>CM044016.1:53668062-53863062 GCA_024085815.1 Flaveria linearis
GTCTTCCTTGGTTGTTTCAGTAGAAGACTTCTCCATTTTCTTCTTGTCACCCTTCCTGGTCAAGGTACCGGCCTTGACATGGTTGTCGGTTAACTGAGCTGCTAGACGGATAGCATCTGCCAAGTTAGTAGGGTTCCTACCCCACACGGTATCCTGGATTTGCATAGGGAGACCACCTATGTACTTCTCGATAGCTCGAGATGAGGGAGTAACTAGATGAGGAACCAGAAGACTCAACTCGTGAAAACGGGTGGTGTAAACCAGATTCTCGCCGCTTTCCTGAGCCAAATCCCAGAATTCAGCTTCTAGTCTTTTGATTTCATTTCGTGGGCAGAATTCTCGTGTCATGAGTTCCTTTACTTCAGCCCACGTCAATGCCAGGGCAGCATCAGTGCCACGGGTTCGTTTCTCCCCGTTCCACCAAGTGAGTGCGCGTTTCTGGAGAACACTTGTGGCATACCGGACTTTTAGATTTTCAGGGCATTCGCTGTTTAGGAAGGTGTTCTCGATGCTTTCGAACCACTGTAGTAATCCGGTAGCTCCTTCAGTTCCACTGAACTTAGTGGGGTTGCAAGAACTGAAATGTTTGTAGGTACAAGTTTGGGGAGGGTTTGGTGCAGTTGGGTTTTGATCAGTATTGTTGCCTTGGTTCAAGTGGGTAAGCAGAGTTGGGATAACAGCAGCAACTTCACGTGCTACCATAGTAGCAATCTTGCGGCCAGAGTTTCTAGATCGTGAACGGATTTGACGAGAAGCCATTCTGTATAATATGGAAAGAAGAAAACTCTATGAGAAACGGGTAATTGGTTTTAAAAACTTTTCAAAATAATAAGATCGTTAATGAGATTGTTTAGAATAACAATGAGAGGTTAGGAGTGTAAACGTTCGGTTCGCAAACCAAAACGAATACGTTGACTTATCAAAGTGTTTGTGTCCAGCACGAGGACATGCGTACCTATAAGCGAATACTCATCTCGAGGGTTCCCAGGTAAGGTAATCAAGTTGTATGAAATACCTTGCCTAGACAGAACACCTTAAGATACAGGTATCCCACTCTTCCAGCATTGCATGTTCTCGGTCATGTGACACGGACTTTGACGAGATTTGAAAACCATGAATAACAATCGAGAGTTTTTTTTTTTGGAGTTTGAAATCGCTTGAATTAGGCATACAATGCCTTAGAATATGAGTTAAGATTCGTGTGTACATTGATAGATTCAAAGTATAAGAAGAATCACTTAAGGCAGATAATCACATAATTAAGTATAAACATGTAAGGCACATAAAATCCTATCTAAGCATATAAAATACATGAGAGGACTCATGTGTAAAGGTACTTAGTTATAGTCTAGGTCATTCCATTTCTAATAACCTAATTCCCTATAACCATGGCTCTGATACCAATCTGTCACACCCCGACCGACGGCGGAATCATCGGAGCGGACGAGGGAATGATTGATTGTTCATAACACATGGTTGTCTAATAGTGGAAATAATATTAAAATCAGATTACATGATAATATAAGTTCAACATACACAAATACAACAATTGAAACCACAAATAGTAACTGTCTTTTATTTTAACTAAGTCCGGGTCTTAAATGAGCAGGTAGAAGTCCACTATCTTGCTTAACCTGAAATCATGTGAGAAAATAAAGTCAGCTAACGAATTAGCTGGTGAGTAGTCATAGTTTTGAATATACATATAGATTGATTGATTGATTGAGAATAATTCAATTCACAAGGTAACGTTAAGACTTATATTGCAATAGTAAAACATATAGATAAACCGACACAATAACAACCCCTTGACTTGACACTTGCATATAATAGACTCCACACATAAACCATAGATTGACTCTTGCCTCTGGCACAATCACCACTCGACTATTCATATGGGGTGGGTTTGTATAATCACCACTCGTAAGCCATGTGGGGTGGATTATCCCAAACCAGTAGATCTACATTGTTGCCAGGATTGATTGATTGATTGAATTAGGGTTTTATTGTCGTCCAGTTTAGCATAGTATGTTCACGTAATTGCAAGTAATAACATAACCTGTCTTGAATTGAATTTAGAATGAAACAACATTAGAATATCATGATTGAATATATTGTATCACATGATTTCCCCCAAATAGGAAATGATATAAAAAGGGGATATGAATACTCACATGATTGATGAGATTTGAAAATTGGACGTGATAGTTTAGACACCTACGATTTCCTTATGATTAACCTAAGGAACGGTGCCTTGAATTAGAATAATAATAATATGATAAATGGGGAATAGGTTGGGTTTCCGTTGAGATTGGGTTTTGAATGGTAGTTTAAATAAACTAATTTTATTTCATTTGTTTGTCTTGAAATATAATAAATTCATTTCAAATAATTATATAGAAATAAATCTACCAATATACTTGAACATTTGATTGATTGTTAAAGTGCCGGAAGAATAAATAATTAATTTTTATTAATTAATCATATGATAATCAATTAAAATTCTAATTATTTAAGTGACTCAAAAGTGATAAAAATAATTTGGAAGGATCTAGGTTGATTTTTAGTGATTTTATAAATTATCAACCTATAATATTAAAGTTTGAAATATTAAAGAATGAAAATGATAATTATTAATAAGTAAATAATTATTGGTCAAAGGAATAATTGATCTGAAAAATAAATTTGTTCGTTTTTGAACAATTAAAACGTTTTATGTTTTATAAAAGAAATAATAGTTTTAAAATAAATTATATTGTTTATATTGTTTTATGTGTTATTGTTTTATAAAAATTTAAAGAAAAATTGCAGAAGATGATTTTGATGTTTTAAAAATAAACAAGTTTATAAAAATGATTTTTATAGTTTTTAAGAATTTTTTTGTAATTTATAAAGGCTTAAAACAAAGCAAAAAAAATGTTTGAGGTTGCCCGGGGTCGAACCCGGGACCTCTTGGTTGGAATGTGGTCAGCAAACCGGTGGAACAAAGGCTTATAGCCGCGGGGGTTTTAGGTTCCAATTGGTTTTAAACACAGTTTCAGTTAACCCTCAAACCAAGTGAACCCTAGTTCGAATCCGGGCCAAATTGAGCCCCAATTCGATTTTAATAGCATTTGAAGTCATGGGGCTTTTGTTCCCCATGACAAATCGAGTATGTATGTATAATCAATTACCTGAATTGAAACTTAAATCGATACGAATGGAGTAGAAACAAGCCGCGGCACAGTGGGTGATCGTTTGATGCTCAAATGACGTTTATAATCAAATTAAATTGGTAGGAAGCTTTAGATGTTGATCGAGATCAAATGCTCCTTATCAATTTCAGTTAAAATCGAGCGGAGATGGGTTTTTAGTAGTGTTGCAGGTCGCGGTTTTAAGAGGTAATCGAACGATGTGTGTGTGTTCGTTTTAGATTAAATTGGATATGGGGATCGATTAGTGATAGTTATACAATTGTTTCTGCTGATTCAATTTAATTAATTTGAGTGTTTAGTGCGATCTGTGGACTGACAAAAGGTCCGACACGCGTGGCTCGGGTTCTTCATCGCGTGCGTTCGAATTTGGAATTGTTTAGTTGGCACGCGTTCGAATCTCCCACATGGATGTGTCGGGAGCGTCTGTTTGGTCAGAAGTCGCGTGATTGTGGCTTTTGAAGCTCGCCGGAGACATCGCCGGAGGAGTTGCCGGAGAAACAGAGGTGCGACGGGGAAGGCTGTGGTTTAAAAAAATTTACATGTTTGGCCCCTGTAGTTTGATTGTTTATTAATTTATGCTATAAGTTTAGTAATTAAGTTTTAGAAATGACATTTAGGCCCCCCCCCTTATACTTATAATTTTGACTTCCAAGTCTTACCATTTTATTATTATTATTATTATTATTATTATTATTATTACTAATATCATCATCATTATTATTATTATTATTATTATTATTATTATTATGATTATTATTATTATTAAAATCTTTGAATTAACATCAACGTATTGTTAAAATTTTATTTATCGAAAGTACATGATGTTACAGCCGCCCCCCCCTATTTTTTTCGTCGGTAGTGTTAAACTTTAGTCCGGTAGTGTAAATTTTTATATAAAACTGGAGTTCGCCCCCTCTAAAAAATTTAATTTTGTCCCCGCCTCCTTTACAAGAATTGTCAAGCTCCGCCCCTGGATGTAAGAATGTATAACTCTATAAGACTAATTTTAACACATGAAGATGAAAGGGGATTCCAAACATAACAAATACCGTCATACTAAAAAGTAGGAGTTCTATGTGATATAACACCAGGGTGGAATAAAGGACCACAATACAGTTGTTCTTGAATTTATTTGTATACATCTTTTATATAAAATAAATAATGTTAAATACACCTATTTATGGTATATTTTATATATAAACCCTTCAGTGGTTGCTGGTATGAAATCAAAATAACAATTACATTGGTTAATCTTTTGAATTGTGGTAAATAGAGTATCGTATCCACACGAAACACATGTTTATTATTTCTTTTTTTTTTTGAAAAGTAAAACACAAAGATATAATTAATTAGGAGTAAGAAATAGTATAAAAGAAAGAAAGAAAAATCAAATGTGTTGTCTAAAGTCTGAAAATCATCATCATAATGACGTGTCGTTGTTTTTGTTTTTTGTAGTTTGAAAATCAAAATTGAAATAATATTACACAATCTAGATTTAAGTATATATTTTTTAACTACATGTTTGTATGATTCTGGTTCACATCATCATCAAAAACAAAGTTGTTGAAATGGTTGGATGATATAATTCCACACAGGAGATGGGGTTCGATACCCCTCTGTCCGGATTATATTTATTTCGGAAGATTACATCAATGTTTTCAGAACCGGATCAGACGTCGAACCGGACGTATTACTGGTTTGGTAGTCGGACAGGTCGGACCGGTTGGACCGGATTTAACTATATTTATATATGTAATTAAATATAAGTAATTTATATATGTTTTATATATGTATTTTATAGTTATATATAAAATTTAACTATATTTGTATATCCAACGTACTAATTTATGGTTTAACACCCGCTTTTACTGAATAAAATAAAAAAAATTAAAAAAATACCAAAACCGGTACGACCAGCGGTTCGGGACGAACCGGCCGGTTCGACCATCCAGAAACGATCCATATCAGACCGGACCGGCCACCAGACCAATCCCCGATCGAACCGGTCGGACCGGCCGGTCCGATCCGGTCTCCAAAACATTGGATTACATCATTTAAAGACTTCATATGTTTTTCTTGTTTTTTATTATTATTTTCTTGGGTTTTTAGTGATTTACTAGTCGTTTTCTAGATAAAATTTCAACATTCAAAAAAGAAAAAATTTGTCCAAGAGTTCGGAAGCAAGGAAAGAAGTTGAGTTGTCATTACGAAAAAGTTAAGTGTACCAGGATGGAAAAGTAGATGGTACACTAGGGAGAGGATATGCTACAAAGGCTATATATTCTAAAAAGGGTGAGAAGTAATTCTGGCTATTGGATCAACTTATTAAAATAGATCAATGGTTCAAAAAATCACGGTGGCAAACATTTAAATAAGTGGAAAACTGCTAACAGGTGGAGGGGCAAAAAAGTAATTTGACATAATGGTTGTTTGATATAATGGTTGTTTGACATAATGGTTGTTTGACACAATGTTTGAAACAATGGTAGTTTGACACAATGGTAGTTTGACACAATGCTAGTTTGACACAATGGTAGTTTGACACAATGTTAATTTAAAACAATAGTAATTTGGTATGTTGGCATGTTGTTATATTTTGCAATGTGTTGGCATGTTAATATTTGTTGCTATATGTTGCTTTACATTACAAAATATTATTTTGGTAACTTGTTTTTATCGTCAAAATCAAACGTAAACAAAACTCTTCAAATATGACACAATGAGTCTTATGACACAATGAATATAATAACACAATGAATATAATGACACAATTAATCTTATGACATAATGAATCCTATTCTTGAATAGCATAGAATCAACTATTGAGGTGCTTGAAGCTTGTTTATCCTTAATGCTTTGAAGATATAAACTGCAATTGCGTATAATGTGACTAGGTTGTTTGCAAAACCCACAATTTCTCAACTTTTTTACTGCTTGTTCGATAGCTAACTCATGAGCTGACTTCATTCTTTTCGGCCTACCTTTTGTCTTTTGCTTAACAGGTACACGGAATTTTGCTTCATTTCGTTCGCTCCCTCCGGTTAACTCTGCAAACCTATCTCTCCTGCTTGGAGGTGGGGCGACCATTTGAACTTCATCAGCCTTAGACTTGTAACTATTCAAATAATCAAGATAAAAACACAACTCGTCTTTGTTCGTAACCAATTGATTAACAATATTTGTTTTATTCGGACACAATGACAATACAAAAGACACAATGATGATATCTAAGACACAATGATGATGTCAATCAATAACAAAATTCATATAACAAACACAACAGCATAAAAGACACAACATATAGAGACTCACCTGATATTTATAAAATATGTTCAACAACATATTGATAATGTCCAGAGTAATCTAACAGTATAGACACAATAACTGTTTTATTCAGACACAATGACAATACAAAAGACACAATGACGAACAAAAAGACACAATGATGATACCTATGATACAATGATGATATCTATGACACAATGATGATGTCAATCAATAACAAAATTCACAGAAATCAGACAGTATAGACACAATGATGATCCAAACGACAAATTACGGTGCGAAAATTAACATACTATTTCAATTACAGTATATAATCGTCTTCATACGTACCAAACTGATGATCAATCGTCGACATCGGCGAAGTATTTGATGTAAAGCAATCTTCAACTGATGAATTCGATCGTTTGAATCCTCAACGATTGAAATTGATGTAAGATGAAACTTCGTACGTTTAAATCTTCAACGATTGAAATTGATGTAAGATGAATTCGATCGTTTGAAAACCTCAATCGTACAGAAAAAGTCAATATATCTCACACCTTCATCTTAATAAATTAGATTTTCTAAAATACCACTCCTTCCATTTTTTAAAATATGTCACATGTCGCTCACCGATTGCTTCTCACATTTTTTACATAATGTTCCCTTTGTATTTGAACTTTTCTCGGTACACTATATTATAATACTTTAAATAAGACAAACTTATATTTTTAAGAGTTTAAATAAGTAAAATTGTATTTTATTAATCTGACTATTTTAATTGTATTTTTAAATACTTTTTAATTATATGATTAGATGCAAAAAGTTTTAACTGGATAAAATTGATTATAAATACCATAAATTAGATAAATTACAACTTTAATTTTATTGTAATTATTACGAAATTTTCTTATAAATCAATTTGTGTAAACAATCAAATTTCTTTTAACATTAATTCTCAAATTAGTTTTATGTTATATGATTATGTGTTTATTAAATTCCAACTTTGTTGATTGTGTGGATAATTAATCTTGAGCAATTATATCCACAACGAAGCAACGGGCTCAAATGTGCTAGACCAAGTATAAATACTCGTTAATTCTAATCCAACAAAATGCGCAACCTCTTAAAAGGAATATTTTCATGATAATAATTTGTGATCATATGTAATAAGCTAGTAATTATTAGATGAAGATGAAGTAATAGTAATTATTAGATGAAGATGAAGAAATCACTGAAGGTGTTACACTCGCTTTATAATTACCTGGTTCATGAAACTTCATTTGCCAAACTTCATATATCTTAGAACTCCTCACATTAGACTCGATTAGTTTCTTATTTTTTGTCGTCTATGACAAATTGTTTAAACTCATAAGTGTCAATTTTCTTATATATATATATGCTAAAAGTGATATTAGGAATTCATTTTTAAGTATTGTCACAAACTTGTATATGTGATGAAACACATACTTTTTTATAATGTTCATGTACGCAATGCTACAATTTGGTCTAATGTTTATTTAAAGTTTGTATGTACTAAATGATCTATTTTTTATGACAAAGTGTACAAGTATAGTTCTTGAATGGCTAACAGTTTTGTTAAATATAAGCGAATGCAAGGACGTCTCTACAGTATAAGCAACTAAACAATTGTTTTATGCCCCTAAATTTTATGGGCCCCGAAAACGTTATAAAAAAACTTTTATTTATATTTTAGCTCAAATTATGTGATAATCCATTAATTTTTTGTTTTTGGAGAGAAATGAGAAGATATATATAACAAATTGATTGTTGGTTAACTTATGAGATTCTTATAAAATTTTCTAGATTAAAGAGAGTATTGTTGAGGAAGAAACTTGTGTTGTGGAAAAGATAATGTGGTTGCACATATTGATTTGTGTTTAAGATAAAGTTTTAATGATTTTTCTATATGATCAAGAAGGAATGACTTTTTCTTTCACAAAAAAGGTCTCGACTTCATAATTCGTGTTAGGTCCCAAAACACGTTGAGCCGCCTCTAAATGAGAAGCTGGCAGAGTAATATAGTGTGATTGTAAACCACCAAATAAGACAAAATTTCACATGAAAATATGAAGGGAACAATGGGACGACCATGTTTATATCAACTCTAGCGTAAAGTTCTCCAAAGTGACTAGAAATAAAATACGAATGCTCTAAGGGTTTACAATACTATCATGCGACAGTAAAACAATAATTGAATGTACAATACTACAATGTGTGCACTAATGCAATAATTGAATATACGAGTACCTTTTAACACGTGAAGATGAAAGGGAATTCATATGATATGACAAATGTGCAATAAAGTTCAACCTTATATTTGTCGCCCACTATACAATTGTTATTAAATTTACTTGTCTACACCTTTTATATAAAACAAATAATTCTAAATACACTTATTTTGGGTATATTTCATATAACAACCCTTAAGTGGTTGCTAATACGATACCAAAATAACAACTACTTATAATGAAACGGGACTGTTGCTAATATTAATGATGATACTTATTTGTAAATGTTCAAGTAGTGCTGAAGTCAAAGAAGACCATTGTAGTTTCGTAAAGATAGTCTTTTTTTGAAAGGAAATTCATAAAGATAGTCTAATGGTAAGATTTGAAAGACCTTAAAAAGATTAATTCAAGTTTGAATTATGAGATTGTTCAAAAAAAGTCAAAAATAAAGTCAACTCGTGAAGTTTAGGTTTACTATTATAGGATCTTGAAAGATGCTACTGATGATACAGTTGATACCAATGGTTATAATTGCTACTTATGGGTAAACAAAGGGGTTCTGCTGGGGACACCGCAGGGGTTTTTAGCGAGAAACCGGATCAAAAGGTCACGGTTTGGCCAAACCGTGACACTTTGGGGAGAAACCGGATCAAAAGGTCACGGTTTGGTCAAACCGTGGCCTTTTGAGATATTTTTTTGAATCAAAAGGTCACGGTTTGGCCTCCATGTGACCTCTTACACACACGGTGCTCGAGGGGCAGGTGCACTAACCGAGGGGAAATCAGATTCAAAAAATATCTCAAAATGTCATATTTTGGCCTCCATGTGACCTCTTGCTTTTTTTGTTGTATTATTATTATTATTATTATTATTATTATTATTGTTATTATTATTATTATATTATTATTATTATTATTATTATATTATTATTATTAACCGTAATCTTTTATTTTCTGGATACACAAAATAATACTATTATTATTATTATTATTAACTTTAAAATTATTACTTGAAAGCTAAAATACATTAATTCATATTTCTTGAAAATTAAAATACACTAAAAGTTACTTCTTTAAAGCTAAAATACATTAATTCATATACACTTAATAAAAATTGACGTTTATAAGTTATATATGTACGTAATTTTAATATGTACGTAATACTAAAAATTTTAATAAAAGAAATTTTGAATCCTATAAAAATATTATAAGTTACAAATTGAATAAAATATCTTACTTTTTTATTATAAAAAAATTAAAAAAATTAAAAATTATACCCAATATGTCACGGTTTGGCCAAACCGTGACATATACACTTAATAAAATTTGACGTTTATAAGTTAGTTTTTAAGTGTTAGTTTGTTTGTTATATATGTACGTAATACTAAAAATTTTAATAAAAGAAATTTTGAATCCTATAAAAATATTATAAGTTGTAAATTGAATAAAATATCTTACATTTTATTATAAAAAAATTAAAAAAATTAAAAATTATACCCAATATGTCACGGTTTGGCCAAACCGTGACATATACACTTAATAAAATTTGACGTTTATAAGTTATTTTTTAAGTGTTAGTTTGTTTGTTATATATGTACGTAATACTAAAAATTTTAATAAAAGAAATTTTGAATCCTATAAAAATATTATAAGTTACAAATTGAACAAAATATCTTACATTTTTATTATAAAAAAATTAAAAATTATACCCAATATGTCACGGTTTGGCCAAACCGTGACATATACACCACAAGAAACTCACTCCCAATAATTAACCCAATCCCGAGGTGCAGAACTTTTTCTGAAGCCCAATATGTCATGGTTTGGTCAAACCGTGACCTTTAGCCTTCAATATGTCACGGTTTGGCCTTCATATCACGGTTTGAATTTGTTTTTTTCAAATTTTTTACGGTGCGCCTAAAATTCCCCAAATAAAGGCTTAGACAGTAATTAAGTTAGTTACTATTAAAGTGAAAGGATAAAAGAATCATTTTTAATTCGTTTATTCTATTTATAACCGTATTTTAATATTAGCAAGTAATATATAAGCAGTAGTGGTGAAATATTTTGTAATAGACTTTTTCAATTGTACTTTCTTTCTCATTTGCGTTCCTAAGCATTTTTAAAATATTCAACAATATAGTAACTGTTGATGAATAATCATTTTCTTGATTGAGCGAATGGTATACATGAAAAAAATAACAATTACACAAGTATACAATTCTACCAAAAATGTTTAGCTCAAGCTCTAACATAAACGATGATCCCACTAAATCTATTGATTATGATTTCACATCAATTTATGAGTTACTGTTCATAGTCAATTGTGTTAGATTGTAAATCAACACATCAAAAACCTAAAAATAGCTAACATCAATCACGGAGCATATCTTCTCTCAAGATCAATAACAACCACACAAATCACTAATATAACTAGGTTTTCCTAACTCTCGCGTTGCGCGAAGAATTCCATCATAATCTCAAATATCAAAAGGCTAAAGCAACAACACGATTTGGCAGGCATTGTATTTAACACGATAGCATATAGTCTAACAATCGACCTAACTTGACTTCGGACTTAATTTACGTTGAATCGTAAAGTAATTTACGTTGACCTGATCACTTGTATCGATGCATACATTAAAATTCGAATATTCGAAATTAGTTTTTTGATAAAGTTTGCACCGGGAAAATCTGAAACAGTAGAAATTTAAAATGATTAAATTCGAATTCAATAAAAAAATAATATTTTATATTTAATAAAACAATATTATTATTAATATTAATAATATTCAATAAACCAATAATAATATCAATTAAATTCAGTAAACTTATAATATTATTTATTAAACTAATATTGCTTTGACTGTTATTAATACTAAATATATTCAATGAACCAATAATAATATATATTAATCAAATTCAATAAACTAATAAAACTATTTAGTAAACTAATATTATTTTGACTATTCATTTTAATTATCTAATACGAAAAAAGCGAGTGTGAATAGTACTATTCATTGAATAGTACTATTCTTCTGCTATTCTTCTGCTCCTCTTCTTCTTCTGCTCACATTGGTATTTCCATTTTCCCCTCACACCTCTCCTTCTCCGTTGAAGATCTCCGCCACTGCGCCTCCCTACCACCGGCCTCCTCCGCCCTCGGACCACCGCCTGTTGAAATCCAACACGTAGCCCTTATCAGACCACCACCATCGTTAAATCCACCACCGCCACTGCCCAACACCTTTCATCCACCACCATGGCCACCCCATCACCAGTCATCCACCACCATCGCCGCCATCTATCTCCGTTGGCCATCAGCCACCGGGCTCACCACCCGACCCTCCTGCCCACCAGCCACCAACCCACCATCGAACACCCGCACCACCTCAAATTTGGGGTTTTTAAATTTTTTTGGGTTTAACAGCGGAATATGAAGGGGATTTGGTAAGATGATGATGATGGTGCGATGGTGAAGGTAGTGGTGATGTTGCGATGATGGTGATAATGCGGAGGTGGTAATGATGTGATGATGGCGATGGTGGGATTTTGTAGCTTATTGCGGCGATCTTCAAGCTACGTCGTCGGCGCTGCAGATTTGAATTCTGACGATTCGAATTCAATTGCAACATGTTCTGGCGTATGACCGGGCTGTCCACTACGTCTCCGGTAAATCTTAGATTTGTTGCTTATTTGTTTTTGAAAATTGGTTAGATGCTTTGAGATATTGTTAGGTTCTCTGTTTGGTTAGTTACTGTTTGAGCGAGTTATAAGATAGTTTATGGATTTGTGTGTTTGTTTGGTTGGTTGATAAGGGATGATAGAAGATGATGTGAATTTGGTAATGCTTTAATGGAAGCAGAGTTGGTAGAGATTTTGTTGTTTTACA
Source organism: Flaveria linearis (assembly GCA_024085815.1). Classification (NCBI taxonomy): domain Eukaryota; kingdom Viridiplantae; phylum Streptophyta; class Magnoliopsida; order Asterales; family Asteraceae; genus Flaveria; species Flaveria linearis. The sequence goes on from CM044016.1 coordinate 53,680,664, forward strand.
GAGACCTTGATCACAGATTCGTGTTGATTGTGTTGAAAAGTTGAGCTTATCTTTGATTTCTTAAATTGAGTATCCTTGGGGGTTTGGGGTTTTCTTTTTTACTGACTGCATGTGTAGAGTGGAATGGTGTCGGTTTGTGTAGACGGTGAATAGATTGTTTTGTGATTCGTAATTGTGGTTATAGGCAAAGGTTAAGTGGCAGATTGTGTAATTGCTCACATACCCATTAGACAAATTCTGGACCTGTTGTGGTTTTTTTATGATTGGGTTGGAGAACTCAAAGGAAGTTTATTTTATTGTGAACAATATAGAAGTTTTTGGGTGTGTGAAATTTAGTATATTCATCATGTGTGACTATACCTGATGGATTGTGTTCCTACTGCAATATGTGTGTGTGAAAACAAAGAATTAACTATATATCATATGTGCATTGGCACAAAAGACTGTCTTTTTTACCCTAAAAGGTTAGCCATGACAGTGGTGGTTTTGCACTCCCATCACCTTCTTTTTTCCCGATCTACAACATGCACAACTGTTTCTTGGTCTTCGTTGGTCTTGCTGGTGATGGTCTTCATGGTGTAGGTTTTGATGGTGGTGGTTTTGATGGTGATGGTCTTGATAGTGGTGGTGTAATCACTTCTATTACTCCCCCTCCATTTCTCTATGATACCCTTTTAGGGTTTTCGGTTTTGGGTTATTATCCTATATATGAACAAATATGATGGTGGTTTTGATGGTGTGGGTTTTGATGGTAGGGGTCTTAATATTGGTGGTTTTGATGATGGTGGTTCTAATGGTGGGGCTTCTGATGGTGGTGGTCTGACTACCTAATCTTAAGTTGGTGTTTCTAATGGGCTGTGATGAGTTGATGGGTCTGAGTAAAAATTGATTGAGGACATTGTCTAGTCCTGGAAGGGGTGTAGGATGGCAGGTTATTGCCTGCAACCCGCCCTCCGGCCATGATGGAGTCATTTCTTTACACACTCTGAGCCGACATTAAAGTGAAAAATTATTGATTTTAATAGTCTTAAACTATGGTGTCACCGACATTTTATGGTCGGTGTGGACCTCTCGGTGTGATCTTGCTGTCTTAGATAGTTGATAGAGTATCGATTTACGGCGTTTCCAAGACGCGCATCCTACAATACTTGCATTAACGGGGTTGACTTACCGACTTCATGGGTAATGGATAAAATACAGCCAAATTATACGACATCAAAAAAATAGCACTAACAAATTCCTGAAATTCAGGTAGACTCCAGCTTCAGTCAACAAACGCAACCCATCTTTATGTCAACCCATCAACAGTGGAAACTAGGCAACTGTTGGACATGTAATAAAAAAAATTTTACACATATTAAAAGCTATGCATAAATTCTCTGTTCATTGCAGCTATATGACAGGTTAGAGGCAAATACAAACAACAGAGGATCAAATCACGAAACAATACTCCGGGAAGCAAGACCTCAAGAGCCTAACATAACTGTATCACAGCTAAATGCAAAGGAACCAAGAGAGCCTAAGGTAACACCAAAATCAGCTCCCATTCTGTGTTTCACTGCTATTTTACATATAATGCAATCTCGACCTATTATTAAATTCGTTTTGAAGTCCTTGATTTTATATAATGCAATTTTACATATAATGCAATCTCGACCTAAGGTAACTCTACCATGTTTTCTGCCTATCATATATTCTTTATATGTTCTTGCACTTCATTTTGAAGTCCTTGATTTTATTTAATAGTTAAGATGTTTTTTATGATTTTTGCAGGACTTGACTTCACAGGTGTTAGCTTTCTTGGGTGTTTTGCATACAAGCATGGTTTTTGTTTACCCTCTATTAATTTGATTTTCATTTGTTACTCCATTGATTTTTTTATAATTCTATAATATATTTAACTGTAAAAGACAGCAAGAAACTGAAATAACGGTTTATTATCAACATATAATGCTTCGTCCATAGGTATTAGGTGAAACCAATTGTCTAGCGTTAGTTCAGGGTCTTGGTTTTATTTTAGGCGTGTTTTGTTGTCTGTCCGGTTTGATATTTAAAAGTTACTTTCTCGAATCCCCGCTTCCTCTAAGGTTATTGTTCATTTTGTAGCACTCTCGGGTTAAATGTAGGCGTCTGGATGGCATAGGGAAATACGCTGTACAGTCAAATCGCTGGACATCCCTACAACAGATGCTACTTTAACATCCACCCCAGCTTCGCAAACACCAAATCCTCCATCACTGGTGCACTCTCAGGTTAAACGGCCTTTTTTTGAAACAGAAGGTAACAAACAAATTAAGTAACAACTTTACCTTGCAAATAACTACATCTAATAATACATCGACATTTACGGTGCAGGACATGAACGCCGGGAAAAAACCAAAGATAGACTAGGTCAAGGCAGTTCCGACTCTTTTGTAGGCATTGGTGACTTTTGAAAGTCTGTTAGGAAGAACATCCAACATGAACAAGCAGTACTCAATTAACGTGTTTTGTCATTCATGAAGAATGTAGCCACGTGGCTTCATCCACTTAACGCCTTTTGTCATTCATGAAGAATGTAGCCACGTGGCTTCATCCATGTCGCACACACATGAACCATAAACTTACCCTTTTGAATGTGAATATTAAACGTATATTAAACACCGTGCCATGCAAGTATCCATGATAAATTGCCATGCAAGTATCCATGATTAACTAATCTACGAACAAAACATCGCGCAACGCGCGTACTTGATAACCACTAGTTAATAAAACAAAGTAAACTTATCATCGCAATAGCATTAAACAATAGCTACCATGTATATTTATAAACCAAATGCAGTAGCAGTGCATATTAGTGTTTTTATGATTTAACCACATAACTTTAGGGTTTTCTTTTTGCCCCATCGATGTGTGTTATATGGACAGAAAAGGGGTTTACCCACAAAGTGGTTTTTCTGAATGTGTGGTGGTCGCCGGCGATGGCAGAGGCGACGATGACGGCAACCGTTTCACCGCGTGCATCAATTTATCGCTATTCGTCGCGGTGGTGTGGGATCTGTTGTCGCTTCGCCTTCCCTTTGTGGTCGAGGTGGGCTGGCGGCGGTCTGCGGGTGATGTTCGGTGGTTACGGTGTTTGGGCTGCGCGGCCCTCAATAGCCGTCAGTGGTAGTCCCTGCGGCGGTGATGTCATCTCCGCCGTCGTGATGACCGAGGGTTTTCAGATTTGAAGACGTGATGACTTAGGGTCTTTAGATCTGATGATTTTTTTCATGAAGCTACAACTTTTTCTTCGGTGAGCCTTCGGCCTCCCTTCACGGTTGAGGTGGAATCGGTTACGATGGTGATGGTGTAAGCGGTTTTTTGGCCTCTCTTTTCATGGTTCATTTTACATGTTTTTGTCTCTAACATATGTTTCAATGACGGTGAGCACTATCTCATCTAAGATCCGGTTCTATGGTCGGTTTGCATGTTGTAATTTGCTAGTTCTGTGTATCGATGACGACGAATCACTGTTCATCTGAGACCTTTGGTTTTGGTAAATCGAGGGCTATGATTGTAGAGCGAAATGGTGTCGGTTGCCATGTCTTGGTGACCGTTTATGGTTTGCAGCCGCACCCGACTCCCGGATCTGAGCCTCATCACAGGTATTGCATTGTTACGCATTGTTGATTTTTATGTTGTGCCAATGGGTATATTTTACGGGAGTTGCCCCTACTACTTATGTTGTTATGCAATGTGTTTATTAAGGAGAAAAGTCTGGTTATGTGTTTGGCTATGATGACGGATATAAGCCTTTTTTTGCTCCTTCCATCACACTCGCGAAGCACGTGAATATTTACCACTAGTTTAATAAAATTCACAGTAGTCATGAATAAATCTCAGATCAAATAGTCAAATAGTATCAAGATTCATATATGATATATATAACCTATATGTTTATATTACACTAGCCAAACTTGATCAAAGATACTACTAACTCAGCTACTTACATGACTGAAATTGAAAGAAACCAATAAACATGAAACACTGAACCGATCATTGTATATTAATAAGATGATTGATCTTCACTCCGGACTTAAGATCTTCATTTAAGTTACAGTATGCTCTAAAAACACCCCCTGGTCTCTTAAAGCATTGCCTCTAAGTGAACTCTCTAAAAATTGGCCGTCACGATGTTCATACTAAAAAAAAAAACTTTCTATGACTTAGAGATATAAGGACCATATGGGATTCATCATTCATACGTATTAATACTCGAAAAATAGGGTTTCTACGGTTTGGGAGATATACGGTCCGTATGGTTGTAATATTAAATATTCTTGGGCGATCCATTTAGTGAAGGTTGTAGCAATTTTGATGTATGCCATCCAAGAATTAAATGATGTGATTTGAGTATTGCTTTAAAGCCACTTTAACCTGTTTGAATCCACAAGTTTTCACAGATAAAATACAATTATCCCTCCAAGCCATTTGTTTACTCAATTGTGACCTGCTAGCAAAATTTAGAAAATATATAAATATTAATCATTGTAATTAGTATATTAGGTAGATAGGGTAGGATTATTATTAGAATATTTTTTTTTAAACTCTAGAAACCAATATAAGTTAAACATTTAACATCAAATACAAGTCACATGTCATTTCTAAACATTTATAAAACGTTCATAGCTTTTTTTAAGACATTAATTTTTCAAAAAAAATTAACCATTAGTTTCAGTATTTTTTTGATATTTTCAACGCGTACCATATTGATATATTTTTTTAAAAAAAATTCTCCACCCGGTATTTACATATATATAAATCTGGTTATACACATGTGTAATACCGGATTTACACATGTGTAATACTGGATTTACAAATGTGTAAATCCGATATTACACATGTGTAAAATGAATTTCACAAAAAAACAAGTTTTCTTTTATTTTTTATAATTTTTTTTATTTTTTTATGAAAAAGGAAAATGAGGAAAACATTTTTGTGTATTTACTTTTTTTATTTTTGTGTTCTTTTTTATTTTATAATTTTTATTATGTTTTCGTTATTTATTATTTTGTCATTGAAAACTAGTTGATCACACTGTTTTATAGAGTTGTCACAAAAAGAAAATTTTCATTTGATCCATGCCCGTAGATATTAATCAATTAATAAAATAAAAGAATCCCCTCTTATTGTGATGAGGCTAAAGTTTGATGTCGTGAGACGTGAGCCTAATAATGGTTTTCTTGTGTAAACTTTATATCAGTGTTTTGAAGACTCGTTCAAGAACATAATTATTGAAATTAATTATGGTAAGTAGGGTTAACCATACAAAACATAAATATGGCTATTATTACACGTTTCTCTTTATTGTGAAAAGTAAAACACAAAAATATAATTAATTAATAGGAGTAAAAAGCTGTTTAAAAGAAAGAAAAATATATCAAAGGTGTTATCTAAAGTCTGAAAATCATCATTAAAATGAAGTATTTTTTTAAGTCCGAAAAGAAAATTAAAACAATATTACACAACCTAGATTAACGTACTTTATAACTACTAACAATATACAAACAACGAATAGTAACTAGTAATTTCTATATTTACAACATTCAACATAATTTATAGGATCCTCGATCCATACATCATGTATGATTCCGAGAAAAAATAAATTACATTTTATCAAAATTTAAATTCGAGTTTATTCGTTTATAAATCACAATGAAGTTTATTTGTTTATAAATTACAATGAAGTGACAAATGTATCATCAAAAGAAAGTTGTTGGAATGGTTGGATTGTATAATTCCGCGTATCAGGTGGGTCCAATACCCCTCTAGCTTCTGCCACTAGATTAATTTACGTCGGAAAGTCACTTCAATTAAAATGACACTTTAAAAAAATATATAATAATAAAATAATAATAATAATAATAATAATAATAATAATATAATAATAATAATAATAATAATAATAATAATAATAATAATAATAATAATAAATAAATAAATAAATAAATAAAAAGGCAAATTAGGTTGACATTTGCCGTAGAGTTCGGAAGCAAGGAAAGAAGTTGAGTTTTCACTATAAAAAAGTTAAATGTTTTACTAGTGCATGTGTTAGTGTGTTTTCTTCCACGTCGCAACGTGCAACCGTGCTATCAATGTTTTTTACACCGGACTAAAACCACACTACCATCAAGTGCAAAATACTTTAGCATGTATCGGTACATTAAATCCGAACGTCTACTTTCAGTTTTTCACCCGCATTCCTTTTTCACTTTCGTTTCTACCTTAAATGCACTTTCTTCCGTCGTTTTGAAAGAACCAAAGAAAGCAACAATTAGCATCGATCGGTGGGAGAACTTAGGATTAGAGACCCAACTACATCGCAACCTAACTAAAAACTCGATTAAGGTTAGTGACACGGTTACATTACACCCAAAAACTGACAAAAAATGCTACCTTTGATAATATTACTTTGAAACACACGCGCAGTATTAATTGTTTAATGGTTGTATTAAGTTTGTAAGTTATCAAATTGTTTGTTGAAATTTTAATAGTACATCTCGGCATCTCGGAAATAAAACTATCATTAATATTAATGAAGATACAATAAATTGGTTCAAAGATAAAAAACAATCACATAATGGTTGGTTCGTTAAGTGATGGTGAACACATATTCAATGGTGAGCTTTAGGAAACTAGAAGGCGTATTTTTTATTAGGGTTTTAGACTTTGTGTTTAATTGTTTAGTGAGATGTATATTGGGCTAAGTTTATATTATAGACTATATAGATGACTATGAGTAGATAACTATCTATTGGGCCAATACATAACGGGCCAATAGAGGAATGTACAATTGTATATAATTATATATAAATAACTAGTTTAAAGCTCATGTATTACATGTGTGGAATAAATAAAACATATCAAAATAATTAGTTTTATGAATATTTTATTTTTAAATGTTATTATCAATTGATGTAATAAAAATATAATGAATATTTAAAAGTTATAACACATAATGAATTAGAAATTATTTCTCTATATTTAAAGAAAATATTTTTGATATCATATAATTTAGTATGTATTAGTATATTTTAAAATTAGTACATTTATATTTTAGATGTTTAATAGTTTAGTTTACTTATTTACAATAATTATCATTTAATATGAAAGAGACATGAAACACAAATATAGACATATTTGTTTTAACATATATTAGTTAAAAAGGAAAGTCAAATTAATTTCTATTTAATATGAGAGAGAGGCGGGAAAATGATTTTTTTTTTATATGCTAGAATAATGACACGTGTCATTTGATATGCTAGAATGATGACACGTGTCTTAAGAAAACCTTCTTTTATTATATGTTATAGATTTGAAAAATAATTTGAGTCAAATCAACGAGCAACGAGCGAGCTCTTGTGCTTGGTACAACTACGAACCAAACTGAGCAGTCCGGCTTGTTTACAACCGTGCCATGATCGAACAAGCTTATTTACGAACTTTTTCGATCGAATTTCGAGCGTATAGTTATTTGAATAAGCTCTAATTTGATGTTATAGATTTGAAAAATAATTTGAGTCAAATCAACGAGCAACGAGCGAGCTCTTGTGCTTGGTACAACTACGAACCAAACTGAGCAGTCCGGCTTGTTTACAACCGTGCCATGATCGAACAAGCTTATTTACGAACTTTGTCGATCGAATTTCGAGCGTATACTTATTTGAATAAGCTCTAATTTGATTTCATGTTAATTAGCAACCACTTAGGGGTTGTTATAGGAACCAAAAGTAGGTGTATTTATATAATTTGTTTTATATAAGTATATAACCGAGGTGTGCATATAAATTCAAGGAGCAAATGTTCGAAGGAAAAATATTTTCCATCAAATTTTTGTCATGGAGATATGGTTGGATGTTGTCTTATTGTTCACATGGGTGCCAATGTATTTCTACTTCATGTGTATTTATTGATGGTTATTTGTCACTTAGCATACTAACGTGATATTTTTGTGCAATTACATCCTACTCTTATAAATAAATGATTATAAAATATAACAAGTATCATATCCTCTCATTCAACCTTATTATTGTTTTTCCATTTAAATTTATCTACCAATTTACATATATATGTGGATGTTTTGATTGTGTTTATAATCTATTTTCAGATTTGAGTATGATTTTTTCTATTTATACCTTACATTATTTTCTAATTATGCCCCACTCAATATATATATTAATTATAATAATATTTGATTATAAATTTATTGTTTTTCTATTATTTTAGACTACAACAAATGTATGACTTGAGATATCTAATAGGATGTGGGTAATTAATTTTATTTCATGTTAAATAAATAACTAAATTCTTATATTTAAAAAAATTGTGATAATAAATACGAGTTACAGTGATAATTGATTTATTATTGATAGCGGTTTATCTATTTTCTTTTTACAAATTTCAATTCATTTAATATCTATTGGTTAACTCATTTTTAGCTATTAAGAAACTAAAACATAATAGTTTCTTCTTATAATTTATGAATGCTTTAAGAATATATAAAGTATATAATTTTATATATCAAACAATTATTTTAAATTAATATTTTCTTTTATTTTTAGTTTAAAAAATTGATACCAAATAATATACTGAGAACATCAAAAATACATTAAAGTCTTATTAAGTTTAAAAGATAGTAGTTAACATACGACAAAAAGCTTCATAAAATGTTGATAAAAATTTTTAGATTTTAATAATCCCGACTTTCATTTATTCCCTGAGATTAATCTAAATCAAGAAATGTTTATAGACACTTTTAACTTTGAACTTATTTTTCTTCAACGATTGCCTGCTAACTAAGAGTTAATTCTGTTAGGTTTTTTTAAATGAAATGTGGCTAATCTTGAGCTTATTTTCAACCATATCGCTGCCCAGCCTCCATCTGGTCCATTTTCTAGTGAATGGCTTCCATCGTCATCGGAAATCTACCTCAAACAAGCCAAGTGGTTTTGATCAAGAGGTGAAGATTGACGGAATTTAGGGTGCCGAAGTTTTAAAATGATGGACCTGTGGTAGTTTTAAACTTTCTGCTTAATGTTGTGGCTAAGGCTGTTCAAAAAGCTCGACGCTCGAAACTCGCTTGAACTCGTTCGAAAAATGCTCGGAATTTTGCTCGTTTGATCTTGGCTCGATTTTAAAACGAACCGAGCGGCTCGGTTCGGTTTTAAAACGAACCGAGCACGAACAAAGGTAAGCTCGCTCGGCGCTTGTTCAGTTTCACTCGGATTATTTTTAATTTAGTTTTTATATATTATATATATGTTAATTTATTTAATTGTAGTTCTATTTTATTTATTCAATAAAAAACACAAAAACCCTAATCATAAATAGTTTAGATTAATTGGTCATTTCCGTCGACCACCACCGCGTGACCCTCTCCTCCATTCGCGAACTGCCCCAGCAGTGAGCCTACTGTCGTCGTGCCTCTCGTTTCCGAATTTGACAGCCCCTCCTCCGTCGTGGATACCAGCTGCAACCAAGATCCCCGTAACCCGTTCAAAGGTTAGACTCGTAATCGTTTGTTGTAATTTCGTTCTGTTGTTGCGGTCACTTTCGGGTTCTGTTGAAGAAATATGTGTGTATGCTATTGTAATGTGTATGTATGTACGAATTCGATGCGTGTGCGTGACAGTGTGTGCGTGGGTGTGTATCAAACCGAGCGAAAACGAGCAAAACCGAGCGCTCGGTTGTAAACCGAATCGAGTTCAAACAATATGTTTGTGCTCGAATTTGTAAATTCGAACCGAACCGAGCGGCTCGGTTTGAAAACAAACCAAGTTCGAGCGAGCCTGCTTTCGGTTCTATTCGGTTCGTGAACAACCCTAGCTGTGGCTACATATGCGGTCCACATCATCAAAAAACAACAGTATTAACTCGCAATTTGTAAGAGATCGTTGAAGAAAAAAAGCTAAAAGCAGATAGTGTTTGTAAACATTGCTGAGTTGGGATTAATCCTGGTAAATAAATAAAAGTTGAGATTATTAAAATCAAGTATATAAATGCATATATGCACATGTATAAGTTCTTAGTTTTTAGAAAAACTAATGTGATTATGATTATTCAACATAACTGTCATTTGCTAATCACGTTAAGTTATGTTAATTGTATCGTCAAGTTTCATTTAAATTTACATCATAATTGTTATGTTAACTGACGTGATTATGATTATTAAACTGCTCGTCATAAGATTAGTGTTAAACTCCTTAAAGCTCAGGTATGATTTGTTTAAATTGTTTGATTATTATGAGATTTATTTTGTCATAACTGCTAGAAAAATATTTGTATAAAATAATATTTGTTAGCTTACATGTATTTGTTTCATTTTTACCTACTAGGTTTTTTAGGTTGATAATTTGATAAGTAATTTTTTATTATTAAGTTGAAAGACCTTAACTATGAACGAGTATGATGTTCCTTTACGTGTTATACACATTATAGAGTTATATAATTTTTATTATATAATCCCATGTAATACATTTATTATAACCTAGTAAATACATAATCTTTTTCATATAAATTTGTAAATCCCAAAAGAATATGTTGCTACTAATCGGGTACTAACTTATTGAATTTCAAGTTATTAAAACTAATCATATCATTAGAATATTAAAGTTTTGAAGCTCAGTTCGATTTTAATCTGGTATTTAAATTAGATTCCAATACACCAACTCAACTTAAAATTTAAATCATATTCGAAATTTGATTTGATACGAATTTGAGATTTAAATTTGCTTTAAATTCATTCAACTCGTCTCGAATTCAACAATTTCTTTTTCCAAAATTCATGTAAATATAAAATATTTCTTAATATAAAAAACAGAAATTTATGAGACTAATAAAGTATCAATATGTTAAATGAACAAAATCTAAAGTGTAACATTCAAAATACAAAATTAAGCTAGTTAAATCATATAGGTTCAAGCTGAAGTGATAATAGACAACAATAGAACATCCAAAGTGGCAAGTGACCATTCCAATCTTCACAAAAATCAAATGGAATTAAATCGAAAGTTGTGACAAATTTGAATTTTGATATGTGGGTTCGAATAGCATGCAAATTCGTCTTGAAAATTAACAAAATCAAATTTGAAAATAAAAGATTTTAAGTTTCTGCCATAAATGCGTATTTGTCATGTAGCAGACTCAAGTTTTGGTGACCCCCTTACCTTTCAAGTGTTGATATATTAATTAATTGCCTTTAGTGTCGTTTTGTTAACGTTACATACAAACTATTATATATATTAACTAGCTTTAGTAAACCCGTGTAATACACGGGTTAAATAAATAAAATATTAAGTTAAATAAAAATTATTAATTATAAAATGATAGACTAAAACATGATATGATTGAAATTATGTATAAATAATAGTTATAATTAATAAAATAATATATAAATTTTTAATTTTTTATTTTTTCAAAGATAAATTAGACATTTTGTTTTAAAACAACATTAATTTTTTTTAATTTCCTTACTATAAATCCCTATTTTAATAGTTTTTTTATTAAAAAATTAATTTAAAAAACAATTTTAAAATATTAGGTAAAAATAATTTTATTTTTTAGAAAAAAAATTATAAAAAAATATCTCTATAGAAATAATATTAATAAAAATTTATCTTTCTTAATTTATTAAATACTAATTATAATGTAAAAATAAATTAATAATATTATTAGTAATTAATGTGATTATTTAATAGGAGAGAGAAGCGGGAAAAATTTGATTTGAATAAATGTGATGCTGACACGTGACATTAGATGAGTCTAAAAAGTGACATGTGTCAATCACAGTTACTATTTTATTAGAGTAGTGAGATAATCACCAATGCATTAATATTTATACCTTATACTTAGTGGGTTGTATCCATTTTGGATTTTTTTCAATTTTTTATTTTTATTTTACTTTTAACCCTAATACTTTTATATTTTTTACAATTTAACCCTCACAAGTTTTCACTTTAAATTTATCCACTATACTTTTTATATTTTTTACAAGCTTTTCGTTTTACGGTTCGGTCTAAATTTTACCGGTTAACACACTGTAACGTGCGCGTGTGATTTTAGGTTTACGGTTATTTTTCCCCTTTGACGGCCCATCACAACGCACGAGTCCTTAATCAACTTAGTTGTTTTTTTAATGTTTTACATTTCACGTTTGTGGTTCAACGTTTTTACGTCTAATTTTCGTTCGATTTTATATTTTTTATTTTTATTTCCTTTTTATTTCGAGTTTTTTCAGTGATGCTGGTAGCTAACGGTAGTATAATATTGTTATAGCTTGACATAGTTTTACGCCCCCCGCCACAACACGGGGGGCTTAATACTAGTTTTATATACTAGTGTGTGAGCTCACGCGACGACGATATGTCGAAGTTTGAGGATTTGATTTTGATGACTTGTACATCATTGCTCAACTTGAAGTTCTTAAAATTTTGTATATATAATTTTCAATTAGGATTTTTTTAATTGCACCTTACTATATTTACTAATCACATCTTACTCTACACTATTAATTACAATAGATCATTAAAAACCAGTGCTATTTAATATATAGAGTAAATTACTATTTTGGTCCCTGTGGTTTGGTCATTTTAACCGTTTGAGTCCAAAAATGAATTTTCTAACAAATCAAGCCCTATGGTTTGTATTCTATAACTATTTCAGTCCAATACACTAATAGAGTTAGATTTTTCAGTTAGTTTTTAATAAAATGACCAAAATACCCTTGGACTGAAATGGTTATTTTTAATAACCTCAGGGACCAAAAACAAAATTTACTCTCTCACACAAACATATTATATATATATGTTATATACATGGAAATTTTTTATTTTTATTTCTCAAATTTTTTTACATTTTAATTTTAAATCGCTCGGTTTTAAACGTCGTATTTAAACCATTCATTTTATCTAACAGAAAAATTAAAATCGTTTGGCTTATTATACTTTTTATTTAAACTGTTAAGCTACTTAAATGTCCTTTGAATCTATTTGTTTTATTTAAACCGCAAATTATTTTTTAATTGTTATTTTATTTAAACGCGTTTTTTTAATCGCTCAAATCTATTACGCTTCTTTTTAAATTTTTTTGTATTTATACATGTTTTTTATTATTCGGCTAGTTTAAACGTAATTTTATCATGTTTTTTACTATTCGTTTATTAAAATGCTTTCTTTTTCAACAATTCATTTTACTAAAACATCTTTTTCCTCTTTTGATTCTTTGTCATAAATTTATGTCATTTGTATTATTTTAAGGATTAACTTGAGTTTTGATTATTACAATTAGGGCTTTTACGATATTAAAATTATACGTGTTTAGTTTATTTAAACTTTTTAAGTTAATCGTTGCGTTTGAATAACAATCGATTTGAAAGACGTTCAAATAAGGCAAACAAGTTTAGAACGAAGTTTAATTTGTTGAACGGTTTAAAAAGTTATTTAAATAAAACATTTGAAAAGCGAAAAGATTTTAAAAGACATTTAAGTAAGATGAACGATTAAAAAATAAATTTAAAAAGCCGAATGATTATAAAAATATGTTTAAAAAGCCGAAAGATTTTAAAGCCGAACAAAATATTCCTACAACTTTTAAGTGAAAGATTGACCACCCATACTAATTAGAGAAATAATTTCATATAAACCCCTCTAAACTTATTTAATGTAACAAAATATTCCTACAACTTTTATATATCAAATATCATTTTTGAAAATAAATCAACTATATGGTACCTTTAGGCTTTAACATTAGTAATGTTCCAATTTTGAGTCACTTTTAAGTTCATCATTATTTAAAGATTTTTGTTATTAACTTTTCTTTTGAACGGCCAATAAAAAGTTTATGTCTGGTCATCCGGGTAAATTCATTGGTGAAAAGTCACCCACGTCTACAAACACACACAACACTAGTGACCCGGCTCGCTCACCATTATAAGGGAAACCCACCACTCAAAGACCGACTATGATAAGACCATTGGCCCACTTGAAACATGTTGCACCAAATAAGACTCTAACATATAACATCCACTTTAAAAAATCATAGGACGACTCTTTTTAAAACAGTTGATTTAGGACTCAATGATAAGTTTCTTTAATAACTTGTTTTGATTTTGAGCCACTTTTAAATTTATCATTATTTAAAGCTCCAATTCTTTTTCGTTAAGAAATTTACATGTACTGTACTATGAAATAAGGTATCGTAGTAAGAAAAATATTTTAATCTCATTGATAAAGAAATTAATCAATTTAAAAATATATTATGGGCCACCACTAGCATATCTACTTCAAGCTAAATCTTTGAAACATTTATATTTGTTGAAACTTGAGTGTTTGAAAAGTTTTGAATACAATAAAACTCAACTCTGATTTTTTTGCTTGATACACTTGTCAATGTTCACTCGCATAAACAACGCATTCCCTACAGATTGAATTTCGGTTGCTTTTCTTTTATAAGTTATCATAAAATATTTATAAAAAAATATTTTTCTTGATTTAGGTAATGTGACCGGTTTAAATACAAAGTCAATATTATGTAAAAAGTGTGAGAAGCAATCAGGGAGTGACATGTGACATATTTTTAAAAATAGAAGGAGGGGTATTTTAGGAAGTATAATTTATTAAGATGAAGGTGTGCCATATATCGACTGTTTCTGTACGATTGAGGTTTTCAACAGAATTTTTAATTTATCGTTGAAAATTCAAACAATCGAATCGTTGAAATTTTTAATTGATCAATCGTTGAAGATTCAAACAATCGAATTTTCAATTTCAATCGTTGAAGATTACTTTACATCAATTAGTTCAGCGATGTCGACGAGAGATGATCAGATTGGTACGTATGAGGACGATTATATACTGTAATTGAAATAGTATGTTAATTTTCGCACCGTAATTTTGTCGTTTTGATCATCGTTGTGTCTATACTGTATGATTTCTGTGAATTTTGTTATTGATTGACATAATCATTGTGTCATAGGTATCATCATTGTGTCATAGGTATCATCATTGTGTCATAGGTATCATCATTGTGTCTTTTGTATCGTCATTGTGTCTATACTGTTAGATTACTCTGGACATTATCAAACTGATTGTGTCAGGTTTAGAGGTTCATTGTGTCAGGTTTAGAGGTTTAGAGGTTCATTGTGTCAAGCAAGCATGATTGTGTCAGGTTTAGAGGTTCATTGTGTCAAAATCTATCTTTGTGTCATCTCTTTGTGAAGGTGGATTGTGTTATGTTTTGGGGATTCATTGTGTCATGAAAGCTGCTTATAATGTGTCTTTTATGAAGGTTCATTGTGTCATGAAAGCTGCTTATAACAAAATGAAGCAAAATTCAGTGTACCTGTTAAGCAAAAGACAAAAGGTAGGCCGAAAAGAATGAAGTCAGCTCGTGAGTTAGCCATCGAACAAGCAGGAAAAAAGTTAAGAAATTATGGGTTTTGCAAACAACCTGGTCATGTTATACCCAGTTGTAGTTTATATCTTCAAAGCATTAAGGATAAACAAGTTTCAAACAGCTCAACAGTTGATTCTATGCCTATTCAAGAATAGGATTCATTGTGTTATAAAAATTATTGTGTCATATACTCATTGTGTCATTATATTCATTGTGTCATTATATTCATTGTGTCATTATACTCATTGTGTCATGTTTGAAGAGTTTTGTTTACGTTTGATTTTGACGATAAACAAGTTACCAAAATACTATTGTGTAATGTAAAGCAACATATAGCAACAAATATTAACATGCCATGCCAACATACCAAATTACTATTATTTCAAATTACCATTGTATTAAACTACCATTGTGTCAAACTACGATTGTGTTAAATTACCATTGTTTCAAACAACCATTGTGTCAAACAACTATTGTATCAAACAACCTTTGTGTCAAACAACCGTTGTGTCAAATAACCGTTGTGTCAAACAACTCTTGTGTCAAACAACCATTGTGTCAAACAACCATTGTGTCAAACAACCATTGTGTCAAACAACCATTGTGTCAAACAACCATTGTGTCAAACAACCATTGTGTCAAATTACTTTTTTGCCCCTCCGCCTGTTAGCAGTTTTTCACTTATTTACATTTTTGTCACCGCGTTTTTTTGAACCATTGATCTATTTTAATGAGTTGATCCAATGGCCAGAATTACTTCTCACCCTTTTTAGGAAATATAGTCTTTGTAGCATATCCCCTCACTTAGGTAATAACCAAAAAAGATGACTAGTACATCAAAATTTTCAACCAACCAGATATACGCCTTAGTTACATTCTTATACAAGTGTGTGAGTTAAATGGTTCACTTATCTACCTTTTAACATAAATTATTCATCAATTTATTTTGTTCACGATATACATATAAAAATTATAAGTAGTATTTATTATTTAAATTTATATTAATAAATGTTAACATTTAATGAGATTATAAACAAACAAACATACCCATTATATCTCACTAAAAAGTAGGGTCTAGGAGGGGGTAGATGGTGACAAGTCTTTCCTTTATCTTGAGAGATATAGAGAGCACTTCCAAAAAGACCCCCCGACTCGAGAACGATAGCAAACAAATTATATAGCATACCACACATAAGTATATATCACATAAAGGTTAGAATAAGCATAGTTATATTCTTGAGTATACTAATAAGCATAACATACATCACATAAGCATAAATATAGGCATACCCATAAGCATAACAACCCGAAGATAGCATACATCAAATAAGCAGCATGCTTCACCTATAAAGAGCAAATGTCGATTACCTACACAACACGCGGAAGGTCACGCATCAGGTCTTCCTTTACTCTTCCTACTCACAGATCCCACTAAAATTCCTTAATTTTAGTTATACGCCTCCACGTACTCCTATCATCGATCATGTGCTCGGAGATGTGCAACTCTACCATATCTCGCCTAATTTTCTCGTCCTACGTCAACTTAGGTCATTAGTGCTCTAACAGGCGCTGATATCGGTCTCCTCTTCACGTGTCCATACCATCTTAATCTTCCATCTCGTATTTTATCCATGATACAAGCCTTTCCGTTTGCCTTTATACTAATTTGTATAAACCATCTTAATCTTCCCTTTATATTAAAATCCAAATAATCCTTTTAAGAATTGTATTTTCGCATCCTATATGTAGTATAGGCCTTTCCGTTTGCCTTTATACTAATTTTGTTTTTCTTTTCTAAGTTTCATTTAGTAAATTTTATATAAAAAACTGAGTGCATGGGAGTTTTTTAGCTATATATTTAAAATCGAATGTTATTTTTATCATAGGTTATATCGGGTGACGATAGCGTTGCACTACCTGATCCCCAAAGTCCACCTACAATTAAATAAAATAAAACATGATAAAATCAGTAATCATGACTTTTCCACTTGTCCAATAACATTCATTTTGGTAGAGACATTTGTCCATCTTATTCTTAACCATTACTTGTCCATAACATTCATTTTGGTAGACACATTACTATACCTTTAAAAACCAAACAGCACACCCTAGAGCATCATTTACAACCTCGTTATATATTAAAGTTTCCTTTTTATTTAATATTAATATATGAAAGTTTATATTTTATTGTGGTATATACTCTTATAATTGATAGGATTATTTTTAATATGTGAGCACATGAAAGAAGAGAGTATTTCAACATTCAACAATACTAAGAATAAACCATTTTTAAGGCCTAATCCTACAAAGGTAAGAGTATTATTTTTCCATGTGTTCTAAATTTACCATATTTATTATTTAATATATTTATGAATGACCTTAATCTAACCCCACTCTACTTCAATCTAATTAACCCCACTCTACTTCAATCTAAATTTGTTTCACGCCTCAAGTGAGTCCAGAACCCAACATCTCTTGGATGAATGGCGAAAGCCAATGGTTGTGTTAAGGTGCTTTATAAGTTGTTAGCTATAATTAAGCTGAATATTATGTATAGAAACCATGGTTATATTTAACAGGATAAATCTTTATTCTCCATGTAATAATCACTAACATATTATTATGACCACAAGTCATTATCATGATAATATAAATTTTCAATAGAACAGCACAAGAAACTATTAATAACACGTACAAATGTAAGATAGTGATAAATTTCACAGTTATTTGTAACATGTATCAATATAGATTGTGGCTTCTGAACTCTACGTAAAGATTATCAAAATTAGCACAAGGATTATGAAACACACACTATCAACTATTTAATTGTTTAAAGGTTGTATTATAGTGCTATAAATTATAAATCATTTATTAAATATTTTAATACCACCCCTCATAGATCTTATAAAGAAATCTCTTGGAAACAAACAAAAAAAAACCATTATCAATAATACAACAGTACTAGAAATAAGGATAGAAAGAAGATAAAAAGAAAGCATTCAATTAAATATAACAATACATTGAAAGCACCCAAAGAGAGTCATATAGCCCTCAATTATTTGAAACGATAAACTTAAAAGATAATCAAAAACCAAGTACTTTTTGGACTATAACAAAACAGCCAGAGCAGAGAGTGTGATCTTGAGCCTTTTATTTTAGAACTAAACCAGTGACACCCAGTTTCTCGTCGATCAGTTTGTCAATCTTCTCACTCATCTCGTCGGTGATGTAGTTCACCCAATCTTTATCTTTTGCCTTCCTGAAAAAGAGTCGGTTATCAATTGCATTAGGGTTTTCACCACCATGCTTTCCACTTTTGTTCACTTCTAAGTTGCTCAACTTTTCGAAACTACATAACCTTATAACGCTTTCTATCACACCGTCTTCCTCTTCTTTGGGTGTAAAGGGATGCCCAATGAAAGCTGCAAATTTCTTCACACTAGGTATCGGGTCCTTTTTCATGTCTTCATATTTCAAGAAAAGAAATCTCTCGGGGCTCTCCAAGCTTGCTTTCCAGTATCCCAAAATATGATCCCAATATGGTCCAAAGTTTGAAATGCCATGAATAAACTCATTAAACGCCTCATCAAATGGGGAATCTTCTAAGGGTACTTTGACTATTTGTCTTGCGAAATGGTAATAAGAAACTAAGACATCTTTCATATTCCTGTGTATGTAAACTATCTTGCAGTCTGAATTCCGAACAGATTCTGGTAGGGTGTGGTAATGAAGGTGTGTGGAGATGGGTGGGTAGAACAAGTTCTTGTGGTTTTCTTCAATTGGTTTTAGGTCTTTCTCTAGGAAAGGAACACATTCATGAGGCAGATTTGTAAGCAAAGGACTTGTGGATTCATCATATTTTTCACGGGTTATGATGGCAAAAGCTAACGCTTTTAGCCATGTTGTGCCACTTTTGGGAAAACTGCATAGAAATGCGTCATTTGGATGAGGTTTGAAGTTTTCTTGAGCCAAAATTCTTCCTTCAAGAAACTCTTGATTATTCCACATGTCTTGATACTTGTACAAGGTGAACCTGTTTTGCAACCAGGTACAAGTGTGTTGTGGAAGTGTTTTGATTAACTCTTCCATGATTGATTGTTGTGATACAATTAGAAAGTGTTGTGATGGACAGTGTTGAATTGTTGGACACTCGATAGTCTCTACTCCATATATATATATATATATATATATATATATATATATATATATATATATATATATATATATATATATATATATATATATATATATATATATATATATATATATATATATATAGGGTTTAGTTAAATAGACACCCCATTATTTTAAATCAACACCTCAAAATTTTTATATGGGTCGTATAGACTCATACACGTCGTATAGGGGATCGTATAGCCCTATACGGGGCGTATAACTCCTCTGACAGCCTCCTGAATTACGACTTATGCGAAATGTCAATGGTCAAAATAAAGCTCGATGCAAGTTTTATGATTCGTTTTTCAAGTCGGATTCAAACTCGACTTTGAGAAAATATATGACCAAATGGTGCAAGACTTTAATAAATTGTATACCTTAAATATATTATTTATTGAAATTAAAAAAATACCGGTTTTGAAACCGGTTTTTGGACCCGAACTGGTTAAGAAACAAGCCGGACCGGTTCCTATCGGGTTGAATTTTATTTGCCCTAAACCGGTTTGGGAACTGACCCGGTTTTGATCAAACCCGGTTTCAAAAACTTTGACCCGAACCCGGTTCGAAAAAAATACCCGGTTTGCACACCTCTATACCTATCTAAGGGAATATAATATCATATCTTTTTTTTTGAACGGTGACTTTCTTAGAAGTGACTCCTGTCACATCGCCGGTGAGACGACACTAGACAAGATCTGTTCCAGACTATGTTGTCTGAACCGGGTCAACGCTGAAATTGTCAGACTTAGTTACGGCGTTCCCCCGGAAACCGTACTGCCTCCACAAGGGTTGCCCCTCTGGAGTAACAACCGGATGAAAACCGGGGTCAAGCTCTGAGAATCAGCCTCCGCAACATTGACTCAAAGGAAAATTATCTTCATTGCTTTAGATGTCCCCAAACTGGTGTCAAGAAGGTTCGAACCCCTGACCTTCATTTTGGGAATAGGGGCTCTTACCACTTGAGCCAAGTCTGAAGGACATATAATATCATATCTTATTATTTAACTTTCAAAAGTCTTAATGATAAAATATATTTCATCACGGGAGGTTGTAGACTTGTAGACAAGAAAATAAAGTAGGGACGGCCTCATATAATTCGCCCCAAATAGTTGCAAATATTATTTACATGAAATAATGTGCACTTTTATCAATACGGAAACCAATTGGTTGTTCTATTGATTAATTACCATTTTTATTGATAATTAACAGTTATGGTTGTTATCGTTGTCGAGCCGGGGGTCTCTTTATAAACGGTCTCTCTGTCTCCCAAAATAGAGGAAAGACTGATCACCACCTACCCCTCTCAAATCCTACTATCAGTAAGACATACTGATATGTTTGTTTGTTTATTTATTAATAATTAACTGTTACTTTTAGTCAGGGGCGGACCTAAAGGGTGTGGATGGGTGTCACCATAAATTTTTTATATGTACAATACATATATGTGACCAAAACTCAAACGATACCCAAGATATTTTTACAACAACTCCCATGAAACTTTTCCTTAATTGATGGGAGTATAAAATTGACTTTTAAAAGCAACCATTTTTATGAATTTTAGTTGCAGGTCTGAAGAAAATAGAAGACGATATGAGAGTGAAGAAGATGAATTTGAACTTATTGTTTTAATATTTTATTAGTTTTTTAAGTTTTGAAAAGATAGTTGCATGTAGTGTGTCATGGAGGTGATGTTAGAACACAAATTACTCTTTAATAATCACTTATTAATTTATTAATTTATATTAATATGATATCTTATTGTTTTATTACTACAAATGACAACAAAAAGGCATGGTATGATTGTTTTATTACTAAATTATTTTTATATGCTTATCTATTAGTCGATTTAGTTACTTTTATTTATGTAGATGTTTGAAAATTTTAAAAATTATAATTCTTTTGAATGATAAATCATATACTCGTTTAATTTGCTTTTATTTTTTTATGATCGTTTAAAAAAATAACCAAATAATAAGTATTTATCAAATTTGGGCAATTAATGTTCTTAACATTTATATATTTTTACGTAATATTTTTTAGAATTGAAGGATTATGAAAAAACTTTAGTTTTTAATATAAAATATATAATATAATAGCAACATGAAATTCTCACTTTGCGTCTAACTATCTTGTCTCAGTTTTAAAACTAAATGAATCGAATAAAGTTTTTTTGAGGTTATGAATCGAATTAAAAATGTTAGACTATATTTTGGTGGTCGACTCAAGCTAGTACAACAGACTAACGACCCAACTCAACAATATGAAAAAATACGTTGGACCCGACCCGATTGCAAGTCATTCTCGATGGATATAGGAATAAGAAAAAATTACGACCCCCATAAAAAATATTTCTGGGTCCGCCACTGCTTTTAGTGCAACATAAAGTTATTCATGTATAACAACTGGATGTCTCAAATAGAATCAATTAGAATGGTGATTGTCGTTGACTCTTGTTGATTTATAAAGTGTATAACTAGTGAGAATTGTATTCTTTAAACTTGAAAGTAATCGGAAGATGTTAAGCTCATTCAAAGGATAAAACTCACTCATGAAAGTGCGAGTACAAATATATTACCGCATGATGTAAAATTTTCTTCTAAAACAACAATATAAGAGAAATCATCAATAGTATAGTACCATTACATGAATACATTTGCACTAATGAATATTAAAAGAGAATAATTTTATAGTTGCAATTGCAGATGGGAATACATTTGTAATTATTTTATAAAACTATATACACAAAATTTTTCTCTCAAACCAAAAGAAATTATCTTGTAGATAATTATTCTGTTTTTTTTTTGTTTTTTTTTACCTTTTTCTTAATAAAAATACGCTTATAGGTAATTACACTTTTATTTATAGCAATATTAAAAGTTACAAAATTCTAAAGTTAAATCAAGGAAAAAGTATCAATTAAAATGAAAACTCGACATATTAATTAAATTATCAAATCATCCAAAAAAAGTTAGTGGTTTTTTTAAAATGCTAAATTGATATTTCTAATCTTTTGAAGATTTTGGATTGAAAATTGTAACAACTTATTAAAATTTTAAAAGTAAATGAATGTTTATAATTTTTTAAACAAAAATAGTTATTTTTAACAAATTTTAAAAAGGCAAAATTAAAATTAACTCTAAATTAAATTAAAACTATGCGTTTAACATAAAATGGTTCGATTAAATTAATTAGAACAATGCAGCTAATGTGCAATTTTAAGAACACAAATATCCTAGCCCTAAAATACACATCGTATAACAGATGTAAGATATTTTGTATGCTACACTATCAAAATTCATTTTGTTAAGTAGTATATTATTTACCATCAAGTTATCCCCTCAAAATTAAACAATAATCGTTATATGCCATGTTTCACGTGATATTTATTTGCACTCACATCTTCTGTTACCTACCAAAACTAGGTATGGTTGGTAATCAAGCTAAGTATGCTCATTGAATCAGATTTTCGAGTGAAAAGATAATTTGAAAATTATTTTCCATAAATTTTGTGGTCATAGAGATATGTTTGGATATTATTGTGCATATGGCTATCATATGGTGTACTCCCGACTCAAAGGGGTTTTTCCAAAGTGATAGGACTTCTTTTTGATGATGTTTTGAGTGAGTTTGGTTTGAAACGTTAAAATCTGTATGAAAAGTTAAAATTTTGTTTCAGAAAGGTTCATTCAGGTATTAGGAGTAATTACAAACGCCATTAACAAAACTAAACTAGTAACAACACTAGAGTATATATTACTTTTGGGAGTCGTTATTATATGTCAGTTACTGCCTTTAGTGTTGTACTTATGTCAAGAAGTTTATGAGGCATGTAAATTTTCCCTATTGAGATATATAGCACAATGTAAGGCCTCCTATTTATAGGAGCCATAATTTTGTTGTATCTTTTTGACTGCCATAGAAGCCATAGTTAATGTTACAATGAATAAAAGTACAAAAATAGATACACACTAAGAGTATTCATAGTTAATGTTACAATGAATAAAAGTACAAAAATAGATACACACTAAGGCTGTGTTTGATATGCTCTGACCGGGCTGACCCTGACCCGGCTGACTCGGTCAGCCCGGTCAGCCCGTTTTTTTTCCGTTAAAAATGTTGCTGACCCGGTCATATTTGCTGACCCGGACCATAAAATTTCCATGTCTGACCGACTGACCCAGCTTCTTCATCAGCTCTCATCCCCTTCTCCCCCGTCCCTCGCCTCCGTCCCTCGCCTCCGCCCCTCCCCTCCGCCCCTCCCCTCGCTGTTGTTGCGGTCGGTGGTGTTTGAAGATGATAATGGTCGAGGATGTTGTTGCGGTCGGTCGGTGGTGATCGATTGAAGATGATATTGGTCGAGGATGTTGTTGCGGTCGGTTGGTGGTGATCGATTGAAGATGATAATGGTCGACCGAGGATGGTGTTCGAAGATGATAACAGGTGATTGGGGTTATTTTGCGGTGTTTGAAGATGATAATGATCATGAACCAGTTTCAAGATCTTTGATTCTGCTTCAATTTCGTGTGTTTTGGAGTGGATTATGTGGTTTTTGGTGAATCTTGTGCATAGGGTTTGGTGGTTGTTGTTGGAGTATGATTTTGAGTTAAAGATTGGATTTTTTAGTATTGGATTGAGTCGATGTTATTATTATATTATTTATCATTTCACACTCAATTAACAGATAAATTTAACAGAAGTGTACATAGTGGTTATTTTTTCATTTAGCAGAGTCAGTCAGATACATAATCAAACAACCAAGTTTCAGTCAGATGCAGATTCAGTCAGAACTTCTTACTGGGTCAGCTTCTGACTCAGTCAGATCTTACTCAATCAGCACAATCAAACAGCCCCTAAGAGTATTCACGCCCCCTTCTTTATTTGTATGTTAGTGGGTAACCTATATTATATGGACGGTTGTAAGTGGTTGTGAGTGAAGGAGATGGAGAATTTATGGGGGTTGTACTGTGTTTTCCCATATTTAGATAAATACGGTACGTACAACCCATATAAATTTTAAATGATTGTGACTGAATGAGAGACAAAAGGTAATGATAAGGGTATAAAAATATTATTTAATTAAAAATAAGAGAGAAAAAATAGAGATTTTTAATGTAATTATAAGAATAGGGATGGTGGATGGATTGTGAAAGAGTAGGTGTTTCATTTTAATGTGAGTTTGTGCCCTGTAATATGGGAAGTGGGAAGTGGTTGTGAGTGAATGAGAGAAAAAAAATTATGGGGGGTGGGGGGGAGCAAAATTATTTTTTAGGGGGGCGAACTCAAGTTTTATATAAAAATTTACACCACCGAGCTAAAAATGTACACTACATACTAAAGTATAATACGTCGACGAAAAAAAGATGGGGGAACCCGTGTAGTATACTAGCATTTTCATTTGAATCCTATAGGAAACCTAAGATGAATATAAGCAATGTGTTCATTCCTTCTTGTTGACCTCCGATTGATAGTATTTCACTACCTAAGTATGAAAACAATTTCTCCCACTACAATTTCTCTCTCTGTACTCTCTCTGTAACGGTTCACTAACACCATCGGAGCACCGACCGATCGGCCACCGGAGCAATCGGCCGACGTCTCACCGACCACCACCTTCGTTCGCCGGAGCTCCACGAACACCAACGCAGCACCACCGCGTTCGCCCGAGCATCACAGGAAGAACCGGAAGCACAACGTTCGCCGGAGGACCACCTCGTTCGCCGGCGACTCACCGACCTATCCCCACCTTCTACGCCATCTCCACAGCTCCACCTTCACCGCCCACCACAGCTCTAGTGTAACATCTGACCCATTTTTAAATTGTAACCCGAACCTATTTTGCTTAGATAATTTATTTCAATGAATCCATTGTATCACGGTGTAGTTTAAATAATATTATAAATGAGTTTATTCAAAATTTTCATTCATTTAGATCATTTGAGCAAATAAGGTCATAAACATTTATGTATTTATTTTTTTTTTAGTTGAAAGTTTGAATTGTCATTTTTAATAAATAACTAAATTTAAAAGTCTTAGTTAAATTTATAAGGTTTTATAAACAATTTGTGAAATAAATGGATATAACACCTAAATTAAGTTTAGGGTGAAAAGTGTTAATTATAAAACTTGAATACAAAGTTTTCACATAAAAAAAACAAGTATACTAAACTATAGGGACTAAATTTGTAAACTTTTCAAACCAACCCAAACCCCCCTGTTTTCCCCTTCGTCGGCCGACCACCGTCCGGCCACCCCTCCGGCGACCACCTCTCCCTCAAACCATTCGAAAATGTTGCAATTAAACCGCCCCTTAACTCTTGCACATCTGTTTCGAACTTGTCATCGGTTTCCATTCGAAATTTGTACAATTATATCGAGTTTTATCTTAGAAACTGAAAATCAATAAAACCCAAATCTGTTTCAACTCGAAATCCAGTAAATTGATTCATGTAATCAACTCGAAATGTACTAAAAATCATTGCGGTCATAACTATTCAAACAATTTGAACTGAAAACATAAAAACAAAATCAAATTTGATCGGTTATAACCGACACAAACTTAAAACGTGTTCAACCTGAAACAGCTGAAATTGAACCTTCAAAACAGAGGGAAATCGTTCTAATCGACATTTTAAAAGTTTCTGTGCACTCAATTTCGATTACACAACACATCTTCCTCTCTCTCGAACTCCACCTCCACATCGCGATCTGCAACTAATCAACCACCATATTCGAGGCAACTTCAACGGCAATTGATTGAGGGCTTTTGATCATCTGGTTAACTAGAAGCTCTCTGTGCAATTAATTCGATTTTGATCAACAACAACAGCTCTAATCAACTTCTCACCCGTCGTGACCTAGTTCTTCTTTTTCTTCATTAATTCCATCTCAATTCAGGTAATTAAATACATGATTACACTCATTTTTGGAAGCTAATCAAAAGCCCTATGCTTAATTCGGCTATTGATTAAGTTTCATACTCAATTAGAAATCAAATTGAAACTAGGGTTCATGATTGATTTGGGGATTTTATTGAAACTGGTTTTTAAAGTATTAAACGAGTTCTATTTCAAATCATGGGCTTACAGCCTACCGGTTTGGACCTCATCTCCTTGTGGAATTGACCCGGGTTCGACCCTGGTCCACCACAACTATTTTTTTACTATTTATTTTCAAATCATTTTATTCCAGAAATTTTAATATATTATTAAACTAATATAAAAATTATTTTGTTGGTTAAATCTATTCCATAAAAATTATTAATTAAATTTTTGAAAAATTTTAAAGGGTATAAATTACATATTGTTATCTTCTAACAAAAATAAATGTTATAAAAACATATTTAATTTCTTTGAACATTCTAAATTCCTATAAGCTATTTTAAATCAAATATAAATTAACTAAAACTAATTTTTTTTACAAAACCTTCAAATAGCTAATTATTCAACTAATTGTTTTGATTAAGTTATGAATAGTTAATCATTAAAAATTATTTATCTATGTATCATACTTGATCCCAAATGTTACTTAAATCATTTTAAAATTCTATTTAACTAATTATTTATTATCATTATTCAAATATTTTATTCTAGTTTTATGTAACCAATATATCAAATGAGATAAAATATTTTTCTATAATCCCACAAACCCCAATTGAAATCTTAATTCATATCTATTATTCAATCATTATATTGTTTTAATCTAAAACACCATTCCTTAGGTCAAATCCGTGAGAAAACCGTCAGTGTCTAATCTTGCATATTATTCAAACCATATTACTATACCATGTGAGTATTCATTGCCCATTTTTTTATGTTTTATTATTTGGGGAAATTGTGTGATATTGTACGCAACCAAGCTTATTCATTTTTACTCTATTTCATTCTAAATTCAATTCAATACATGATATGTTATTAATTGCAATCACGTGTTTATAATTAGATAAACTTGATAACACGATCATTAATTCACACAACCACGGTAACAATGATAGATCTATTGATTTGACAAACCCACCCCATTTGTTTAGTCTCGTGGTGATTGAAACCGGAAATCATTCATTCTATAAGGCTTCGTCTGAGGACCGAGTCAATTCAGTCATTAGGGTTGATTGTGTTGGGTTTTCTGTTATGATTCACTGTTGCACTTTAGTCTAACATTGTCATGTGAATTGAATTGTTTTTAAGATATTTATCAACCTATGTATGTGTATTTAAACCTATGATTACTCACCGGCTAATGTGTTAGCTGACTCGTTACTTTTTCACATGATTTCAGGAAATGCTATTTAGTGGAATTCTCTCTGCTCATATAGGATTGGACCTAGTCAAAAATAAAGAAGACAATATTATATTTCATGGTTTTATTTTAATGTGTGACTTGAATGATATTATTCAATAAATAAATGATTATTAAATGTTATTTCAACGTATTTATTACCTTGTGCTATGAACAATCGATTCACATTCGTCCGCTTCGATGATTCCGCCATCGGTCGAGGTGTGACAGATTGGTATCAGAGCCAAGGTTATAGGGAATTAGGTTATTAGAAATGGAATGACCTAGACTATAACTAAGTACCTTTACACATGAGTCCACTCATGTATTCTATATGTTTAGATAGGGCTTATATGTGTCACTTATGCCTATTATGTTTATATGATTATGACATTTCCTTATATCTTGATTCTTATCTTTCACATACAAATTCTCAAATCATATTATATGGCATTGTGTGCTTAAATCAAATTGTTTTCAAATTTTAAATTTTGATTTGTTATTCATGGTTTTCAAATCTCGTCAAAGTCCGTGTCATATGACTGAGAACATGTAATGCTGGAAGAGTGGAATACCTGTATCTTGAGGTGTTCTGTCTAGGCAAGGTATTCATATAAATCCAAATCAACCGATGGATCCGTTTACCTTACCTAGGAACTCTCGAGATGAGTATTCGCTTATAGGTACGCATGTCCTCGTTAAGGTTGTGGTGGACACAAATACTTTGATAAGTCAACGTATTCGCTTTGGTTTGCGAGCCGAACATTTACACTCCTAACCTCTCATTGTTATTTTAAACAATCTCATCAACAACTTTACCATTTTAAAAAGTTTTAAAAACTAATTACCCGTTTCTCATAATGGTTTTTCCATATTATACAGCATGTCTTCTCGTCAAAACCGCTCCCGATCTAGAAGCTCTGGCCGTAAGATTGCTGCTATAGTGGCACGTGAAGTTGCTGCGGTCATCCTAACACTGCTTACTCATTTGAACCAAGGCAACAACGTTGTTCAAAATCAAGTTGCACCAAACCCTCCACGAGCTTGTACTTACAAGCACTTCAGTTCTTGCAATCCCACTAAGTTTAGCGGGACCGAAGGAGCCACTGGTCTTTTACAGTGGTTTGAGAGTATCGAGACACTTTCCTCAATAGTGAGTGTCCCGAGAATCTCAAGGTTCGCTATGATACAAGTGTTCTTCAAAAGAGAGCACTCACTTGGTGGAACGGGGAGAAATGAACCCGTGGGACTGATGCCGCTTTAGCATTGACGTGGGATGAAGTCAAGGAGCTCATGACTCGGGAATTTTGTCCGAGAAATGAAATTAAGAAATTGGAAGCTGAATTCTGGGACTTAACTCAGGAAAGTGGGGAAAATTTAGCCTATACCAACCGGTTTCTTGAATTGAGTCTGCTTGTTCCTCACCTGGTTACTCCTTTATCTCGGGCTATCGAGAAATACATCGGTGGTCTACCCATGCAAATTCAAGACACGGTGTGGGGTAGGAATCATACAACCTTGGAAGATACCATTCGGTTAGCTGCTCAGCTAACTGACAATCATGTCAAGGCTGGAACCCTGACTAGGAAGGGTGCTAAGAAGGTGCCCGAGAAACCCTCAGCTGAACCCCCTAAGGAGGAAAAACCTAAACCTTCTCAAAACAAGAAGAGGAAGGCTAAACCCAAAACTTTGCTGTGGTTACCCCTACTGTTCCGGTTAATCAAATCGCACCAAACTACCAACCAGTCTCCAAAAATCAAGTTCCGGCAAAGAAACCTTACACTGGGACTTTTCCGCAGTGCAATATTTGCAAGTACCATCACCCTGCCAATGCACAATGTCGCCGCTGCACCAACTGTGGTCGTTTCGGCCATACCTTCAATGTGTGCAAGAGCGCAGCTAAGACTCCGGCTACCGCACCTGTCCTTCAACATCCTCCTGCAATTACTCAGGGTCGTGCATGCTATCAGTGTGACGATCCGAACCATTTTCAAAATCGATGCCCTCAACTTGTCAGCACGGTGCCTACGGCTCAAGGACGTGCTTTTAACATCAATGCTAATCAAGCTCAAACCAATAGCGATGTGGTGAACGGTATATTTTTAATCAATAACCATTATGCTTCGGTCTTATTTGATACCGGCGCCGACAAAAGTTTTGTGTCCTTAGAATTTGAGCCTTTACTTGCTAGTGCACGAACTAAGTTGAGAAAACCATTTACGGTAGAAATAGCCGACGGGAAACCTATCACCATCGATTCAATTATTCCAAACTGTACCCTTAGTCTTAGCGAGCATGATTTCCCTATCGACCTTACACCGATGCAACTTGGAAATTTTGATGTCATTATAGGCATGGATTGGTTATCTAAGAACCATGCTGAAGTTGTTTGTTTCGAGAAGATCATCCGAATCCCTCTTGTGCCCGAAAAGGTGTTAAATATCTATGGAGAAAAACCTTCCAAAGGCCTTCGACTCATGTCATGTACCAAAGCTCAAAAGTACCTTCGCAAGCACTATGTGGCTTTCTTAGCACATGTCGTGAAAACAAATGAGAAGTCAAAGAAAATAGAGGATATTCCGATCATCCGAGATTTTCCTGAAGTGTTTCCCGATGACTTAACTGGCCTCCCTCCTGTTCGTCAAGTCGAGTTTCGTATCGATCTTGTGCCTGGTGCAACACCTGTAGCAAAGTCTCCATATCGTCTTGCACCATCTGAGATGCAAGAACTTGCTAGCCAACTTCAAGAACTTTCCGATAAAGGTTTCATTCGACCAAGTTCCTCACCCTGGGGAGCCCCGGTATTGTTTGTGAAGAAGAAAGATGGCTCATTCCGTATGTGTATCGATTATTGGGAACTCAACAAGCTTACCGTTAAGAACCGGTACCCTCTACCAAGAATCGATGACTTGTTTGACCAACTTCAAGGCGCTTCATACTTTTCCAAGATTGACCTTCGTTCTGGTTATCATCAACTACGAGTGCATGATGACGACATTCCCAAAACAACTTTCCGTACAAGATATGGTCATTACGAATTTTTGGTTATGCCATTTGGTTTGACCAACGCACCAGCTGTGTTCATGGATTTAATGAACCGCGTGTGTAAGCCATACTTGGACAAGTTCGTGATCGTCTTCATCGACGACATTCTAATTTATTCCAAATCAAGATCCGAGCATGAACATCATCTCCGTTTGATTCTTGAGCTTCTGAAAGAGGAGAAACTATATGCTAAGTTTTCCAAGTGCGAATTTTTGGTTAAAAGAGGTACAATTCCTTGGTCACATCGTAAATGATAAAGGGATTCATGTGGATCCTACAAAGATTGAGGCGGTAAAGAATTGGGTAGAACCTAAAACTCCCACTGAGATCCGTTCATTCCTTGGCTTGGCCGGCTACTATCGGCGTTTCATCCCAAATTTCTCAAAGATCGCTGTACCTCTTACTGCCTTGACCCACAAGGATAAGTCTTTCCAGTGGGGACCAGATCAAGAAAAAGCATTTCAAACACTTAAGCAAAAGTTATGTAATGCTCCAATCTTGACCCTCCCTGATGGAAATGATGATTTTGTTGTCTACTGTGATGCTTCCAAGCAAGGTCTTGGTTGTGTCCTCATGCAACGGGGAAAAGTCATAGCCTATGCCTCAAGACAGCTCAAGGTCCATGAGAAAAACTACACAACACATGATCTCGAACTGGGTGCTGTGGTTTTCGCACTCAAAATCTGGAGGCACTATCTTTACGGCACCAAGTGCGTTGTATTTACTGATCACAAGAGTCTTCAGCACATTTTCAATCAAAAAGAACTAAACACGAGACAACGGCGATGGGTTGAATTACTCAATGACTACGATTGTGAAATTCGCTACCACCCTGGAAAAGCGAATGTCGTAGCCGATGCATTGAGTCGTAAGGATTATGTCATACTCCAAAGTGTTACGTTTCAATCTGAACTTAAAACCCGAATTCTCGAAGCCCAACACGAGTCAGTCACTGAGGGTAACATGTACGATGAAATGTCCTGAGGCGCTGAACTTCAATTGGAAACAAAACCCGATGGTTTGTTGTATTTTCTGGACCGTCTTTGGATTCCTAAACGCAATGATCTTCGAATCCTCATCATGAGCGAGGCTCACAAAACTCGTTATTCTATCCACCCCGGTGCGGATAAGATGTTTATGAATCTCCGTAATCAGTATTGGTGGCCAGGCATGAAAAAGGATATAGCTTTGTATGTGTCCAAATGCCTCACCTGTTCAAAAGTTAAAGCCGAACATCAACGTCCGTCTGGATTACTAGTTCAACCTGATATTCCCGTGTGGAAGTGGGAAGACATATCCATGGACTTCATTACCAAATTGCCTCGAACCTCTAGCGGTTATGATAGCATTTGGGTCATCGTAGATCGATTGACTAAATCGGCACACTTTATACCGATTCGCGAAGATTATCGAGTTGAAAAACTGGCTCGTATCTATATCAATGAAATAGTCAGCCGTCACGGTGTACCATTAAATATTATCTCCGATCGTGATGGTCGATTCATCTCCCATTTCTGGCAAAGTCTTCAATCGTCCTTGGGAACCCGACTCAATCTCAGCACAGCCTATCACCCTCAAACCGATGGGCAAACTGAAAGAACAATACAGACTCTTGAGGATATGCTTCGAGCGTGTGTCATTGACTTTAGTGGCTCTTGGGATTCTCATCTACCGTTAATCGAATTTTCATACAACAACAGTTACCATACAAGTATCCAAATGGCACCATTTGAAGCTTTGTACGGTCGCAAGTGTCGATCTCCTATATGTTGGTCCGAGATAGAAGATGCACAAATCACCGGCCCTGAACTGATTCAGGAATCGACCGATAAGATTCACAGGATTCGCGATAACTTGCTTGCTGCTAGAAATCGTCAAAAGCATTATGCCGATAAGGGACGAAAACCCATGGAATACAATGTTGGAGACCTCGTACTCCTAAAGGTATCACCTTGGAAAGGGGTGATCCGTTTTGGGAAGAAAGGGAAGCTAGCACCTCGTTATGTGGGTCCATTCAAAGTGCTTGAGCGTATTGGGAAAGTAGCTTACAAGCTTGAACTGCCTCAAGAACTCAGCAACATTCACCCAACATTTCATGTTTCCAACCTCAAGAAATGCCTTGCTAATGAGAACCTCCGCATTCCACTCGATGAAGTTCAAATCGATGAATCCATGCACTTTATCGAAAGGCCTGTGGAGATCATGGACCGTGAAATCAAACAACTCAAGCGTAGCCGAATACCTATTGTCAAAATTCGTTGGGAGTCTAAACGTGGCCCAGAGTTCACTTGGGAGCGTGAAGACCAAATGAAATCCAAGTATCCTCATCTTTTTGTCTCAGCCTCCTCGTGATCAAATTTCAGGACGAAATTCCTTAAAGTAGGGGAGACTGTAACATCTGACACATTTTCAAATTGTAACCCGAACCTATTTTGCTTAGATAATTTATTTCAATGAATCCATTGTATCACGGTGTAGTTTAAATAATATTATAAATGAGTTTATTCAAAATTTTCATTCATTTAGATCATTTGAGCAAATAAGGTCATAAACATTTATGTATTTATTTTTTTTAGTTGAAAGTTTGAATTGTCATTTTTAATAAATAACTAAATTTAAAAGTCTTAGTTAAATTTATAAGGTTTTATAAACAATTTGTGAAATAAATGGATATAACACCTAAATTAAGTTTAGGGTGAAAAGTGTTAATTATAAAACTTGAATACAAAGTTTTCACATAAAAAAAACAAGTATACTAAACTATAGGGACTAAATTTGTAAACTTTTCAAACCAACCCAAACCCCCCTGTTTTCCCCTTCGTCGGCCGACCACCGTCCGGCCACCCCTCCGGCGACCACCTCTCCCTCAAACCATTCGAAAATGTTGCAATTAAACCGCCCCTTAACTCTTGCACATCTGTTTCGAACTTGTCATCGGTTTCCATTCGAAATTTGTACAATTATATCGAGTTTTATCTTAGAAACTGAAAATCAATCAAACCCAAATCTGTTTCAACTCGAAATCCAGTAAATTGATTCATGTAATCAACTCGAAACGTACTAAAAATCATTGCGGTCATAACTATTCAAACAATTTGAACTGAAAACATAAAAACAAAATCAAATTTGATCGGTTATAACCGACACAAACTTAAAACGTGTTCAACCTGAAACAGCTAAAATTGAACCTTCAAAACAGAGGGAAATCGTTCTAATCGACATTTTAAAAGTTTCTGTGCACTCAATTTCGATTACAAAACACATCTTCCTCTCTCTCGAACTCCACCTCCACATCGCGACCTGCAACTAATCAACCACCATATTCGAGGCAACTTCAACGGTAATTGATTGAGGGCTTTTGATCATCTGGTTAACTAGAAGCTCTCTGTGCAATTAATTCGATTTTGATCAACAACAACAACTCGAATCAACTTCTCACCCGTCGTGACCTAGTTCTTCTTTTTCTCCATTCATTCCATCTCAATTCAGGTAATTAAATACATGATTACACTCGTTTTTGGAAGCTAATCAAAAGCCCTATGCTTAATTCGGCTATTGATTAAGTTTCATACTCAATTAGAAATCAAATTGAAACTAGGGTTCATGATTGATTTGGGGATTTTATTGAAACTGGTTTTTAAAGTATTAAACGAGTTCTATTTCAAATCATGGGCTTACAGCCTACCGGTTTGGACCTCATCTCCTTGTGGAATTGACCCGGGTTCGACCCTGGTCCACCACAACTATTTTTTTGCTATTTATTTTCAAATCATTTTATTCCAGAAATTTTAATATATTATTAAACTAATATAAAAATTATTTTGTTGGTTAAATCTATTCCATAAAAATTATTAATTAAATTTTTGAAAAATTTTAAAGGGTATAAATTACATATTGTTATCTTCTAATAAAAATAAATGTTATAAAAAACATATTTAATTTCTTTGAACATTCTAAATTCCTATAAGCTATTTTAAATCAAATATAAATTAATTAAAACTAATTTTTTTTACAAAACCTTCAAATAGCTAATTATTCAACTAATTGTTTTGATCAAGTTATGAATAGTTAATCATTAAAAATTATTTATCTATGTATCATACTTGATCCCAAATGTTACTTAAATCATTTTAAAATTCTATTTAACTAATTATTTATTATCATTATTCAAATATTTTATTCTAGTTTTATGTAACCAATATATCAAATGAGATAAAATATTTTTCTATAATCCCACAAACCCCAATTGAAACCTTAATTCATATCTATTCTTCAATCATTATATTGTTTTAATCTAAAACACCATTCCTTAGGTCAAATCCGTGAGGAAACCGTCAGTGTCTAATCTTGCATATTATTCAAACCATATTACTATACCATGTGAGTATTCATTGCCCATTTTTTTATGTTTTATTATTTGGGGAAATCATGTGATATTATACGCAACCAAGCTTATTCATTTTTACTCTATTTCATTCTAAATTCAATTCAATACATGATATGTTATTAATTGCAATCACGTGTTTATAATTAGATAAACTTGATAACACGATCATTAATTCACACAACCACGGTAACAATGATAGATCTATTGGTTTGACAAACCCACCCCATTTGTTTAGTCGCGTGGTGATTGAAACCGGAAATCATTCATTCTATAAGGCTTCGTCTGAGGACCGAGTCAATTCAGTCATTAGGGTTGATTGTGTGGGTTTTCTGTTATGATTCACTGTTGCACTTTAGTCTAACATTGTCATGTGAATTGAATTGTTTTTAAGATATTTAATCAACCTATGTATGTGTATTTAAACCTATGATTACTCACCGGCTAATGTATTAGCTGACTCGTTACTTTTTCACATGATTTCAGAAATGCTATTTAGTGGAATTCTCTCTGCTCATATAGGATTGGACCTAGTCAAAAATAAAGAAGACAATATTATATTTCATGGTTTTATGTTAATGTGTGACTTGAATGGCATTATTCAATAAATAAATGGTTATTAAATGTTATTTCAACGTATTTATTACCTTGTGCTATGAACAATCGATTCACATTCGTCCGCCTCGATGATTCCGCCATCGGTCGGGGTGTGACATCTAGCTCCACCGCCCCACCTCCCCACAGCTCCACCTTCACCGCCCGCCACAGCTTCAGCTTCACCTTCACCACCCACCACAGCTCCACCTTCACCGCTTCTCCCCACCTTCTCCGCCACTGTCCTCACCTCCCCATCCCTCGCAACACCCACCCACCACAGCAGTCCCACTTTCCCATCACCAGCCCGTACAACCACCACCACTGCAGCCCGTACAACCACCACCACCCACTCACGCAAACAGGGGCCTAATTAAAATTGAAGAACCCTTAACCCTTAACTTGGGTGTACATTTTGGTGAGATCGTTCCATCTCTGTTTCTCATCTTTGCTTTTAATCTTGTTTACTTAGACTGTTTGGTTGGGTTAGGAGTACCAGCATTTGCATTTCAATTAGGGGGTGTCATCCATTATTTCTTGGGGGTCCATCGTGTACTGACGGATTGCTTTTGACGGATTGCTTTTGATTGTGCTTTACTTCTGCTACAATTAGGAGTACCAGCATTTGCATTTCTTTTAATCTTTGCTTTTAATCTTGTTTACTTAGACTGGTTGACCGCGTGTGACGGATTGCTTTTGATTGTGCTTTACTTCTGCTACAATCCCTCTTTTAGGGGTTGTTCTAGTGGACTCTGTCAGGTAATATAGACCGCAGGTGCCATTATGCTGCCCCGAGATCATGTTCGGTGACGAGAGGTGCGAATACAAGGAAAAAGGATTTTAGATTAAGAGTGGCATCGTGGAATGTAGGAACCCTAACTAGTAAGTTACTAGAGTTAATTGATGTGCTAAGGAAACGTAGGGTCCAGATAGTGTGTCTCCAGGAGACTAGATGGCGGGGTGAGAGAGCAACACAGTGCAATAGTTATAAACTATGGTATTCAGGGTCTGCTGGAACGAAAAATGGAGTAGGGTTTCTAGTTGCTAAGGAACTCCAAGATAATGTAGTGGAGGTAAGAAGATACATATGATAGAATTATGCTGTTAAGAATAGTAATAGGGGATGAAGTAGTGGCAGTAGTTAGTGCGTATGCTCCACACGTTGGACTAGGAGAAACAGAAAGAAAAAAGTTCTGGGAGAGTTTAGATCACGTTATGGGTGACATACCTAGAGACGAAAAAATATGCATAGGAGGAGATTTTAATGGGCATATCGGTAAGGATAATGACCACTTTCAGTTGGTGCATGGAGGCTTCGGGTATGGCCTTAGGAATGAAGGCGGTAAGGAGCTTCTTGACTTTGCAGTAGCGCATGACTTAGGAATCATAAATTCGTTTTTTAAGAAAAGAGAATCACACCTAATCACGTTTAGCAGCGGCGGGAGACACACGCAGATAGACTATTTATTGACGAGGAGAGAAGATCGTAGCTCGTGAAAGGACTGTAAGACAATCCCAGGAGAGACAGTTGTGACACAATATCATATGTTAGTGGCGGATATACGCGTGAAGAGACCAATTGTCCAACAAATCAAGAGAATTAGACATACGATCAAATGGGGCCAGCTCAAAGACGAAAACATTACCATTTTTAGAGATAAGGTCATACCAATGAACCATCCTGGACCACAGGAAGACGCAAACCAAAAGTGGGAGGCCATGGCAAATACGCTCATCCAAGCAGCTAAAGAAACGCTTGGAGTTACAACAAAGAGGACAGTCGACCATAAGGAATCTTGGTGGTGGAACGAAAAGGTACAGGAGAAGATACGAATTAAACAACAAAGTTTTAGAGAGCTTATACGCTGTAACAATGAGGAAGAACGCCCAGAGCTAAAAGACAAATACAAGGAGGCTAAGAGAGAGGCGAAGAAATCGGTGTCAGAGGCAAAGAACGCGGTGTATGAGATGATGTATAAACGACTAGAGACGAAAGAAGGAGAGCATGACATGTTTAAGTTAGCCAAGGCAAGAGACAGCAGGAGACAAGACCTGAGAATTGTGAAGTTTATAAAGGCTGCGGATGGAAAAGTTTTGGTAAACGACAATGACATCAAGGGGAGATGGAAAACTTACTTCGATAACCTTTACAACATAAAGAACCTAAATCAACAAACTGAGATAGATAATACAACCCAAACAACACAACAAAACAATTGCTATTGTAGAAGCATCACAGTAGACGAAGTTGCGAGAGCTATGAAGAAAATGGGAAGGGCTAAAGCGGTGGGGCCAGACAACATACCGATTGAAGTGTGAAAATGCCTGGGAGATGAGGGGCTCAAATGGCTAACAGATTTATTCAACATTATCTTTACGACAGGGAAGATGCCGGACCAGTGGAGAACTAGTGTCATAGTCCCCATATATAAGAAAAAAGGAGATGTTCAAAGTTGCGAAAACTACAGGGGAATAAAGCTATTGAGTCACACGATGAAACTATGGGAAAGAGTTATTGACACGAGAATTAGACAGAAAACTCAGATAGCGTCAAACCAATTTGGATTTATGCCAGGACGCTCTACAACAGAAGCAATACACGCCATAAGGAGGATAATGGAGAAATACAGAGAAAAGAAAAGGGTCCTCTATATGGTATTCATCGACCTAGAAAAGGCCTATGACAGTATTCCGCGTCAACTAATTTGGGAAAGTCTACGACTTAGAAGGGTACCAGAGAGGTATATCAATATAATCAAGGATATGTATGATGGGGCCAAAACGTGTGTGCGAGCACCCATTGGAGACACAGACTCATTCACAGTGGAAGTGGGACTCCACCAAGGATCGGCACTGAGCCCATTTCTCTTCACAGTAGTGTTGGATGAGATGACCAAGTCTATACAGCAACCAGTTCCATGGTGCATGCTCTTTGCGGATGATATTGTCTTAATATCGGAATCTAAAATGGTGCTTAACGACAGGCTAGAACATTGGAGAGCAGCACTAGAGCGCAAAGGTTTATGGATAAGTCGTTCTAAGACAGAATACATGCATTGTAACTTTAGTGGTGAGGCGGAAGAGGACACCCAAATCAGTATTCAGGGTATGGCGGTCCCACAAATGTCTAGGTTCAAATACCTGGGCTCTTACCTGCAGGAGGACGGAGAAATACACAGCGATGTAGCGCACCGTGTTCAAGCAGGATGGTACAAGTGGAGAGCAGCATTAGGGATCCTATGTGATAAGAGGTTTCCAGCAAAACTAAAGGGAAAGCTATACCGAGTGGCAGTACGCCCAGCTATGTTATATGGAACAGACTGCTGGGCCATAAAGAAATCGCACGAGAAACAAATAGAGGTAGCGGAAATGCAAATGCTGAGGTGGATGTGTGGTCACACAAGACTGGATCGGATAACAAACGAAGTGTTTCGACAGAAGCTAGAAGTGGCTTGTATCGCAGATAAAATACGAGAGGGAAGATTAAGATGGTTTGGGCATGTCAAGAGGAGACCAATGGCGGCACCAGTTAGAGTAGTAGAGAACATCATCTTAGAGGGTAGGAGGAGTAGAGGAAGACCTAGATTGACTTGGGATGAGGTAATTAGGAGAGATATGATACACTTGCACCTCTCTGAGCATATGATCGAGGATAGGAGTGAGTGGAGGCGTAGAATTAAAATTAAGGACTTTTAGTTCGAACTATAGGCAGGAAGGGTATTTGAAGTCTGGTTGCGGGGCCTGATGTCTAAGTAGTCCATATCTGCCCTTTAACGGTGATTCTACCTGCTCCTATGATATATGTATGCTATGTGTTGTATGATCTATTGTATACTGTATGCTATGTGTTGTATGATTTATTGTATGATGTCTTGCTATCGGTATGGCTTTTTGTATACTGTATGCTATGTGTTGTATGATTTATTGTATGATGTCTTGCTATCAGTCGGGCTTTTGCTATCGAGTCGGAGGTCTCTTTGGAAGCGGTCTCTCTACCTAACAAGATAGAGGAAAGACTCGCCTACACCTACCCTCCCCAGACCCTGCTCTTGAGTGGGATATACTGGGTTTGTTTGTTTGTTTGTTACCTTTGTTCAACTACATGTA
The DNA here is from genome assembly GCA_024085815.1 of Flaveria linearis. Lineage (NCBI taxonomy): Eukaryota > Viridiplantae > Streptophyta > Magnoliopsida > Asterales > Asteraceae > Flaveria > Flaveria linearis. The sequence continues at coordinate 53,720,655 of CM044016.1, forward strand.
AAATTCTTATTTGTTTCTCACTAATGTAATTCTCCTATTGAGATTTCGTAATTTCGTTGTTGACTAGAGAAATTCGAGATGTTGACTAGAGAAATTCGAGATAACTTAGAAAAATTTTGAATGTTATGAATATCTAATATCAAACGATAGAAAAACGAAACAATCGTGTTTTCCAAACTAAGTTAAACATCATGCGAAAGAAAATGCTCAGGGGAAACTCATCATAGGTGAGAAAAAATTCTGTCTTAATTTAAAACAATTTTTTTTATTTTTTATTTTTATTTTTTGATAATAAGATGGAACTTGAACCTAAAACACCCTCTATTTTTATTAAAGTTTTGGGGCATCTTACCTTAATCGTTTGGGTTAAAACTAATTGTTAGTTATTTTTTTATTAAAGAAAAAAGATTGATGATCCATTACGTTATAAATGTTAATGATTATATTCTACTATAATCACCCATTTATAAGCCTCGTGAGTTCATCGGTGTATTTAAAAGTTTTACATGAACTATATACCAAATATAGTTGACATTATGATTTCATTGTTTTAACGATAAATGTGTGATCCTGCTTCGGAGGATGGATGTTATCTTAATCGGGTTCATCTATTCATTTTCCAGCCGGGACGACAACCCCAACTCCTTAGGAGGAAACTTATTGCTAAGAAAACCATATGCCTCATTAGACTTGAACACATGATCTCCCAATATTTACATATCATGAGTATCTCACCTTAACCAGTCGAGCTAAAGATGATTGATGATTGTACGCGTTGATTAATGTCATTATAATAATTTCTATTTGTTTTACATGATGGCAGATACAAATATATTCAGGAATTAATAAGTCAAGGATGAAAATTATTTTCCGTGAATTTTGAAGTCATAGAGATATGATCGTATTTTATTGTGTGCACATGGGTGTCACACGGTGGTCTCCCCTTATATCTTCATGCATTAAAACACTTATAATTTAATACTTATTAATATTGGGATAGTAGTAGGTATACGTCAATTACTGCCTTTAATGTTATACGTCTTGGGTTGTTGTCAACTTCTGAATGATTAAGTGTTGAACCAATAAGTGTTTAACCATTAAGAGGTCTGAACCATTAAGTATTGAACCATTAAGAGGTCTGAACCATTAAGAGCTAGAATATCGCTTAACTATTTAAAGGCAAATGTCTGACCAATTCATATAAGAGGTCTAAACATTCAGAATTAGATCTTTTAACCATTCAACATTAATATAATACTTACCCATTCAGAGGCAAATGCCTAAACCATTCAAACATTTGCTCACAAAACAAACAGTCTGAACCATTAAGTGCTAAACTATTCAGACATCTGAACCATTAAGTGCTAAACTTTTCAGACATCTGAATCATTAAGTGCTAAACTATTTAAACATCTGAACCCTTAAAAGACTATTAAGATGCTGTCAAACAGCCCCTTAATATTGCACCCGAATTATATATCAAAAGTTGTTTCTTATCAGTTTTATATATCAATTTTAGTGGCTAGTGGGCATGTAATATTGTTTCATTATTACGTGAACCAAACACTACTGTCAAAAAGAATGTCGTTCTTTTAACCATCACAAGATGACCTAAAGTATCTTGCATGGTCAGTGTTGTTAAAAAAGATACAATAAATAATTTTTTTAATACAATTTTAGCTTATAAACAAAGTCTAGCCTTTATGAGTTTAAACATATTATTATAATTAATTACATGACGAAAATTGGTGGATCGGGTTAAACGGTTAATAATATTACTTCTTCATCTGAAATTCACTATTATCATGATTCAGTTTTTTTTATAAGATATTATGAATTTTATTAGACAAGAACCATTTCACTCATAAACTAAGGAGTATCATTGATGGTTATTTATGATGGATCATCATCGAAGCCCAAAAATAAGTTTTCTTTTAGCTTTTCTTTTGGAATATTTGGTGAAAGTAGGAGGTTACCCGAACTTTGGTACGGGTATATCTATGTGTCAGGGTTGTTATACGTGTACGGTGAGTTTAAAACGTACGTACATTGAGGTGCTATAATTTGTACATAACAAAAGTCCTCAGAACATTTGAAAGTGAAGCACAAAATAATGAACAAACAAAATAAAAACGGTAAAAATTACCAAGAAAATTTAGAAAAAACACACACACACATAACTAAAGCCAAAAAATATAAATAACTATTTTAAATAACTTCACATAAAAAAACAAAAGAAAATAGATTGAAAATTACCAAAAAAAAAAATAATAAATCGGAGGTGAGGAGAGAGGCGGGCAGAGAAATTGAAATTTATCAAGAGGAATGCTTTTTCCACTTCATCATCTACACACCTTTGTTCATTGTATCGCTCAATTCGGATATATAAATGTCAAACTTCATATATAATTACAATATATGTGGCAAAAAGCTAAACACTTGTGCACCAAAAATTGCACTTTAACCATAAAAATAAGTAAATAACCGTAGACACAACTTTTTAACTGTGATATGGTTTAATTGATCATAAAGTAACCAGATTATATTTAAAAACGTAGTGTAATGTAGTAGTCGCAATTAATGTGTCTTATTGTAAATAACTAACAAATAATGTCTTAGTCCTGATAAGACCAAAATCATTAGTTAGGGCAAAAAAATGATATGTATTACTACATGACTTGTCATGACCCAGTGTTTTTTCGTGTAACCTAAACTAACCACTTAGTGCATATCAAGGACCGTTTAGGGCCAAAATTGCATGTTAGTCATACATTGTTATGGCTAAATGTTAATTCATAAAACCTAAAGTATAATACCCATAATAATTTTTATAAAGGTTAATAATAATAATAACAATAATAATAATAATAATAATCATAATAAGAGTTCAGGGGGCATTTGTGCCATTTTAGAAACTTATTTTAATAAGTTGATGCAAAAATAAAAAGAATGTAAACCACAGGGACCATTTGTGTAAAAACTAAAAAAAAAAAAAACTCGCTGTCCCTCTCCCGATCGCCGGCCACTATTCGGCCACCCTCACCGCGGCTCCGGCGAGACAAATGGACAAAAATCACTCGATTCCAACTCAATAAACCACTACCGACACACTCGTATGATTGACACGAACCCATGACCCACTGTAATTTTTAAATTCGAGTACGTTTGGTACCGATCCACGATCCTTCCACTTTCGGCCGACACCCACGTTCACCGCGCACTAAAACGCGTATAATAATCAAAGTAATCGAGCACCATCAAATGTTTAATCATTTCTAACATGTTTGTATACTCAATTTAATCTGAAACTCAAAGAAACATCACATTCGATCACCACCACCAACCGCGACCTGCTACACTGTCGACTTCCACTTTCTGAGCTCTAATTCACGAAATTAGCATAGGGCTTTGCTTCCAGATCATTGTTAGAAGCTGTTCATCAAGTTAATTCGATTATCGTTGAAGATTGCTGAACAAATCAAAACCTTGGGTCGCGGCTTGTTCAATCCAGTGTTCTTGATAAACCTTGAATCAAACCGGGTAATTAAACATGTCTACTTACTCGTTTTTTACATGGGGATCGAAAGCCCCATGATTCCAATCGCTCACAAGGTTGAATTGAACTTCAATTTGATTGGGGATGAAACTAGGGTTCATATGTATTGGGGGTAAATTGGAAATTGTGTTTAAAGGAATTAAAAGCCGGGTAATAACCGCGGCTGTAAGCCTGGTTCAGTGGTATGTGTGTGGGAATGTGAATTGAAGGTCCCGGGTTCGACCCGGGCACTCCATGTTTTTTTAAAAGGCTTTTAGCCTTAAATAAATTACAGAAAATTTTTAAAAAAATATACAAATCATTTGGTGGACTTCAAATATTTCTAAAAGTCACTAAATATTTTCTATATTTTTCTGATGTAAAATTAAATAAATGTCTTTGTAATAAAACATTTTAATAAAGAATGTTTTCGAATAATTCTTTAAAAAGAATAGATTTTAAATAATAATTAATAAATTATTATTAGTCTAAACGTTTCTTTTCACTTGGTATTGTTTAAATCATGATTTATACTTATTTATAAAATATTTCCAAACCTGTAACGGATGTGTTTTAACCAGAAATGATTTTACGGTTTATCAAAATACCTTGATTTATACGTATTTTACAGCCAACTTACAGAGGCCATAACTTTTTCATAACAGATTCAAATCAGTTAAACCTTATGTCTATGACGAAGTTTGTCGAAAGACGATTCCGTTGATATATAAAACATCGAAAAACTCATTCGTTTAGACCTCCAAACAATCGTTTTCGTAACAGCTAGCAGTTCTGCGCAGCTGTAAAGATCCACGTTTTTCTCATATTTCGGTAATCCAAATCAGAAACTTTTCTAAATGAAAGTTGTTCAAAAATCACTAATCAAGTAAAATGAAGATTTTCAGAATTTTTAAACGCCTTTTAGTATTTTTAACGAGTGCGAAAAGACAGGGGCAGAACTGGAATTTTTCCAATTTAAAATAGGAAAAACCAAACTATAATTTGCGTTACGTTATCGTAGGTTCTCGCGGCGTTAACCGAGCCTAGACCTTGTTTCTGATCATTGTCATTCGTGTTTAAGGTGCGGATTTTTGGTTACCTTTATCATAGTATAATTCTGTTCTGTTACTTTGTATTACAGATTTTGATACCATGTTTCTGTTAATATGACTCGTTTGGCCTTTGGTATTTTACTAGTCGTCTAACATTATTTGTTATGCTATGACTCGTTCGACTTGTTAATTTTACTTGTTGAAGGCTTACAGCATGCAATATATATTTTATAAGTTTGTGCTCATTATTGCATGTTCCTATAAATGTTCTATTGATACGTTATATGTTGTTAGTTGTACTACCATTTGATTTGATACTCTGTTACCCGAGCTCTCCGACATGTCATTGTGGCGTCAATGATGTGACACTTTCGTGATGGTGTGTAATAAATAGTTCACGGCGTCTCCGTTAGCACGTTAGTACTCAGGTAGTACTTTGGCCATAATATCTAGGAGGCGGATGGATCGATCCTAGTTCAGTTCAGTTCAGTTCAGTTCCGGGGTATGGAATCATGTGTGTACGCCCCACACACCATCTCATTAGTGCATAGTCTAGCTAGCTATGTACTTATCAGTTCAGTTTTGGCTCTGGGTACTTCTTATATTACACGACTTATTTTGTTTGTATATACGCGTCGTGTAGATCAGTTCAGTTCAGTATTACATGTTCAGTTCAGTATCAGTATTATATGTTTAGATTCAGATTTCTGTTTTCCATATCATATGATCAGTTCAGTATCAGATATCAGTATGTTACGCTTCTTATCATTACTATTGTTATTTCCGTCACTGAGCAACTTTTGGTTCAGCCGTATTTTCTTTTGTGGTGTTTTCTGATTTGATTGTAGGTAATCAGGGTATTCTGGGAAATCAGTGAAGAGTGGTTGAAGATCAAGATTGTATTTTTCTTATTTGTTGTAATGAATTACTTAATTAGGTTCTTTCGGATTATCTGATTTGCTTGAAATTATCTCTTTAATATCATGGATTTTGGCTTTTTGATTTGATATCTGTAATAGTGACACGTCAGCCTCTCTGGGTTGGGGTGTTACAGTTATGGTATCAGAGCAAAGGCTCTTTCCTGTAGAAAACTTAAACATTAATAATAAACTTGTGAGGTAATGGGTAGACGTTGGGTTAGGATCTAACCTCTTCCCAATCTAAATTCTAGTTCACACGTATATCTTCATATCCGATGGCTCCTAAGAGACGTGTGAACAACCACAATAACTCGAATGGCCCCTAGTCTGATGCAAACTTGGAAGCACTGGTCGCTAATGTTGTCGACACTGCTATTTCGGGGATGCTCCCTAACATGATGGCTCAGACTGCCCAAACTGTTTTCCAGCAAATGCAGCAGGCTAATATGGTTGTAACCACCTACTGGCAGTGCCACTGGAATGCCATCAGTTGGAAATGTTACCGGAGTACCACCTGTCGGTAACGCCACTGGCGCATCACTTGGTGGAAATGCCACAGGGGCATCATCGGGTGGTAATGCCACAGAGGCGCCACCTGGTGGAAACAATACAGGAGCACCTTCCGGTGATAATACACCACCACCCCGTGATGGTATTCATGTCTGGTTGGAACGTTTTCAGAAGCAAAGGCTTAAGTCTTTCAGTACTTCTAGTGATCCGGTTGAGGTGCAAAATTGGATCAATCATGTTGAAAAATTGTTTGAGGTACTTGGTGCTGAGGACGTATTATATACATATATATGTCTTATCCGATACTGATAGTAAATGCCTTAGGTATGATCTCCGGTACCTTTGCATTGGGAAGCGGGATATTTATGTCTTATTTGATACGGGCGCTACGCATTCTGTCGTATCTCTTTTGTTTGCTAAGTACTTAATGAATGCACCGATTGCTTTAGAGCACGCTTTGGTATTACTACTCCATTAGGAGATTCAACTATCATCTCGCATGTCTATAGAGATTGTTCGATCAGAATCGAGTCTATTATTCGTAAAGCTGATTTGTTTCCTATGCAAATGAGTGACTTTGATGTCATACTTGGTATGGACTGGTTAACTCGACATCACGTTACTATTGAATGCCAGACTCGTCGTGTTTTATTTGGAAATTCTCAATGCCCTGAACTCGTTTATCAAGGGATTCAGCCTCGGAAATCGTTGAAAATAATCTCTGCGTTTAAGGCTCAGAAACTCTTATCGCACGGTTGCGTGGGATTCCTAGCTTCGGTGAAAGCTAGATCTTCTGAAAAGCCGAACATATCTGATTATCCGATTGTATGTGATTTTCCTGACGTGTTTCCTGAGGAGTTACCCGGACTTCCACCAGATCGCAAGGTAGAATTCACTATTGATCTTATTCCAGGTGCTGAGCCGATTTCTAAGGCACCGTATCGTATGGCACCTACGGAGCTTAAGGAGTTAAAGGAGCAGTTACAGGAATTACTAGATTTGGGATTTATTAGACCAAGCGTCTCGCCTTGGGGCGCACCGGTCCTATTCGTGAAGAAGAAAGATGGTTCTATGAGACTCTGCATTGACTACAGAGAACTCAACAAGATCACTATCCGTAATCGTTACCCTCTGCCTCGTATTGATGATTTATTTGATCAGCTTCAGGGTGCAAAGTGTTTCTCTAAAATCGATCTGAGGTCTGGTTACCATCAGTTAAAGATCAAAGATTCTGACGTTCCCAAATCTGCCTTCCCTACTCGGTATGGTCACTATGAGTTCCTGGTTATGCCGTTCGGGTTAACTAATGCCCCGGCCGTATTCATGGACCTAATGAACCAAGTCTTTCGCAAGTTCCTCGATAAGTTCGTCATTGTATTTATCGACAACATCTTAATTTATTCTAAAAGTAAGGAGGAGCATGAGAATCATCTTCGTATCGTGCTCGAAACACTACATGAAAAGAAGCTTTATGCTAAATTTTCAAAGTGTGAATTTTGGCTGAGCAAGGTAGGCTTTTTGGGTCATGTCGTTTCTGCGGATGGTATTATGATGGACCCTGCTAAAATAGAGGCGATCACTAAGTGGCCTAGACCTACCTCAGCCACAGAAGTCCGTAGTTTCCTTGGCCTTGCTGGTTACTACCGCAGATTTGTCGAAGGTTTTTCTGTTATAGCTTTACCCCTTACGCAACTGTTAAGGAAAGGGGTTAAGTATTCTTGGAATGATGAACGAGAGAAAAGTTTTGAAGAGCTCAAGAAAAGATTGGTGTCTGCTCCTGTTCTCACACTTCCATCGGGCACGGGTGGATATCAGATTTACAGCGATGCCTCTAAAAAGGGACTTGGATGTGTGCTAATGCAGCATGGTAAGGTCATTGCTTATGCTTCACGGCAGTTGAAACCTTATGAGGTTAATTATCCTACGCATGATCTTGAACTCGCTGCTGTTATTTTCGCGTTGAAAATATGGCGTCACTATCTTTACGGAGAGACTTGTGATATTTTTACTGATCATAAGAGCTTGAAATATATCTTCACACAAAAAGAACTAAACATGAGGCAGAGAAGATGGTTAGAGTTGTAAAAAGATTATGATGCCAATATTCAGTATCATCCGGGAAAGGCCAATATGGTAGCTGATGCTCTTAGCAGGAAGAGCTCGGGAACAGTAGCCTCCCTACAGCTACAACCTCAGAACATTACCGATCTCGATAGATTGGGTATTGGTCTACATATTGGCAAGAGCAACGGATATCTCGCTACACTCCAGATTGAGTCAGACTTAATATCCCGGGTTAAGAACGCACAGAAAGACGATGGTGAACTCTGGGCAATCTTACAGAATGTGGAGATTGGTAAACAATCAGAATTCAGAGTAGATGAACACGGAATAATCTGGTGTGGTAAACGTTTATGTGTGCCTAATGATTCTTCTCTACGAGAATCGTTATTAGCTGAGGCACATAGTTCTCCGTTCTCTATCCATCCAGGATCTACTAAGATGTATCGTGATCTTCGTCAGAATTTCTGGTGGAATGGTATGAAAGAAGACGTGGCTAGATTTGTTAGCAGATGTCTTACTTGTCAACAGGTCAAGATTGAGCATCAAAGAGCTAGTGGACTGCTTCAGCCACTACCTATTCCAGTATGGAAATGGAATGATATTTCCATGGATTTTGTAACCGGGTTACCAAAAACATTCAAGAAGAATGATGCGATATGGGTTGTGGTAGATAGATTGTCAAAGTCAGCTCATTTCTACCTATTCAGCAGGGATTCTCAGTTAGCAAACTATCTGGAGTGTTTATGCGAGAGATTATCAGACTTCATGGCACTCCAGTCTCTATTGTTTCTGATCAAGACCCGAGATTTACGTCTTATTTTTGGAAGGGCTTACAAGCCTCGTGGGGTACCAAGTTGAGGTTTAGTACGACGTTTCATCCTCAGACTGACGGTCAGTCGGAGCGTACTATTCAGACACTTGAGGACATGCTTCGAGCTTGTGCCTTAGAGTGGACTGGGAACTGGGATGAGTACTTGTGTTTGGTCGAGTTTGCTTACAACAATAGTTGGCAAGCTAGCATTGGCATGACACCTTTCGAATTGTTGTATGGTCGTAAATGTAGAGCACCTATTTGTTGGGAAGAGGTCGGTGAAAGAGTCATTGAAGGACCCGAGTTAGTTCAGATCACGAATGAGAAAGTTGCTATTGCTAGAGAAAAGTTAAAGGAAGCTCAAAGTAGACAGAAAAGTTATGCAGACCGACACCGTCGACTTTTGGAGTTTAAGATCGGTGACAAAGTGTTCCTGAAGGTTTCGCCTTGCAAAGGCGTGCAACGTTTTGGTCTTAAAGGGAAACTTAGTCCACGGTTTATCGGACCCTTTGAAATTCTAGAAAGAGTTGGTGAGGTTTCGTATCGTTTGGCTTTACCACCTCAACTGTCACATGTGTATAATGTCTTCCATGTATCTCTTTTAAGGGGATACAATTATCATCCTATTCATGTGGTTAACTATCCACTTTATTTGATTCGTGAGGACTTATCATTTGAGGAAGAACTAGAAGCTATCCTTGACCGACAAGAACGCATTATGCGTAGGAAAACTATTCCTTTTTTTTAAAGTATTATGGAAAAACCATTCCGAACGCGAAGCTACATGGGAGATAGAAGATGAGATCCGTTCTCAATATCCGTATCTATTTACCTCTTAGTTATTATCTTTTATATGTTTCTGCTATCAGTTATGAAGTTATCAGTTATCTGTTTCTTGAACATCACATTAGTCATCTCTTATACGATTTCGTCTATCGAATCGATTCCGTTTCAGCAATTGAATAGTTATGAGTGATTTCGTTCACTTGATCGATTTTCATTACTCCGCGTACGTTATGTCATATCTTGTTCGATCTGTACCTAGCAATTTCGTGGACGAAATTGTTTTAAGGGGGGTAGAATTATAATACCCATAATAATTTTTATAAAGGTTAATAATAATAATAACAATAATAATAATAATAATAATAATAATAATAATAATAATAATAATAATAATAATAAGAGTTCAGGGGGCATTTGTGCCATTTTAGAAACTTATTTTAATAAGTTGGTGCAAAAATAAAAAGAATGTAAACCACAGGGACCATTTGTGTAAAAACTAAAAAAAAACTCTCTGTCTCTCTCCCGATCGCCGGCCACTATTCCGGCCACCCTCACCGCGGCTCCGGCGAGACAAATCGACAAAAACCACTCGATTCCAACTCAATAAACCACTACCGACACACTCGTATGATTGACACGAACCCATGACCCACTGTAATTTTTAAATTCGAGTACGTTTGGTACCGATCCACGATCCTTCCACTTTCGGCCGACACCCACGTTCACCGCGCACTAAAACGCGTATAATAATCAAAGTAATCGAGCACCATCAAATGTTTAATCATTTCTAACATGTTTGTATACTCAATTTAATCTGAAACTCAAAGAAACATCACATTCGATCACCACCACCAACCGCGACCTGCTACACTGTCGACTTCCACTTTCTGAGTTCTAATTCACGAAATTAGCATAGGGCTTTGCTTCCAGATCATTGTTAGAAGCTGTTCATCAAGTTAATTCGATTATCGTTGAAGATTGCTCAAGAAATCAAAACCTTGGGTCGCGGCTTGTTCAATCCAGTGTTCTTGATAAACCTTGAATCAAACCGGGTAATTAAACATGTCTACTTACTCGTTTTTACATGGGGATCGAAAGCCCCATGATTCCAATCGCTCACAAGGTTGAATTGAACTTCAATTTGATTGGGGATGAAACTAGGGTTCATATGTATTGGGGGTAAATTGGAAATTGTGTTTAAAGGAATTAAAAGCCGGGTAATAACCGCGGCTGTAAGCCTGGTTCAGTGGTATGTGTGTGGGAATGTGAATTGAAGGTCCCGGGTTGACCCCGGGCACCTCCATGTTTTTTAAAAGGCTTTTAGCCTTAAATAAATTACAGAAATTTTTTAAAAAAATATACAAATCATTTGGTGGACTTCAAATATTTCTAAAAGTCACTAAATATTTTTTATATTTTTCTGATGTAAAATTAAATAAATGTCTTTGTAATAAAACATTTTAATAAAGAATGTTTTCGAATAATTCTTTAAAAAGAATAGATTTTAAATAATAATTAATAAATTATTATTAGTCTAAACGTTTCTTTTCACTTGGTATTGTTTAAATCATGATTTATACTTATTTATAAAATATTTCCAAACCTGTAACGGATGTGTTTTAACCAGAAATGATTTTACGGTTTATCAAAATACCTTGATTTATACGTATTTTACAGCTAACTTACAGAGGCCATAACTTTTTCATAACAGATTCAAATCAGTTAAACCTTATGTCCATGACGAAGTTCGTCGAAAGACGATTCCGTTGATATATAAAACATCGAAAAACTCATTCGTTTAGTCCTCCAAACAGTCGTTTTCGTAACAGCTAGCAGTTCTGCGCAGCTGTAAAGATCCACGTTTTTCTCATATTTCGGTAATCCAAATCAGAAACTTTTCTAAATGAAAGTTGTTCAAAAATCACTAATCAAGTAAAATGGAGATTTTCAGAATTTTTAGACGTCTTTTAGTATTTTTAACGAGTGCGAAAAAACAGGGGCAGAACTGGAATTTTTCCAATTTAAAATAGGAAAATCCAAACTATAATTTGCGTTACGTTATCGTAGGTTCTCGCGGCGTTAACCGAGCCTAGACCTTGTTTCTGATCATTGTCATTCGTGTTTAAGGTACGGATTCTTGGTTACCTTTATCATAGTATAATTCTGTTCTGTTACTTTGTAGTACAGATTTTGATACCATGTTTCCGTTAATATGACTCGTTTGGCCTTTGGTATTTTACTAGTCGTCTAACATTATTTGTTATGCTATGACTCGTTCGACTTGTTAATTTTACTTGTTGAAGGCTTACAGCATGCAGTATATATTTTATAAGTTTGTGCTCATTATTGCATGTTCCTATAAATGTTCTATTGATACGTTATATGTTGGTAGTTGTACTACCATTTGATTTGATACTCTGTTACCCGAGCTCTCCGACATGTCATTGTGGCGTCAATGATGTGACACTTTTCGTGACGGTGTGTAATAAATAGTTCACGGCGTCTCCGTTATCACGTTAGTACTCAGGTAGTACTTTGGCCATAATATCTAGGAGGCGGATGGATCGATCCTAGTTCAGTTCAGTTCAGTTCAGTTCCGGGGTATGGAATCATGTGTGTACGCCCCACACACCATCTCATTAGTGCATAGTCTAGCTAGCTATGTACTTATCAGTTCAGTTTTGGCTCTGGGTACTTCTTATATTACACGACTTATTTTGTTTGTATATACGCGTCGTGTAGATCAGTTCAGTTCAGTATTACATGTTCAGTTCAGTATCAGTATTATATGTTTAGATTCAGATTTCCGTTTTCCATATCATATGATCAGTTCAGTATCAGATATCAGTATGTTACGCTTCTTATCATTACTATTGTTATTTCCGTCACTGAGCAACTTTTGGCTCAGCCGTATTTTCTTTTGTGGTGTTTTCTTATTTGATTGTAGGTAATCAGGGTATTCCGGGAAATCAGTGAAGAGTGGTTGAAGATCAAGATTGTATTTTTCTTTATTTGATGTAATGAATAACTTAATTAGGTTCTTTCGGATTATCTGGTTTGCTTGAAATTATCTCTTTAATATTATGGATTTTGGCTTTTTGATTTGATATCTGTAATAGTGACACGTCAGCCTCTCCGGGTTGGGGTGTTACATAAAGTAACATAAAAAAAGGCAAAGCTTGTTATGAATTAAAAATGTGAGTTAGTTATACATATATACAAAATGACTTGTTAAGATTTAATGTTACTTTTTGTAACCTAAATAATCAATTAAAACACCGCAAGGCCTATTAAGGCCTTAAAGCTTAAGTTATTCATACATATGTGCAGTAGGCGGAAAATAACTTGTTACACCCGAATTTGCTTCGTGTAACCTATAAGTTAACCACTTAAAACATGTGACTTGTTACAACCTAAAGTTAGTTTGGCTAACCTAAACTAACCTATTAGGGGATAGAAAGTAAAATCATTTATAAGACCATTGTTAATACATTAGTAATACCAATGGATCTCAGACTGAGAATGTTGTCATCAAAGATCTGTAACCATTTCTTGACGGATTACCGTCCAAATAAAGTTAAGAAGGACCAACGAACTACCTACGGGTACATCCGTCGGTAATTTTTAGGCAAAATTCAAATACTAGCGCTCGATGGTCTCTGATGAGCATTTTTAAGTCATGAAAGAATATAAATAACCTAGCTAGCTTGGACAGGTAGGGTATCATATCCACGAGGATCATGATTAGTATTATAAGTATTGTTTAATTATAAAAATGTAAAGAATCTTAGATATTGAATATAACTACATATAAACTAAAAACCAGAATCACAAAAAAGTACAACATATTGGTTATGAAGATAAGAACAAGCAGTCACTTTTGGTTATGGTTATAGTTGCTTAGTTGCAGGATTTAACTGGTGTTAATAATGTTTAATCAACTACATTAACATAACTTATTTTGATCTTACAACTGACTTAGAGCATGATTTATGTACTTACACAAAACAGGACGATCCTTAACTAGAATAACTAGGTTGTGCTGATCATAATTGAATGACATAGTATAACCATTTGTCGAATACTCGAATGGCATAGCACAACTATTTGTCAAATCAACATAGGAATTAATCACACTAAAATGAATATAAAACAACATGAATATGATTAAGACCCATCCAAATGCTTAAACCTAATAATCATTTGGTGAGGTAGGTTGCCATTTAAGTGTCAAACATAAATACTAAACATCAAAGCTAAACAAACAAAAACAATGTACATAGAGTATTAGTGTATTACATGATCATAGAAACACACTACGGGTTAAAGGTGGAAACGAGTTAAAAACAATATGATTGAGCTAAAAATGATTAGCTAATGGTTGTCTGGTCAAATTTCATGTCACTTTAATGTGTCATTAGTGTCAACGTTAACTATATATAGTTTAGATTGGAATGGTTAAGTGATGGTAATTGTCATAAAATGATATTCAGATGCTCAAGAACACAGATCTATCAACAATGATCATAGATCACACAATAGAACATCTTAAAAACTCTCTTACAATCAGAACAAGAAACAAAAAGCTAATGAAACAATACAATCTCAATAGTATTCATATGGGTTATCAACTTGATGAACCCTAATGACATGAGAGGAATACTCAGAGACGAAGAGAGACGCTTCGAGAACCAAGAGAGGATCAAGTGTAAAGTAGCCAGATCGAATAAGGAACAGAACCACTTATATCCGAAATGAGACCCTCAACTCATCAGATGAGATACAAGCCCAGCAAGCCAGCAGCAAAGCCCAACAACACATCAGCCCAACAGCAACTTAGCCCAGCAACATTATTAGCCTATCAGCACTTTACAACTGAAACTCACACAAACAAATATATAAAATAAAATAAACTAACAAAATAACAATTGTGTAGAACTGAAATACATAAAGACTAAAGAGGAAAGAGTACACCTCATTTTTAACACCCCCCTCAGTTCTAACACCAAACTCATCAAACAAGCCAAGCTTAGCACACATATCAGCATGTTGCTTAACCAGCAACCCTTTCGTGAAGACGTCTGCCAACTAATCCGAAGACTTCAGCCCCAAGGTGCAAAGAACACCTGAGGAAATCTTTTCCCGTAGAAAGAACAAATCGATTTTAAAATGTTTGGTACGCTCATGAAATACTGGATTTGCTGCAATGGATATTGCAGCTGTGTTATCACAAGCCAAAGAAACAGGCAGTTGAACATCAACCTGCAACTCTCGTAACAGATTAATAACCCACAATATCTCACACGCAGTAGCACACATAGCTTGATATTCAGCCTCAGCTGAAGAACGAGATATAGTAGACTGCTGCTTGCTTTTCCAAGATATGAGTGCGGAACCCAACAAGCAGAAGCCTGTGACAGACCTTCTCGTATCAACACATTTACCCTAATCAGAATTAGCATAAGCTGTTAACTGAACTGAGTGTCCTTTGATAAATCTAAGACCTTTCCCAGGAGACATTTTTAGATATCTAAGCAATCTCAAAGCTATTTGTAAGTGAGCTTCAGATGGCTTATGCATAAAACGACTTAGAAAATGAACTGTATATGATATATCAGGGCGTGTGTGAGACAAATAGATAAGTTTACCTATTAACTTTTGATACCCTGTTATATTTAAAAGAGACTTATTATTACTGCTACACTGAGATGCAACAACATAGTTCTGCTCAATTGGAGTAGAAACTGGTTTGCACCCAGACATACCATACTCAGTGAGTAACTCAATGTAGTATTTCCGTTGAGACAAGGAAATACCAGCATTAGTGTGAATTACTTCAATGCCTAAGAAATATTATAGCAGCCCTAAATCTTTAATCAAAAACATAGATTGAAGCAAACTTTTAATCTTGGAAATACTTGACTCACAGTTACCAGTGATGATAATATCATCCACATAAACAAGTAGAACAACAAAAACAGACTTAGATGAGAAAGTAAACATCATATGATCATATTTACTTTGAACAAACCCAAAACTAAGTAAAACACCAACAAGCTTTTCATTCCACATTCGTGGAGCTTGTTTAAGACCATATAAAGACTTATTTAACTTGCACACTTTTGTCTCAGAATCAGGAAAATACCCTTCGGGTAAACACATATAAACATCTTTATTAAAATTTCCATATAAGAAAGTATTATTAATGTCTAATTGGTATAATGGCCTATAATGGCCAATCATGTTGGACAGCCAAATTAACAACACACCTAACTGTAACCATCTTCACAACAGGTGAAAATGTTTCATCAAAGTCAACTCCCTCCTTTTGGTTATACCCCTTAGCAACTAGCCTGCCCTTATACCGTTCAATTTCTCCGGTAGACTTATATTTGCTTTTAAATAGCCATTTACAGCCAATTGGTTTACGATTTGGAGGTAAATCAACAAGTTCCCAAGTATTGTTTCGATGCAATGCCTCCATTTTGAGATTCATTGCATCAATCCAGTTGGGATCAGTAGATGCCTCCTTAAAATTTCTTGGCGCATATGTTTTATTTAGATTAGACGTAAAACACAAGGTTTCGGGAGACAGGTAAGTGTAGTTTACCACCTTTTCTAACCCATATTTAACTTTTCCCTCTACGAGAAAATCAGTTAACTTTTGTGGAAGGTTAGATGGTCGAGTAGAACGCCTAAGGCCAGCAGATTCACACTGTGTGTGATCTGACCCCTCATAGGTATTTGTATGTTCATGTTCACCATCAACCCCCCTTCCCCGCCAAGACTAGTGTCTAACTGACTGGGAATTTTGCTTTCAGCCTCACCCTCAGTTGTATCATTACACAAGTCCGGCTGCAGAGACCAAGGGACAGTGTTTTTGTTTTTCCCTCTTTCATCATCGGGGATCTCTGCACCTTCGTGAGAAGCAGCTTTATCATATATATCAAAAAAATTAAGGTGATTTGGTGACGTGTTTAATTTAGTAAAATTTCAGATTGGTTACCTTTAAAAGGAAAAATTGACTCATAAAATTTTACATCTCGTGAAAACATCATTTGTTTTCTATCAATACTCCACACCTTATATCCCTTTTTTGTACTAGAATATCCCATGAAAACACATTTTTCTGCATTACTAAAAAACTTATCTGTGTTGTTAAGTACAGTAGAAAAACACAGACAACCAAAAACACGAAGGTGATCAATAGAGGGAATATGGCCATGGACAAGTTCATAAGGGGTTTTACCTTTTAACACAGAAGAGGGAGTGCTATTAATAAGATATACAGCAGTGAGAACACATTCGGTCCAAAATTTAAAAGGAACACCCGCTTAAAACATTAATGCCCTAGCTACATTAAGCAGATGACGATGCTTCCTCTCAGCAATTCCATTTTGCTGAGGGGTGTAAGCATAAGATGTTTGATGATTGATGCCATGTGTGTTATAAAAATTCTACATTTGATGATTAAAAAACTCAGTTCCATTATCAGACCTAAAGGCCTTGATGGATGAGCCAAACTGGTTTTTTATTAACGAAAAAAAGGTCTGAATGTTTGTGAACACTTCATCCTTTTGTTTCATAAGAAACACCCATACATCAAGATGAATGAGGTCACCTATATGCTTTGATTGGTGATTACTTAAAGGAAAGGGAACTCTGTGCTGTTTGGCTCTATGACATATTTCACATGGATTAGAATCTGAATTGTTCAGTTTTAGATTGTTATTTAATGTAGCTAGCGATTGTTCAGCAGGGTGACCTAATCGAGAATGTCACAAGTTAAACATATCAGTGGTATTATAACACACCTTAACACTGTTAGACTTATCATCAAAGAGGTAGAGACCATCATATTGGCTACCAGTCACAAGAGTTTTCTTTGTGAGAGAATCCTGTATATGACAGGAGTTTTTATCAAAGAATACATTCAGTTTGTTATCTCTAGCCAATTTGTGAACAGAAATGAGATTAACATGATATTCGGGTATAACAAGTGCATCCCTAAGGATGACTTGATCATTAATCTTTACATCTCCAATTTCTGAAACATGAGCACTAGATCCATTAGGGTGTTTAACTTTCATATTAAATTCAGAAACATCGACAGAATTGAACAGATTTTTATCAGTTTTAACCATGTGTTGACTTGCCCCGGAGTGTATTTAGGGACCCCCCACTGAGGCAATACCCATGACAGGTATTAGTATATGAAGAGTTTAAAGCATTACCAGCAAAGTTGGAAGCGTGAGTGCCTTCACAGCTTCTTTCATTTAACAAACCTAATAGCTTAGACACTTGATCAGGTGTAAGTGAATTAGCAATTATAGATGCAGGGGATGAGGATGACTGGTCAACCTGACTCATAGTTGAGTTGTTGGACTGGGCAGTCCGTTGACTCTGACATCCTCTTGGTTTGTAACCAGGAGGATAGCCCACAATTTCATAACATTTTTCAATAGTGTGACCAATTTTATTGTTGTGAGAAATTTCAGATTTGGGTTAGGGCCTCTAAAGTTTTTCCGTTTATTTTCAGAATTTTGACTTAGTTTTTCTAGAAACTGAGGTGGTTTTGAAGTAAACGCGACAGGTTGAGATTTACCAGATGTAGAGGTGGAATTCCTATGGGATTCCTCTCTGGAGATTATTAAAAAGCCTATTTTATTGAGGGCAAAGGATCTCTAAGTAACAGATTAGTTCTCACTGGTTTGTACACATTATCGAGTCCCATAAGGAATTGCATCAATTTTATTAAATGATTAAAGTCATTAAAGGACTTAGCAACATTGCATATACATGATGGAAGCTGTAGCATTTGGTCTAGTTGTTTTCACATGATATTTAGTTTATGATAATACTCAGATACAGGACACCCATTCTGAGTTGTACTATTAATTTTCTGAAAAAGACCAAATACTACAGATCCATCTACTTTGTCATAGGTTTCTTTTAGGTCAGCCCAGATTTTAGAGGCAAGTTTAGAGTAAACTTGCCTCATGTATAGTTCTTCTGAAATGGAGTTTAACACCCAACTAATGACAACCGAATTGCACCTATCCCACTGTTTAGACAGAGTTGGATTACTACTATCTTTAGTACATGACCCATCGATGAACCCATATTTATTTTTTACTTCTAAGGCCAGTTTCATGGCATTTGCCCATATTGTGTAGTTTTCTGATCCTTTAAGTTTTATGGTGATAATAGTTAGGTTACTGGTGTCACTAGGATGTAAGAACAGAGGATTACTAGCATCAAGTTTACTTATTAGGGTTTCGGTGTTAACAGTGTTTATAGGGTTATCATTTTCAAGTTCAGTTTCAGCCATGGTAAAAACTCAGCAGATAAAGAATGTGAGTCACACAAGCACACGCACAGAAGAAACATCAGAGACCAGTGCCAGGTTTTCACACCAATCAATTGGCAGATCAAGGATTAGTCCCTGATGTGTAATGCAGTTCACACAAGACATGATTCGCACAAGTGATACACATAATGGCCCACTAGGGCACAACACCACGAAATACCGGTACTCCTAACCCGGTCAATAGTCAGCCTATCAAGACTAGACATAAACAAAAAATACAACAGAGATAGGGAAGAAGATCTCACAGAGGGTTCACCTAATACCAGATGAATCAAGATGATTCAGTTGCGTGTAACCTTCGAGGGTTACAGAGAAGAACCAGGAAGATGAGAGGTCGATGATATGGCGACTTCAGATTCCTTTCCTTTCAGGCGAGAGACACTATTGGCTTCGATTGTGATTTAGGGTTTTCCCCAATCTTCGATTCTCAACGAGCGCCGATTTACAGAGTACGATTCCACGGAAGCACACAGAATCAGAGCCGTAGCTCTGATACCATGTCATAAAATGATATTCAGATGCTCAAGAACACAGATCCATCAACAATGATGATAGATCACACAATAGAACATCCCAAAAACTCTCTTACAATCAGAACAAGAAACAAGAAGCTAAAGAAACAATACAATCTCAATAGTATTCATACGGGTCATCAACTTGATGAACCCTAATAACATGAGAGGAATACTCAGAGACGAAGAGAGACGCTTCGAGAACCAAGAGAGGATCAAATGTAAAGTAATCAGATCGAATAAGGAACGAAACCACTTATATCCGAAATGAGACCCTCACCTCAGCAGATGAGATACAAGCCCAGCAAGCCAGCAGCAAAGCCCAGCAACACATCAACCCAACAACAACTTAGCCCAGCAACATTATTAGCCCATCTGCACTTTACAACTAAAACTCACACAAACAAATATATAAAATAAAATAAACTAACAAAATAACAAAGGTGTAGAACTAAAATACATAAAGACTAAAGAGGAAAGAGTACACCTTTTTAACATTTTTAACAGTAATGAGAAAGTTTTATAATTAAAAGCGAAAAAAGGATTCATGCTCTCAAAATTTATTGGATTATTTGTTATGATTTTTGTTATTGGGCTTTGAAATCTTACGTTATATGAAAAGGAAAGGAGATCATGGGCCGATCAGATTAATTGGGCCGGTCTGACTATACGTAGTTACGGCCCAAAGTTAGTTGACCCACCCATCAATATACTATTATATTTATAACTTTGTTAACTGATAATTATGTTTAAACACTGGAACGAACATTAATCATATTCAATTGTTTTTTTTGTTTCAATTTTTGTGTAATTGATTCTTGTGCTGATTCGATGCAATGTTTACAGTACGCTATCCGATCGGTCCTTTCATGAAACAGGCAAGAATTTTTCATAATAATCAAATTCCTCTTTCGTGTACAGCCTTAAGCAACCAATTGTGTTTTATAGGGTTCAATATTACCGTTCGGATCTAATTTGGTTTTGAAAACTCAGTTACATGCTACATGTTTAACAACCTTGGGTAATTTAAACAAATGAAACATGCTATTTTTTATTTATGGTATCAAGTTTAATAATTATAGCTTTATTTTATTTAGAAAAGTGATCACTAATTGTAACTCCATTGTAAAGGGGTGGATCATTACACTTTCTTATATTCATATCAACTTCATTAATGTAGGTTAAAGAGGCGTTCACGATTTGATTTTTAAGTCAAACCATAAGCCATATCGTTAATAACGGTTTTTAACTATAAAATGCCAAAATTGAACCTTTGTAATTTTAAAACATTGCCAAACCAAACCGCTACTATCGGTTGGGTTCATGGTTACATTGTTCGAACTTATTGGACCTCTATGTGAATGCTTACAACATAAAATAAAAGAAAAACTATCAGAAAATACATAAGAAATTGTCCAAATGCTCACAAAGTAAAGTCTAATGTTCCATAAATTTAGGTCCTCATACTCTCATACAATGCTTACAACTGAAAACTTAAAACATTGCAAATGGTAACAATAAGTAAAAAACAATTGAATAAAATACGAACTTGCCATGAAACAACTTACAGGAATGCTTTCAACTTACAAGATGTTTTCTAGTATAAACATAAGGTACACAAAACATGATTAAATAGTTGATGCAAAAACAACAACTACTACTGCAAAAATAAAAATAAGGATGAGCATCACATCTAATTAAGAATTGTTTACAACATCAGATTTTACCTAACCTTGCCTTTTGTGATGCAAATTTGCTAAGAAAGCTGATTAATTAGGACTGTATCAAAACACCCGATCCAAGAAACATCGACTGTTCTATAATTTTGGGGACCCTAAGCAAGAAAAAAATCTAGAGGCCTTTTTCAAATCATGTTTTGCTAGTTTATTATTACTAATTGCGATCCAGTTTATCTATAAAGCTGATATAAAAGTAAAGTGAACAATTAAAATTGATTTCAAAATAGATATGTGCGCCTACGATTATATAATTCAAATCGGAATCCCATAAATCAACAACCGTGTAGGGCCAACTTAATCTTTTTGGATGCCACAAATCAGATTCTAAATCAAGGCTCTTTATCTAATAAATATTTACTTTTACTTAACATCTTAACATAAGAAAATATGATAAAACACGTGCACTGTAAACGATTTCTAAAATGCACACAATGACAACTATTAGAGTAGGATTGAGTTTTATAAAAAAATATATTTGAAATATACTAATTATCTGCTTTTCTTGTCAAAACTAATAATTAAATAAAATACCAGAACAATCTATTGAGATATAATTATTTATTGTTAAAAAATCACATCAATAATGACGTACGAAAATTTTAGGCGCACCGTAGGTAATTTGAAAAAAACCCGATTCAAACCGTGATATATTGGCCAAACCGTGACATATTGAAGCCTAAAGGTAACGGTTTGGCCAAACCGTGACATATTGGGCTTCAGAAAATGTTACGCACCTCGGGATTCGGTTAATTATTGGAAGTGAGTTTCTTGGTTTTGGTGGTGTATATGTCACGGTTTGGCCAAACCGTGACATATTGGGTATAATTAATTTTTTTATAATATAAATGTAAGATATTTTATTTAATTTGTAACTTTTAATATTTTTATAGGATTCAAAATTTTTTTATTTAAATTTTTATTATTACGTACATATATAACCAACAAACTAACACTTAAAAACTAACTTATAAACATCAATTTTTATTAAGTATATATGACTCGTAGTCCTCAAAAATTGATTTATTCAATAACATAACACATGATATGTTTACCAAAGTTTAATTAATTTATGTAAATATTAAGAATACAATATTTTAGTTTATTCTAGTTCACAAAAAATATGAATTAATGTATTTTAGCTTTCAAGAAGTAACTTTTAATGTATTTTAATTTTCAAGAAATATGAATTAATATATTTTAGCTTTCAAGAAGTAACTTTTAATGTATTTCAATTTTCAATAAATATAAATTAATGTATTTTAG
Source organism: Flaveria linearis (assembly GCA_024085815.1). NCBI lineage: Eukaryota > Viridiplantae > Streptophyta > Magnoliopsida > Asterales > Asteraceae > Flaveria > Flaveria linearis. Next base: position 53,743,217 of record CM044016.1, read on the forward strand.
CTAAGTAACTTTTAATGTATTTTAATTATCAAAAAATACCATTTAATTTATTTCACTACTCAAAAAAATATCTCAAAAATATCTCAAACAGTGACCTTTTGGCCAAACCGTGACCTTTTGGCAAAACCGTGACCTTTTGATTAAAAAAATATCTCAAAATGTCACGGTTTGGTCAAACCGTGACCTTTTAATCCGGTTTCTCCCCAAAGTGTCATGGTTTGACCAAACCGTGACCTTTTGATCCGGTTTCTCCCTAAAAACACCTGCGGTGTCCCCAGCAGGACCCTATATTTATCCTAACACTTTGTCGTATATTGACAAGACAAAAAGTTATAAATTCATATTCAAACAATAGAAATTAAAGTAAGCTTTATTATATAATCAAGAGAATTTGAGGTTTTTAAAATACGAGGGTCATAAGCTAAAACTTATTTTTTTAGATACTTGAGTCATCCTTGTATGTATTTTTATATATAATCTAATATATTTGATCAACTCATCAACCCATATATTTACTTATGTAACAAGTCCTAGATATATGCTCTACAGTTTTTTTGAGCAGCAAATGTACAAGGTATATATTATATGCTATACATGATGACAACTTTAGGCCCCGTTAAGTAGTCACATTTTCCTTATGAAATCAAGTGGGCGGTTCATTTTGTTATGTGGTTCTTGGATGCGTATTAATTTTCAAAGGAGTGGGACCATGTATTACTTAAATTAAATAATAATGAAAATAGATGTATGGCTAGAACAATTGTTTTATTATAACAAAGAAAATGAACCGTCCATTATATGCGTCAAAAGAAATTGATAGCTTAATGGGCGGCAAATTGTCATTATGCATAGCAAATATCGATCACGCATAGCAACACACAACACCACACCACATCACATCATCTCTATGACTCTATCTTTTATCTTTGGCATCATCTTTCAATTAAAAATATACCCATCATTCACTACCATTCAACCTTTTCCAAATTTAAAACACATATTATATATGCTAACAATTAAACATAAAAACCAAATACAAGATTACTATTATAATATTAAAAATAAAAAAATAAATAATACATCGCTTTAAGTTGAAAAAGCACAAACGTAAAATACATCGGTAGTCGAGTGGGGTAATACGTTCCTCAAAATCATAAACATCGGGTACTCGGTTAGTTGAGTTGGTAAATATGTTTTACCAAACTCGAGCACGTGTAAGAACGGCTTACAAGGCGAAATAGATTTTGATTAAAAAAAACTCAGCTCTTAATAAAAATTGTATTGGAATGTTGGCAGAAAAAATGTTAACAAAACAATGTATTAAGTTGTTTTTAGAAAATAAATATTAAATATTACAAGTTATTGGAAAAAATCAATTTTTTGTTGGATTATTTACTAAACAAATAGCAAAGAATAACTATTATAAGTATAAAACTGTATTTTAACAGGATAGTTAACAAGTACACGTTTAGAATACAATCACAAATCTTCATAATACAAGACATTTAAATTACGTTGAGAACCACCTTATTTGACACAAAAGCAACATAGTGATTGATACTAGGTCTTGATATATATCTTCCAAGAGATGATGCATGTAAGCAATGTGATATTGAGCATTTATTTTAAAACTAAACCCGTGGCACCTAGTTTCTCATCAATTAGTTTGTCAATCTTCTTGATCATCTCATCATTAAAGTAGTTTTTCCAATCTCCAACTTTAGCCTTCCTGAAATAAAGTCGGTTTTCAATTGCAGAAGTTTCTTCTGCACGATGTATTCCACTTTTGTTTACTTCTAAGTTGCTCAACTTCTCAAAACTACACAATTTTACAATGCTTTCTATAACACCCGCATTCTCTTCTTCGATTGTAAAGGGACGCCCAATGAACTCCGCAAGTTTCTTCACGTTGCTTATTGGATCCTTCTTCATATCTTCATATTTCAAGAAAAGAAATATCTCAGGCCTCTCCAAGCTTGCTTTCCAGTATCCCAAGATATGATCCCAATATGGCCCACACCACGAAATCCCTTGACAAAACTCATCAAACGCTTCCTCAAATGGGGCATCTTCCACTGGTAACTTTACTGCTTCTCTAATAAAATGGTAATAAGAAACTATGACGTCTTTTATATTCCGATATATGTAAAATATCTTGCAGTTTGAAGCAAGGATTGACTCCGGTAAGGAATTGTAAGGAAGGTGTGTGGCCACAAGTGGGAGGCTTGAGTTCTTCTGGTTTTCTACAATTTGTTTAAGGTCTTTCTCTAGCAAAGGGATGCATTCATGTGGCATGGTTGTGAGCAAAGGACTCGTGGATTCATCAAATTTTTCTCGAGTTATGATGGCAAACGCCAGGGCCTTGAGCCATGTGGTGCCACTTTTGGGAGGGGTGCAAAGAAATACATCACTTGATAGAGCCTTGAAATTTTGTTGAGCCAAAATTGCTCCTACATGAAGCTCGTCAGCATTCCAGTAGTCTTGGTACTTGTACAAAGTCAACGCTCCTTTCAACCAGCTAGAACTGTGTTGTGGACATGTTTTAACCATGTCTTCCATGCCTAATCTAGATGATACAATTAGGAAATTGGTATGTATGAGGATTAAGAATGATGAACTTTATAAATTTTCTCTATTTCGCTCTTATAGTTATCCTCCACAAGCACATACATATACACATAAATACATATACATATAGAGTCATGCGAGTTGTTACTCAAATTGTAATCTAAATCATATCACGCGTAAGTAATCTTTCTAATATACATAAAAACAAGAAGTACCTTTCAAATAGTTTTGGAATATATCAAAGGAAAAAAATCTTATGAATTTAAGTATTTAACTTTCAAAAGATTTAACAAATGGGGAGATGGTAATGGAAAGCGAAGCATTTGGTAGCCATCGCAAGATAGAAAGAGGTGTGACAATGGACTTAGCGGCGGAATAAAACGTCATGAACCAATCAGGAAATAACATTTTTCAATTAACTTTATATTGTTATATACATACAATAACAAAAAAAACGAGCTTTAGTTTTATAAAAGAATTACGGGTATCATTTTTTATTTTCTAAAAGTACTCCCATCATTTATATATATATATATATATATATATATATATATATATATATATATATATATATAGGAAAGAGTTCTTTTGAAAACCCCCATAAAGTGTGAGAACCATTTAACCCAACCACAACCATTGATTTAATAATAAATAATTAAGATTCCATTTGAATGGCTTAGATGAGATCAGGGGCATAAAGGTCATTTTAATATTTGTACTTTTCCTAAAAGATGTCAGGTCTCTTTATTGAAAAAAACATTCAGAATTTTCAAATCAAAACACCCAATTTCTCAACCTCTCGAACCACCCAATCCCATCTGTGTATGAATCAATGAACCCATCGCTAAACCACCGAACCATCAACGATGGCGCCTGTGAACGAGCTCCGGTATGATTTCAGGCGGTGTCGGTGAGCCGCCGTCGAAGAGCTCGTCGCCGTTGGATGAATCGCCTTACATCGAGCGATGTCGAAGCTCGACGAACGCATCACAATCGGTTCGTGGATCTAGAATTGTTGTTGCAATTGTTGTTGCAATTGTTGCTGGAATTCTGCTTGGGTGTATCTTCACTGTTTTGTACCCTCATGGTCTCTTCTCCGGCGATTCGTATTGTGCTTCTCATTTCCAGAGTCGCCGTCTGTCGAAATCGAATCTACAGATTTGGTTTTGTGAATTCGGAGGTTATGGGAGTTAGGCTGTTTGTGCTGCTTGATTTAGTAGGTTATAAAAAATGGAAGATGAAAGTGGGATTGTGGGTGATTTCTTTGGGTCCATACAAGTGGGCTTTTTATCCGAAGCTTGTCACTCACCACCCTACGAGACGCTTGCAGGCTATCATCTGTTTCTTCGCTTTTTAGACTGGCTGCCCAACGGGATGCCGTTAGGGAGACCTTTCCATTGGACTACCACACCATTTTAACGCAGTCGGTGGCCGACGGTGGTTTTTCATTCAATTTCTCTTCGAAGAATCAGATGTACTTTCATCTCTGTGATCATCCCATCATCATCGATGGTCAAGATCTAATGTTAAGCTCTGATCTGTTTCACTAATCAATCATATCAATAAGGTTTGTTAATTCTAGTAATTAATAATAACTTTGAATCTTCATGATTGTCATTTAGTGTCAATTTGACAGAGAAGAACAAGGGTTTTGTGGGTGAAATCGAAAGTTATGTGTATATATATATTTATTGGGGTGAAATCGAAAGTGAGTTGTTAATTTTTAATGGTGTTTTGTTGTTACAGTGATGTGTATATATATATTTATTGGATTAATTTTGTTACAATAGTCTAATTACAATGATGAATTTTTTATTACAATGTTTTAGTTTTGTCAATATGGCTTTATTACAACATTGCGATTTTTTTACAATGTTGTAGTTATATTGTTTAATGTTGTTTTGGTTGTTAGTTTTCTGAAATAATTGAGATTTAGTTATATTGTTTACTGTAATTTGTTTTACAGATTGATTTACATTGGTTAATATTGGTTTATATTAGTTTACATTGGTTTACATTGGTATGAAGTCTTTCGGTTGTTATAATGATTTTGTCACTGTTAGTTGGAGTGGTGTAATATCATGTAATTAATAGTGTAAGTAGATGTTTTCGTTACAACTTTGCTAAATGTTACATTAGTATAACATTAACAGTGTAACTAGATTTTTTTGCAATGCTACAGTAGTGTAAAATAGTGTAATCCTCTTTTTGTTATATTAACGTATCTGCTCAAGTTAGTGGGATGGATAGTATCTGCTCAATCCTTTTACGTTACAACTTCTTACATTAGTGTTATGGTTGTTTACATTAACGTAACACTTAGTTACATCAATAAATTACTCCATTTTACATTAGTACATTAGTATAATGTAAATGTTACATTATGTAATGGCATCTATTGCATTATGACAATAATATAAGACTTCTTATATATCAATGTTATAACAAATAATATTGTTAAAGTTTTATTTTTGGGGTGGGGTTTTAAAAAAAGAAAATTAATTACATTAGTCCATATCCACTCTACACCAAAGAAACTATTAATTACACTGGTGTAAAAAATTAAACTTTTAAATTTCCACCCCAAGACTATATGAGAAATAAAGAGAAAAATATAACGAGTTTAATGATATAATTTTTATAAAATAATAATAATGTATAAAAAAGATATGAAAGTTATAAAAAGAAGGGGGTAAACTTTTAAAAATAAAAAGAAAATACAGGTAGTGACAAGTGTCACAATAATGTTAAATCTGAATTTTCTATATTATAGGCAAATGTCCAAAATACCCTTTTAATTTAAAATATAGGATGAGACACTTGGCATCATCTTGTGCATTTGATTATAATCAACCACTAGGATCTAGTTAAAAGGTTCTTGCAATTAGTATGGGTTCTTAATAGAACCAAACCCTATATATATATATATATATATATATATATATATATATATATATATATAGGATCAGGATCATTACAGAACCATTTTTATTTTCAGAACCAAAAGAACCATTGACTTACATAAATGTAAATTATAAACCATTGGTTTACGTGTATGTAAGTCCAGATGAAGAAGAAGAAGATGATGATGATGAGCTCGATTACGTATATGTACCCTAATGAAGATGGAGATGCACTAGATGAAAAATGGGAAACTAGGTAAGATACATATATGTACCCACTCATGACGTACGTATAAGTTTTTTGTTTAGATGAGATGAACTATATGCATGTATAAGTTTTTGTTTACATATATGTACTTCTTTTTTTACATATACGTAAGTTGAACTTGTATTCACACACATATATATAAATTTTTTTAGGCTTTTTAATGGTTTTCTTTGTTACTATATTTTGTTACATGTAAGTATTGGTACGTATATGTAACTCCGTTGTTGCATATATGTACTCTAGAAATCGTTTTTAGCATTAAAATTTTTTTTGGTAACTCTATTAGATGGCAAGGAGTATTTGGGTGATAAGAAGATGAATTGAAGAAGACAATGGCTGATTCAAAGCATGCAAGATACGTATATGTAACTCTATTGTTTTAATGTTTATATAACTTTACTATATGCATGTGTAAGTTTTTTGTTTACATATATGTACTTCTTTTTGTTACGTATACGTAAGTTGCACTTGTATTCACACACACATATAAATACATATTTTTAGGGTTTTTAATGGTTTTCTTTGTTCCTATATTTTGTTACATGTATGTAAGTATTGGTACATATATGTAACTCCACTGTTAATGTATGTACTCTAAAAATCGTTTTTAGCATTAAAAAATTTTTGGTTTAAAATATATGTGTAACTCATTCTGGATCTTTATATGGGTTCGTTAACAATGATAAACATATGTATGATAGTGTTACATATATGTAACACACAATGTTACGCATACATAACACACATTGTTACGCATACGTAACATGATGTTATGAATGCATAGATAGTCGTTTTCTTTAGTTTATTTGTTTTTATAAGAAACATGATGATCTAATTTTTCAATCTAAAATAAAGAAAATAATACATTTGATTATTTTATTTTTTATTAAATATAAGAAAGATGTGAGAGAAAAATGAAAGATGGGAGTAAATTTAGGAATCTTGTTAATTATACTTTGTAGTTACCAAGTTAATTATTTTGTGTTGTTCCTAATTTGCCCTTAATGCATATTTAAAATCTCATAATCTTTTATTTAATTACTTAAATGCTATTAATTAATCTCAACTATAAATCAAAAAGATCAATGGTGAATAAGAGGTTTTCTTGGTTTTCAATTATAATATGGTTTTCATTGGAACCCTCCCTTATATATATATATATATATATATATATATATATATATATATATATATATATATATATATATATATATATATATTGTAATAGATTCTATCATTTATTCTAGCAGGCTTTAAGTTTCTCAGTTAAGTCCAGATTATTTTAGTCTTTCTATCACTTAAAAAGGACCATTATGAAAATTCTAAATCTAAGTTAAAAGGACTTTTTTGTTATTAGCTTTTACTTTAAAATTTGTTATACATATAAAATTTTAATATATACTATTTTATTTTAATATAGATGTTAAATACAAATTAACAAATTTTTATCATAACTTTTAATAATATAAAGAGTAAACTTCGCTTTTGCTCCCTGTTTCATCCAAAGGTTTTAAAATCACGATTTTGCTCCTTGTGGTTTGCATTTATTCTCGGTTAACTCCAACTCACTAACATCGTTAATTAATTCTGTTAAAAACAAGGGCATTTTGGTCATTTTACTTATAAGACTAATAAGATAACTTATTAACATATTTTATAAGGTAAGGGACTATTTATGTAAATATTCTAACTAAATAACAATAAATATCTCACCTTTCACTTCCAGATCTAAATCACCATCACCACAATCACGACCACCATCACAATCACCACCACCACCACAATCACCACCACCACCACTACCACGACCATCATTTCGTTCATATTTATTATTGTGAACGAAATCGAGGCGATATCAAGCGTAATTTTTAATAATTATGTTACCGGATTGTTGTTGGTAATAAAAATAAAAGTTGTGATTGTTACTGGACAAATCAACAACATAGATTATTGTCGGCCGATAAGTAATAATTTAAATTGTTAAAATCTAATTTGCCTTCTTTTTATTCGTCATCTTTAGTTTTTTTTTTTCCTTTCATCTATTAACGTCTTTTTAACAATGTTTTATTATTTTTTATCATGTTTTTATTGGCTTTTGTTTCTTTAATTTTTTATATTAAGTTAAATTGGTTTTTAAATTCTAGCACTGAAGTTCGTTATTATTTGTTGTTTTATTGTATTTAAATTTCTCTTCTAATTGCAAGACATTATTTCTTAAAGTTATGCATTATCCATTTAACAAAAGCGAATATGCTCTTGGTCAGGCTCCTTAGCTTAGTCATATAAAGTTAGTTATCCCTCAATATATAATTATATTTAGAAAAAGATTCAAATACAAAGTGTATTTTTGCTATAAAGTGTGAGAAGACATAATGAGTCAAAAAAAGACAAAAAAAATTATATCTCACAATGTAAATCGAATTTCAAAAAAGTAATTCGGAGCTTTTGTATCCCTAGTCATCCTCACTAAGAAAAAATAAACGAAAAATTAAAAAAATATAAAAATTAACTTTTTTTATTGTGTCATTTACGAAAGACATAATGACTTCGTTGTGTCATTTACGAAAGACATAATGATTTCATTGTGTCATTATAAAAGACACAATGACGTCATTGTGTCAATATAAAAGACAATGACGTCATTATATCATATAAAGACACAATGAAAAAAATTTATTTTTTTATTTTTTTCTAAAAAATGACAACGAGAGGAACAGAGGCTCTAAAGTACTTTTTTAAAATTCGATTTAAATTGTGAGATGTTAAATTTTTTATGACTTTTTTAGCCTCATTGTGTCTCTCACACTTTGTAGCAAAAATGCACTTTGTAAAATAACATCACCCTTATATTTATGTCTGTAACCAATCGAATGCTTATAACTTATATCAAACATTAGTTAACAAATGATAATCCAAGTTGGTTAAGTGATAGTTATATTTAAACACTAGAACAAGGGTTAATCATATGCATTTGATTTGTATTTGTATTAGTGTAATTGATTCTTTTGTTATATATATATATATATATATATATATATATATATATATATATATATATATATATATATATATATATATATATATATATATGGTTGCTGCAAAACAGTTATTAATTTTGGGCTTATCCTGGCTGTCCAATCCCACGTTCTTTTAATCCTGACCGCAGTGGCGGAGCTTGAACAATCTCGTGGGGGTGGGGTGGGGTGGGGGGGGGGAGAAAATAAATTTTTTTAGGGGGGGACGAACTTGATATTTATATAAAAATTTACACTACCGTACCTAAAATTTACACTAACGGACGAAAATATACCCATTCTTTGTTTATAATTAGAGAGTTAAACTCTAATTCAATTTTCCTATAACTAAGTGATTTTGAAGAACTCAAACCCTTGTGTCAAACTGTCAGTCTCTCCGTGTTCATGTTCTGTCCTTTTTCAGATTCTACAAAGGTCATGAGGGCAATATTGGCAGCCTTAGCTAGCTGTACTATTGCAAATGTAAGTTAATTTTAATCTTGAATTCAATGTTGAAATTGTGTTATTAACATAATTATTGTTATCTTAATGTTGTTGAGGTTTTTTTTTTCAAACCTAAAGTGGGTTTTGGTTGAATGTTAGATATTGATTCTAGTTTTTGAACTAAGAAGATGTGATGAAGTTTCAGCTGTATATGTCAAGCAATAGGTAATACGTAAAACCTATGAGTGATTGACATGTTTTCTATATATCCTTTCATTTAGAAATTCTATTGTGATGCAATGTGATAGTGGAAGGTGACTGCCTAATTGTCAAATAATGGTCAAAATGGGGTTGAATTTATTCAATAAGTCTTAAGCAGGAACATATATGCATGGGGCCATGGAGGTAGCTTCACTCTGCTATATACTTGTATTCTTTAGTTTGAGGTTTTGATGATTTTTATTATGTTCCATTGATGCACGATTTGCTTTGGGTCAGAGAACGGTCTAATAAAGGTCCGGATGGGCTCACTGGATTTTTTTTTTGTAGATATTGTACAGGAAAAGGTTGAAAATCCGCTAGACTTCTTCAAAGTCATTAAGAGGGGGCTTTTTAATGTTGTGACAATACCAAAATCAATGCTTCTCATATGTATATCTTTGATTTTTTAACTTCTTTTTCAACAGTTTGTTTTAGTTCATTTAGTTTAAAACTTAATACACATACAATATCATACTTTTATGTTATAGTTAGGATAAAGCCTGAATTATCCAGTTGGTCGTTTTTAATCTTATGTTTTATAGATAAAAGGCTTGATTTCCCTATAAATCGATCTATTTATTTCTACTTTGTCTAGATTTACATGTTAAAAATACGTTGTAAGCAATAGACTGATCAAGCTATATGTCCTCTTTAATTAGAGAAAATGTTGTGTACGGATCATGTGGCCACCCCCACATATTAACATAATAAATTCTTTACAATTTTCTTGATGTCTTGCATAACAAAACAAACAAATAAAACAATACTTGCCAAAATATTATATACATGGTTACATACACTTCCCGACCGAGAAATATCCCCCGATTATGATATCAGAATCGTTTTGTCAATGGATCTTTTGATTTGAGAAAGAGACCATCGTTGTTTATGTGTGTGTTTAATCAAATGCTCACTACTTTAAAATCTTTATGGGTGATGATAAGAAATTTATTAAAAAAAGAATCACTATATCATTTTATGTAACTATTAAAAAAAATCTCATCAAAGGATATGAAGCTTCCTTCTATAAGATCTTGCTCAGTGAATCAGAATATATGGTGACATAATTTTTTTTAACCTTATAACACACACAAACATACCATATCTTTGTGCCTTTGGCCTTGACTTAGCTAACAGATCAAAAGGTTTTTCATACTTATTTAAAGTTAAGTATATCCCACCAATAAATTAATTTAACTTATAAACAAACAAACAAACAAACAAACCCAGTATATCCCACTCAAGAGCAGGGTCTGGGGAGGGTAGGTGTAGGCGAGTCTTTCCTCTATCTTGTTAGGTGTTGGGTATGATTTGGATAATATATAAGTTAAATTAAAAAATTAATTTAACTTATATATTATCCAAATCATACCCAACACATCTTCCTTCATATTTTACGGTTTCTATGAAATAGTTGGATTCTTTAAAAATTGCGAGCTTGAGTTCAATGTGAGATTCGATACGAAAAGAACAATATGGGCACAATAAGCTATTTATTGGTAGTCTGAATGGTCGCATGGTTACACGATATGAATGAGATTTATGGTTAAATTTATGTGTTTTTTTTAATTCATGTCGACGATTATATGAATGAGATTTTTAGATGTGTAGTTTTTGTCTATCTTTTGGAAGTCCATATGACATGCTCTTATATTTCAGTCGTTCAATAGTTATTGATCTTCATCGTTATGTGGCTTTTTAAGGTATTCGGTTGTCTTTATACTATCAAATTACATTAGTTTTAAACAAATGATGTTTTTCTTTAGAATACAAAGAAGATAGTTACGACATTACGACATGAAACTACCCGACCACCGGACGGGTATAAAACTTGTTCAACATAAGGTTTATAGTTCGCCATCCTATCAATCCTTTAGCAACCAATTGTACTTTATAGCATTCAACATTACAATTTGGGTCTAATTTGATTTTAAAAACTCATTTACATGCTATGGGTTTTACACCCTTGGGTAATTTAACCAAATCGAAAATGTTATTTCTATTCATAGAGTCAAGTTTATCAATTATAGCTTTATTCCATTTAGAAAACTGATCACTACTAATAACTCCATTGTAAAAGGGTGGATCGTTACACTTTCTTATATTCATATCAACTTCATTAATGTAGGTTAAAGGTGTGTTAATGGTTTGATTTTTAAGTCAAACCATAAGCCAAACTGTTAATAACGATTTTTAACTAAACAATGCCAAAATCGAATCTTTGTAATTTTGAAACATTGCCAAACCAAACCGTTACTATTGGTTGGGTTTCTGGTTATAATGTTCAAACTTATTGGACCTCTATTTGAATGCTTACAACATAAAATAAAAGAAAAACTGTCAAAAAATACATAAGAAATTGTCCAAATGCATAAGAAATTCATTATCTTCGATTTCTTCTAACACATCTCTCCAAAAAATTCAACAATGAACTAATACCACTTCTAGTTGTTCCATAAATTTAGGTCCTCATACAATGCGTACAACTGAAAACTTAAAACAATGCAAATGGGAACAATAAGTCAAAAATAATTGAATAGAATACAAACTTGCAATGAAACAACTAACAAGAATGCTTTCAACTTACAAGAAGTTTTATAGTATAAACATAAAGAACACAAAACATGATTAAATAGTTGATGCAATAACAACTAATACTGCAAAAATAAAATTAAGGATGAGCATCACATCTGATTAAGAATTGTTGACAACATCAGACTTTACTTAACCTTGCCATTTGTGATGCAAATTTGCTAAGAAAGCCGATCAATTACGACTGTATCAAAACACCCGATCCAAGAAACAACGGATGTTCTATAATTTGGAGGGTCCCTAAGCAAGAGAAAAATCTAGAGGCCTTTTAATCATGTTTGTCTAGTTTATTATTAAAAATTGTGATTTCAGTTTATCTATAAAGTTGGTATAAAATAAAGTGAACAACGAACATTGATTCCAAAATAGATATATGCGTCTATAATTATACAATTCAAACTGTAATCGCATAAACTCACAACTCCCTAGGGCCAACTTAATCTTTTTGGATGCCCAAATCGGATTCTAAAACATGGCTCTTTATCTAAAAAAATATTAACTTTACTTAACATCTTAACACAAGAAAATATGATAAAACACATGCATTGTAAACGATTTTTAAAATGCACACAACGACACATATTAGAGTAGGAGTGAGTTTTATTAAATAATATATTCGAAATATACTAATTATTTGCTTTTCTTGTCAAAACTAATAATTAAATAAAATACTATAGGGTTCCTTTATTTAGACACCCCACAATTTTAAATCAACACCCCTGTACCCTATACGCCGCGTATGGGTCCATACGCGGCGTATAGGGTACATTCTTGATTTAACGTTTTATACCCTATACGCCGCGTATGGAGCCATACGCGGCGTATAGGGTACATTATTGATTTGACGTTTTATACCCTATACTCGGCGTATAGGACAATACGCAGCGTATAGGGTTTGACATTTTATACCCATACGTGACTTATGACCCATACGTGGAGGGGCTATACGCCGCGTATGGCCCCATACGCGACGTATAGCTTATATATTTATTTTTTTTAAATTTTTTGAGTTTTAATATACGTGGTCGCATGAGCACTATACGTGGTCGCATGAGCACTATACGTGGTCGCATGAGCACTATACGTGGTCGCATGAGCACTGTACGTGGAGGAGCTATACGCCGCGTATGGGTCTATACGCGGCGTATAGCTTATATATATATATATTTTTTATTATATATATATATATATATGTATGTATGTCTGTCTGTATGTATGTATGTATGTATGTATGTATGTATGTATGTATGTATGTATGTGTGTATGTATGTATGTATATGTATGTATGTATGTATGTATGTATGTATGTATGTATGTATGTATGTCTGTATGTATGTATGTCTGTATGTATGTCTGTATGTATGTATGTCTGTGTATGTATGTCTGTATGTATGTCTGTATGTATGTATGTATGTATGTATGTATGTATGTATGTATGTATGTATGTATGTATGTATGTATGTATGTATGTATGTATGTCTGTATGTCTGTATGTATGTATGTATGTATGTATGTATGTATGTATGTATGTATGTATGTATGTATGTATGTATGTATGTATGTATGTATGTATGTATGTATGTATGTATGTATGTATGTATGTATGTGTGTCTGTATGTATGTCTGTATGTCTGTATGTATGCATGTATATATTTACAAAGATAAACATAAACTGATAATAAACATAAAAGATAAACATAAACTGATAATATATTTACAAAGTTTTTAAATTACATAACAAAATAAAAATTACAATGCAAAACTACGGGGAGTCAGGGTAATCTCGAGGCGGTGGCAACGGCGGAGGATCAGTACCAGAACGCCGCGCAATCTCTGACTGAACCTGCCACTCCATCAGATCCTCAACGCGATCGAGCCGTCGACTCTGCTGCCGTAAGCTCCTAGACATATCCTGCAACAATGTCTCCACACGTGCAGGCAGCCTCACCTCTCTATAAATATGTCGCGGGAACTGAGGCTGAGGAGGCGGCTGATGTGACTGAGGAGGCGGCTGATCATGTGGCTGCTCATCGGGTGGTGGCTGATCATGCGGCTGCCCGTGCTGCTGTAGTGGATCGACAATGCCGAGCTGCTGAACTGGTGCCGGCTGCCAGATCTCCCCGGCTCGAAGAGAGAATCGTATGCCAATCGGAAACTGGCGTATAATACGCATGCCGAATAGCGTACGACGATCTAATCTCACCGGCTCGATCGGCGGAGACACGTCACCAAGATGCCGAGGAAGATAACCTAAAGATCGGGCAATCAATGTGATGTACGCGCCGCCGTACACCGCTCCTCGCTCCTGGCGATGATAATACGACGCAAAATACTCCGCCAAACATCTCGCCAGGTTACACCTGGTCCCCGTAATCAAACAGTATAAGTAAAATAAGTCGGGAATGGTACACCACTCCCGACTCTTGCCACGTCCCGTGATGGACGTGGCGATCATCCGATGCAGATAACGGATGAGAGGATCTCGAATGCTGGTGACCCTGCCCTTAGTCCTCTGAAACGGACCTCCGGCAATCTGAGGCCACCACTCTCTCAATGTGCCCTCCTCCATCTCAGTAATACCCTCAGTGAACAGAGGGGTAACAGTCTCCGGCTCATAATAAAGCCCCGAGACAACTGCAAACTGCTCAATGGACATCTGATGTGCATGTCCACAAAGCGTAAAAGAAATCTCCGATCGCTCATCGTCCTCCTCCATCTCATCTGGACGAATATATGTAAATGTGGATAAAAACTCCACTACCAGCTCACGGTGGGACGGTAAGAATGCGATCTCAAAAAGACGTCTCCACGGCGTATCGTCTCCGATAATAGCAGCAAGACGATCGCGTTCTCCCAACTCAGCAATAACCTCCCAATCTACGGCCTTTTGATGACCGATCTTCATCCGAATGAATTTTGAGCACTTAGCGTGCTCAATGGAACCGGCATCAAACTGCAGCCAAGGATGCTCGGCAATATGGTCAACAACGTCAGCCTCAATCTCAGAATCGGAAGACATATCTGCACAGGTGAACAAATAGGTCAAAAACAACGTATACGTATATATATATACACATATACATATATATATGTATATGTATATGTATATGTATATGTATATGTATATGTATATGTATATGTATATGTATATGTATATGTATATGTATATGTATATGTATATGTATATGTATATGTATATGTATATGTATATGTATATGTATATGTATATGTATATGTATATGTATATGTATATGTATATGTATATGTATATGTATATGTATATGTATATGTATATGTATATGTATATGTATATGTATATGTATATGTATATGTATATGTATATGTATATGTATATGTATATGTATATGTATATGTATATGTATATGTATATGTATATGTATATGTATATGTATATGTATATGTATATGTATATGTATATGTATATGTATATGTATATGTATATGTATATGTATATGTATATGCGTATATACATATATATGTATTTGTATATATATATTTACCCTATACGCCGCGTATAGGGCTATACGCCGCGTATAGGGTAGCAGCGTATGGGTCACAGGGCAGCGTATGGGTCACAGAGCAACGTATAGGTCGAATCCGACCCTATACGCCGCGTATAGGACTATACGCGGCGTATAGGGGACCCACGTATGGTCCACAAGTCGCGTATTGCAACACCCTATACGCCGCGTATATATCTATACGCCGCGTATAGGGTACACACCGAACCAAAGAACTATACGCTGCGTATAGCCCTATACGCGGGGCTGTACCAGTGTATAGTTCTTTATAGCAGTTTTTAAATCACGCATTATGGGGCATAAAACACTACTTTAACGTTTAAATCAATGAACGATTAACATAATAATGATGTATGGACAATAATACGTACCTGGATGTTGAAAAATCGAAGATCAATACGTGTAGTATAGTGCTATACGAGAGTGTTTTTTTTTGAAGTGTGTGTAAAAAATGAGAAAATTTGAAAGATATAGTGTACCGAGGATCTATACGCCGCGTATGGGTCCATACGCGGCGTATAGCTTATATTCTTTTTTAAATCGACACCGACCTATACGTGGCGTATGGACCTATACGCCCCGTATAGGTAAACTGATGTGACGTCGGTTGTCAGTTATTAATGTCTCATTAATGGTCGTACCCTATACGCCGAGCATGGGTCGCGTATGGACCCATACGCGGCGTATAGGGGGGTGTCGATTTATAAAACTGGGTGTTCTATTTATTAGGACCCATACTATAACAATCTATTGAGATATAATTATTTATTGTTAAAAAATCACATCAATAATGACAGGATATCTTTATCCTAAAACTTTGTCGTATATTGTCAAAACAAAAAGTTACAGATTCATATTCAAAAAGTAGAAATTAAAGTAAGCTTTATTATAAAATAAAGAGAATTTGAGGCTTCTAAAATATGAGGGTCATAAGCTAAAACTTATTTTTTTTATATACTCGAGTCATCCTTGTATGTATTTTTATATATAATCAAATACATTTGATCACCTCATCAACCCATATATTTACTTATGTAACAAATCCTAGATATATGCTTTACATTTTTTTAACAACAAATGTACAAGATATATTATACGCTATACTTGATGACAACTTTAGGCCGGTCACATTTTCCTAATGCAATCATGTTGGCGGTTCATTTTGTTTGGTGGTTCTTGGATGCGAATTACATTACATAATATTTAAAAAGCAATTGAAATGAATAGTGGGGTTTTATGGTTTTCTGATTTTAGCCACACATCTTTTCTCTTTTGCGTTTTACCCCCTCTGGTCTCTACCTGTTTATAAGGGGATATCAAACCCTAACCCTAACCACAACGCAGACCTGATGTCTTCGATTCCGATTGCGATTTCATCGGCGATGCATCAGCTTAAAGTATCACGAGATCTGGTGTCGCCGGTAGATCACCCGGAGAAGGCTTTCACGCCATTTACTCCAGAGTTTTTGTCTGTGATGCAAGAGATGATTAGAACGGAGGTCAGGAACTATATGACCGGAGTTGAACAACATAACCACCAGCAACGGTCCGGTGACGGTGGAGGAATGTGCGTGAAACAGGCGGCGAGTTGCGGTGGCGATGGGTTTAGGAACGCAGCGGTTGTGAAGAGAATCGGAATTAGCAAGATCGATTGATGGTAGATTTGTTCATAGATGATGATCGGAGGAAGCCCTGAAATCACGATAAAAATGGAGACGATGATCGGAAAATATATTTCTCTGTTAATTATAAAAACATGCCCACAAAATTTGAAAAGAAAAAAGAAGAAATGATTATGTACAGGGTAATGTTTAAAATGTATGGGGAACAGAGAGTATGAACATGAACAGGTGCTTTGAAACTGATTTTAGAAGACTTATTTTCATAATTTTTTCTACAAAAAATGAACTTTAGGATCATATATCGGATTTTGCTACTCAGATCTACATCATAAGAACGATGCCGGTGGAGCTTCTAGAGGAGGCAGAGACGGTGGGGTTGGATGCCACCGGGGGTCCTTGTGGACCGCCTTGGTGGTGTCCAAGTGTAGCTGGTCGGCTTTTGGCCACGTGTTTCCGATAACGCAGCCCTTTGCCGCCTCTATGATTTCAAAATCTGATTTCAGATCTAAAGACGATATGACTTAGAGTCGTCAAATCTGATGGTTTTTTTCAAGCTATGACTTTTCCTCTGGTGACCCTTCGACCTCCCTTCACGACTGAGGTGGGATCGGTTGGCGATGGTGACGGTGTAAACGATTTTGTGGCCCCTCTTATCATGGTTTATTTTACGTGTTTTTGTTTCTGACATATGTTTCAATGATGATGAGCACTATCTCATCTAAGATCCGGTTCTGTAGTCGGTTTCCATGTTGTAATTTGTTGGTTTTGTGTGTCGATGACGATGAATCACTGTTCATATGAGACCTTTGGTTGTTGGTAATTCGAGGGCTATGATTGTAGAGCGAAATGGTGTTGGCTAGCATGGCT
Source organism: Flaveria linearis (assembly GCA_024085815.1). Classification (NCBI taxonomy): domain Eukaryota; kingdom Viridiplantae; phylum Streptophyta; class Magnoliopsida; order Asterales; family Asteraceae; genus Flaveria; species Flaveria linearis. The sequence continues at coordinate 53,761,298 of CM044016.1, forward strand.
TAGTGACCGTTTATGGTTTGTAGCCGCACTCGACTACCAGTTCTGAGTCTCATCAGGTATTGCATTGCTGCACATTGTTGATTTTTTATGTTGTGACAACGGGTATATTATGCGGAATTTGCCCATGTTACTTAAGTTGTTGTGCAATGTGTTTATGTGTTATTTAAGGATGAAAAGTCTGGTTATGTGTTTGGCTATGATGACGGATCTGAGTCTTTTTTTATCCCGTCCATCACACGCGCAAAGCGCGTGAATGTTACCACTAGTAATATTGAAAAACCAAATGGAATGAATAGTTGCATATTTTAGGTTTTGGTTTGGCCACAACAGTTTTTGGGGTTTGCACTTGCCCCCTCTTATCTGTGTTTATATTGAGAGGTGCTCAATCTACCACAAACCGAGAGATCAAATCCTCAATCTCCCCACCAATTTCTCCCCAAATTCCGCAAATTCCCCAAATTGGTATCTTCAAAAACCGACGAATTTGAAGAAGAAATCGTACAGGGGCGTGAGGCAGAGGCAATGGGGGAAATGGGTTGCGGAGATCCGATTGCCGCAGAACAGAGTACGAGTGTGGTTGGGGACGTACGAGTCTCCGGAGATGGCAGCATACGCTTACGATCGGGCGGCGTATAAGCTCCGAAAAGAATACGCTCGATTGAATTTTCCGAACATGAAGGATTTTCCGGCGATGGGGGTGATCGGAGATGAACGGAGGTTGAGTGCTCTGAGGGCTGCTGTTGATGGAAAAATTAAGGCCATTTGTCGGGAAATTAAGAGGGAGAAGGGGAAGAAGAGGTCGGAGAGAGATGGGGGTGGTGAAGTGGGCGGAGATACGGCTGCGACGATGGTGGCGGAGGGAGTTGCAGCGGCAGTGAGATGGGTGAGAATTGTTGTTTTTCCGGTGAGTTTGCAATGGCGGAGGAGGCGGAGGACGGTGGTTGGGCGGTGGCGGGGATGACGTCGTATGATTTGGAATTGATGTGGGAAATACTTGCTAATTAGCAGTGTTGAGTTGATGATTAAGGGAGTTTAGACCCTTGATCTTGACGTGATTGATTTTATGGCCATGCTAGAGTCCCATCCTCTTTATGTAGTTCTCAGTTTGCAGATCCGTGGCTATTGATCGTGGGTTACCACTCATGGTGGTTTTGTGATGCTTATTGTATAACCAGTTTATGCATGTCTGTCAGTTTTATGTTACTGCCTAGATAGTTCGGTTGCGTATGTGTAATTCACCAACAAAATGTGTCGATGATGATGAGGACCATCTCATCTGAGACTTAGCTTTGGCCCAATGTTCATCACTGGTTTCTTTGTTCTATTTTCGATTTATTACTAATGTGTTTGGAGGGCTGTGATGAGATACCGGAGTTGTGGTTTCGGTCGCTTATGCATGGCTACCGATTATGGTTAGCAGCCGCAACCGAACACCGGTTCTGAGACCTAAGTTATCAAATTTCAAAAAATTGTTTCAAATCGGCCATCGCGCGCGCAACGCGCACGAATGATAAACACTAGTTAATTTTCAAAAGGAGTGGGACCATGTATTACTTAAATAATAATGAAAATAGACATATGGCTAGAAAAATTGTTTTGTGATAAAGAAAATGGACACTCCATTGCATGCGTCAAAAGAAAATGATAAACCCCACCCGTTGAGGTGTGGTGGTGCTAACATGGATTTCTAATATCAAGGTCAGGGTTCGAATCCCACTAACAAATAACTTGGTAAAGAATTTCACAATTAAAAAAATTAATCTTTAAAAAAAGAAAATGATAGCTTAGTGGGGGGCAAATTGTCGTTATGCGCACCAAATATCGATCACGCATATGTTCTATTCAACTTTAGTACTAAGTTGAAAATATAAATTAAAAAAAAAAACCCTACATAATGCACTCGTATATATGTGTATCATTTAATCAAATAGTAGGGAAAGTGAACGGTTACATAACCATCCTGTGTATACATTAATGCACACCAAATAAAGCACAATTATATGCTACAACTATGATAATGTATAACAATGTTGTTACACATATAAGTGTTCTTGTTTTAATGATGTAACGACATAGTTGTAAAGGTATACAACACACTTAAATTGTAAACTGGTACAGTTATACATACTAATAGAAGAAGGTTTTTGAAGGATACATATCATATTTTAGACCTCCTAAATTTTTATTTTTCTCTCCCTCTTATTAAATAATTATCTTAATTAGTGATAGTATTGAATATGTTTTAGTTGAATTTATAGTCATTAAATAAGAAAGGGATTTATCTATAAATGTAATTTCTAAAGAAATAATTCTTTATAAACATAAAAAATTTCAAAAACAAAAACGTTTTTTAAATATGAAATATTTTAAAACCTATGCTTTAAAAAAATTATAAATAAAATAATTAAAATTCAAAGTTATTATAATGAAATTTTACAGATAAAATTTTTTAGAACGGCTTTTGTAACATGGAATGTTTGAAAAAACTTAAAGTGCATGTAAGAAAGGCTTACAAGACCCAAAAAACTTGATTTTGATAAAATCAATATCAGAATATCGACAAAAAAATCAACAAAACAATGTTTTCAAGATCTTTTTATAGTAAATGTAAAATATTATAAGTTATAAGGAAAAAAAACTCAACTTTTTGTTAAATTAATTCGTGTACAAATAAAAATATAATTACAATTCTATGTCGCTGCTGCAATGGTCCTGTGACCAACCCTTTCAATTTCGCAACGCCGTAAGTAAAGGCGTGGTGTTCCCACATCGCACCGTGGCTCTACCTCAGCCCCACTGCCTTAAGACATAGGTATACTTCTAGTCTAAGAATACATAATAGTCCAAGTGGATTTGTTATTTATGTAATAGCTATATCAAATGTTTCATATATGTATATATATTATATGCAGACTCTGCTCTTGAGTGGGATATCTGAGTTTGTTTGTTTGTTTATTATATAGGATTGGGTTCAAGAGTTAACCCTCAATTAATGTGAGAACTCTTTAACCCTATACATCCAATAAGAACTTGACACATTAGCATCCTTGAAGGATACCTTGAGGGGTATTTTCGTCAATTACACCCAACCACCATTTGGATGTTTTGCTTTTGTGTCAGTACTTTATAGTACTTTATGTACCTTGTCAACTCCATTTGACCAACCCATCAAATCCATCCTTTTTGCACATCTCGAGTTCCATACCATGTGTACTATATTCACCCACTTTGTTCATAACCATATATTTTGTTTGACTCCATTACACATTTCATCCATCTTCAAATATACTTCATCACTTTTCTTGTTCATATTCTTCCATTATCTACCGGTTACTTGCTTCATGGGTGGCGGTGAAGTTACCCCTCCACCCACTTCACAACCATCGCATATAGTCGATGTTTGTGTGCATCCACCCGTACTCAACCCCGTCCCGCCATCACCACTTGCGCATCCACTCGAACATTCGGATAAAAGGGCTCCTGTTCATGATGAAGATACTCCTGCAACTGATCCTCCTCCACCTGACCCTGTTTATTCAATTTCTCCTCTCCGATACGTCGGTTATGATCGTCGTGGTTAGCTTTTGTTTTTTTGTTCTTTTTTGTCTGGGTTATTTTTTTGTTATTGTTACTTCTTTTAATCTGTTTTTTATGCCAATGTGTATTTTTGTTATTATTTTTCTGGTTAAAGAAGTTGGAACCACATTAATCATTTGTATTAAAGGGCTTCTTCTTGCTTGGCTATTGCAAAATACATACTTTGTTGTCATTAGTGGAAGCTGGACTGCATGGTGATCAATTATGTATGAGGGGTGATGGGGGGTTTGTATTTGATTGGGTGTTGTTGTATAGCGAGACTAAGGCTGGTTTCATAGATATGCTGATTCAGGAAACTACTGAAGAACAGTGCTTTCAGCTGTTTAAATCTGCTGATGCACAACTACTAATGAACAGTCATCAAAACCAAATACAACATCTATAACAATTGCGATCACGAATAGTAGTAGGTTTGATCATAGTTACCTGAGAGCTCTAGCGCTAACATTGAAAACTAATTATTAACTACTAACTGCTAACCTGCTGTTAAAAAAAAAGTTACCTGAGAGTATCGATACTGATGAACAGTTGCCTTCAGCTGCTGAGATCGGCTGATGCACAACTACTGAGGAACAGCTGCTTTTCAGTTGTTTAAACTACTGATGAACAGCTGGCTTCAGCTGTTTAAATGGGCTGATGCACAACTGCTGATGAACAGCTGCTTTTCAGCTGTTTAATCTACTGATCACATCAGCTGTTCTCAAAACAACTGATGAACAAGTGCTGATTAAAAACTACTAATGAACAATTGATTTTTTTTGGGGGTTTTTTTGGGACCACATTAACAATGTGTAATAATCTGTAACACATTTATTTTTTTGGGTTTTTTTTTATGGTGTTAGGACTTTTTGTTGCAACGCCCATCCAAACCTCATCTAGTAACATGTAATTAGATGCAATGCATGTGTTACACAGAATTAGTGTGAGTAACTAAAAAAAAGGAACAATGGATGTAAAACTTTCTAACTATTACTCTTTAAATTTTACATCTTTTTGAGTTATTCACAATAAATATGTGTAAGTGTATGTAACCAAGTGTAAGAATGTCTATAACATGTATTTTGGGGTTGTTTGTGGGTAATAATGACTGTTGACATAATATGCAACAATATGTAATAACATGTAATTTCATGTAATTACATGTAAGTTCATGTAAGAAAAAACCTGTTGTACTAAATCTCATGTAATTAAATGTGTATTTTAATGATAATTATTTTGTGTACTACTGGATTTAATACTCTCTAACTAATAACATGTAAATGACTTTTGACACAATATGCAATAACATGTAATAACATGTAATTCCATGTAACTACATGTAATTTCATGTAAGAAAAAACATGCTGTACTAAATTTCATGTAATTAAATGTGTATTATTTTTTAATAATATTGGTACATTTCCTTTTTTGGCACTAAATCGTGCGTCAGTTTGTTTTTTTATGATAAGTTTTTTCTGTAATAATGGATTTAAAACTTTTCTAACTAAGAACATTGGATGTAATAACATGTAATTTCATGTAATTACATGTAATTTCAAATTAGAACAAACCTACTGTAATTAGGGGTTAGTCTTTATAAACCGGTGTGCAGCACCCGTTACACTAACATGTAATACCATGTAAGAACATGTAATATAGGGTAAGACCCAAGCTGTTTAAACTATTGATGAACAGCTGCCTTCAGCTGTTTAAATTAGCTGATGCACAACTGCTGATGAACAGCTGCTTTTCAGCTGTTTAATCTACTGATCACATCAGCTGTTCTCAAAACAACTGATGAACAAGTGCTGATTAAAAACTACTGATGAACAATTGATTTTTTTGGGTTTTTTTTGGGACCACATTAACAATGTGTAAGAATCTGTAACATATTTTTTTTGGGTTATTTTTTTATGGTGTTAGGACTTTTTGTTGCAACACCCATCCAAACCTCATCTAGTAACATGTAATTAGATGCAATGCATGTGTTACACAGAATTAGTGTGAGTAACTAAAAAAAAGAACAATGGATGTAAAACTTTCTAACTATTACTCTTTAAATTTTATATTTTTTTGAGTTATTCACAGTAAATATGTGTAAGTGTATGTAACCATGTGTAAGAATGTCTATAACATGTATTTGGGGTTGTTTGTGGGTAATAATGACTGTTGACACAATATGCAACAATATGTAATAACATATAATTTCATGTAATTACATGTAAGTTCATGTAAGAAAAACATGTTGTACTAAATCTCATGTAATTAAATGTGTATTTTAATGATAATTTTTTTGTGTATTACTGGATTTAATATTCTCTAACTAATAACGTGTAAATGACTTTTGACACAATATGCAACAACATGTAATAACATGTAATTGCATGTAACTACATGTAATTTCATGTAAGAAAAAACATGCTGTACTAAATTTCATATAATTAAATGTGTATTATTTTTTAATAATATTGGTACATTTCCTTTTTTGGCACTCAATCGTGCGTCAGTTTATTTTTTTATGATAAGTTTTTTCTGTAATAATGGATTTAAAACTTTTCTAACTAAGAACATTGGATGTAATAACATGTAATTTCATGTAATTACATGTAATTTCAAGTTAGAACAAACCTACTGTACTTAGGGGTTAGTCTTTATAAACCAGTGTGCAGCACCCGTTACACTAACATGTAATAACATGTAAGAACATGTAATATAGGGTAACAACCAAGCTGTTTAAACTACTGATGAACAGCTGCCTTCAGCTGTTTAAATTGGCTGATGCACAACTGCTGATGAACAGCTGCTTTTCAGTTGTTTAATCTACTGATCACATCAGCTGTTCTCAAAACAACTGATGAATAAGTGCTGATTAAAAACTACTGATGAACAATTGATTTTTTTGGGTTTTATTGGGACCACATTAACAAAGAAGAAAAGAGGGAAACCGAATCTCACCAACGATCTCACATTAAAAACTACTGATAAACAAGTGCTGATTAAAAACTACTGATGAACAAGTGCTGATTAAAAAACTACTGATGAACAAGTGCTGATTAAAAACTACTGATGAACAAGTGCTGATTAGAAAACTACTGATGAACAAGTGCTGATTAAAAACTACTGATGAACAAGTGCTGATTAAAAAACTACTGATGAACAAGTGCTGATTAAAAACTACTGATGAACAAGTGCTTATTAAAAAACTACTGATGAATAAGTGCTGATTAAAAACTACCGATGAACAAGTGTTGATTAAAAAATCGCTGCACCAACGATCTCACACAAAACCCAAACGATTAATCAAACGTTTACTCTGAACGGTTACCGTCGATCGAATTTGAACTCCTCGAACAAAGAAGAAAAGAGGGAAACCGAAAATTGGGGGTTGCAGAATGAGGGGGGAGTTCTTTTCTGAATGTAGAATGCTCAGTGTATATTTAAAAATTTTAAAAAATAGTGGTTGTGAAGTTGATTTGATGTGACCGTTGATTCAAAATAGTGGTTGTGAAGTTGATTCAAAATAGTGGTTGTGAAGTTGATTTGATGCTCAGTGTACTTTTTTGCAGCCATGTCTGTGTACAGTTAGTACTTCAAGACACGTGTAAAATTACATACATACCCCTTAAAAGGAAGTCAAACCTGAAACACTTAATATTTTAATAAGAAATATTTCTGACCCTTAGATCAAAAACTGCTTTACAGATCAATGGTTCACATAGGGTTAAAGGGTTTTCACAATAATATATATATATATATATATATATATATATATATATATATATATATATATATATATATATATATATATATATATATATATATGATAAAGCAGTTTAATAAGCACAAAACTTCTTTTTGTAACAAAACAACTTAACAAGCATAAGCTTGTAACGCAATCACATATCTTCATAATAGAAGACATTTAAATTACAGTGAGAATCACCTTATTTGAAACAAAAGCACCATGGTAATTAATAGTAGATCTTGATATATATCTACCAAGAGATGACGGATGTATACAATGCGATCTTGAGCATTTTATTTTAGAATTAAACCCGTGGCACCTAGTTTCTCATCAACTAGTTTGTCAATCTTCTTGATCATCTTATCATTAAAGTAATTCTTCCAGTCTCCAACCTTAGCCTTCCTGAAGTAAAGTCGGTTTTCAATCGCAGAAATTTCTTCTGCACGATGCATTCCACTTTTGTTTACTTCTAAGTTGCTTAACTTCTCAAAACTACACAGTTTTACAATGCTTTCTATGACACCTGCTTTCTCTTCTTCAACTGTAAAGGGACGCCCAATGAACTCCGCAAGTTTTTTCACATTGCTTGTTGGATCCTTTTTTATATCTTCATATTTTAGGAAAAGAAATATCTCAGGCCTCTCTAAGCTTGCTTTCCAGTATCCCAATATATGATCCCAATATGGCCCACACCATGAAATGCCTTGACAAAACTCATCAAACGCTTCCTCAAATGGAGCATCTTCTATGGGTAGTTTTACTGCTTCTCTCGCAAAATGGTAATGAGAAACTATGACATCTTTTATATTCCGATATATGTAAACTATCTTGCAGTTTGAAGCAACGATTGACTCCGGTAACGAATTGTAAGGAAGGTGTGTGGCCACAAGTGGGAGGCTTGAGTTCTTCTGGTTTTCTACAATTTGTTTAAGGTCTTTCTCTAGCAAAGGGATACATTCATGTGGCATGGTTGTGAGCAAAGGACTCGTGGATTCATCAAATTTTTCTCGAGTTATGATGGCAAAAGCCAACGCCTTTAGCCATGTAGTGCCACTTTTGGGAGGGGTGCAAATAAATACATCACTTGATAGAGCCTTGTAGTTTTGTTGAGCCAAAATTGCTCCCACATGAAGCTCATCAAAGTTCCAAAAGTCGTGGTACTTGTACAAGGTTAACTTTCCTTTCAACCAGCTAGAAGTGTGTTGTGGACATGTTTTAATCATGTCTTCCATGCTCAATCTAAATGATACAATTAGGATATTGGTATGTTTGAAGATGGAGAATGATAAACTTTATAAACTCTTTCTATTTCCCTCTTACCCACCACAAGCACACACATATATATATATACATATAGAGTCAGGTGAGTGTTGTTACTCAAATTGTATCTGAAACATATCACGAGCCTTTTTATTGAAATTCTAAGTAATCTGTTTAAAATAAATAAAAACATAAAGTAAGTAAGTAACCATCAAATAGTTTTTGGAATACATTTAAAGGATAAATGTATTACGCATTTAACTTTCAATAAATTTTATTTTCTTAAATATATTTAACCACTAGCTAGAAAGTCCAAATAGATAAAAGTCGTGACGAAATTAATATAATATTAATAGCACAAAACAATTACAAATGAGGAGACGGCTATAGAACGCGAAGTATTTGGTAGCCATCGAAAGAGGAAGAGATATGATCGTGAACTTAGTGGTGGAATGAAACGTCATGAACCCATCACAAATATTATTGTTCACGTAACCTCAAATTGTTATAGTATATAATATTAATAGTTTTAATAACTTGTGTATTACAGGATTTGTATATATAAAATACTAGTCTAACGTCCCCGTGTGTTACACGGATTGAAAAACTAAAATAACGAATATTTACAATTAGAAATTAAGAACTAATATTAATAATTTTCTAATATATAAGAATGATATATAAGGATGCAAAATTTAAGGGATGTAAAATTTTTATTAAAAAATTTTTTTCGCTATATGAATGACATGTGGCAATAACTTCTTGAGAGTGTGCTATGTGACAACATATAACTTAAAAGTCAATAATTTATTAATCAATAAAATTGATAAAATATTATAACAAACTTAGCTGCAAATGTGAAGAAACATGTCAACTTAAGTTATATTGTGATTGTATATAAAATTAAATTATGAAAAACTAATCTCTTAACATTATGTTTGAAAATTTAGATTCTGTTTATCATAATTTTGGTTTAAATTCGTTGTACATATATTACAAAATGGCTTTTATTTTCCCAAAATAAATTATGAAGAATACAAATAATGGTTTCCATTTTAATATTTATTTGAATATAAAATAAAAATGATATTAATTCAAACTTTAAAAACTTTTTATTTTAGGGAAACAAATTAAGAAAAATTTTTGGAGTTTAAATGAGTGTTTAATATGATGACAAGTGGCAATATTTGTTTAAGAATTTGACATGTGTCAAAGGGTGTTTAATATGATGACAAGCGGCAAAACCCTTTTCTTTTATTATATATAAAGACTAGCTTTAGTGAACCCGTGTATTACACGAGTTGAATAAATAATATTAAATAGAATAAATTTTATTAATTATAAAATAATATATGATTTAAATTATATATGAGTAAGGAATATAAGTAATAAAACAATAATATCAACTTTAAAAATTTTTGTTTTTAACTTTTTTATTTTTCCAAAAAAATAAATTAAACATTTCGCTTAAAAACATGTTAAAAATATAAAATTTAAAATATTTTGTGTTTTAAAAAAAGTATGATGTCTTAGAAAATTTGTTTTAATAAAAATTTGTTTCTCTAGAAATAAACATCAAAAGTATCTATTTCTAAATTTTTCTAAAAATAATTTTTAATCAAAAAAGAATTCAATAATATAATTAGTAATTAATGAAGTTATTTAATAAGAGAGAGAAGCGGGAAAATTTTGTTAAAAATAAATGTGGTGTTGCCATGTGGCATCCCTAGTTTTGTGGTGTTGCCATGTGGCATCCCTAGTTACCCTTTTATTAGAATAGGTAGATTAACTAAAATAGAAACTTCTTAACTATAAAATGATATTTTAAGATAAAATATAATTGGAATTATATATATTTAAGTTTATAAGTAATAAAACAATGATATTAACTTTTTAATCTATTTGTGTTTATAGAAAACTAAACATTTTCTTTCATATAAAACCGTCTTAAAAAATTCATTATTATAAATCTCAATTTAATTATTTTTTATTTATAAATATTTTACTTTATAAAAATCATTAATTTTAAAATATTATATATTTTTAAAAAGGTGTGATCTTTTAGAAAATTTTCTTATTTTATAAATATTCATTTTTTATAAATAACATTAATAAAAAGAGCTATTTCTTAATATATTAAAAAGTATTTTTAGTTAATAAAAAATTTAAGTAATATTATTAGTAATTATAGTAACTACTAAATAGAAGAGAAAAACAAAAAAAATTAATGAAATGAATGTAATTTTGTCACGTGTTCCACTTAGTTACTTTTTTATTATAATATAAATATTTTTTGAACAACTAATTAAATCATTGATGGGTTACATTCCTATCCGATCATATTCATTGTTCAAGTACGCAACTCGAGATCACATCAAGAGAAAATTCATCATATGTAAAAGAAAACTCACTACCCCAACGCAAAACTCCTAGTTTGACATATGTGGTTTTTCAATGCAGGATTTTCCTATTTTTTAATAAGATTTTGTGATACACCATCTTAACCACTTAGGCTAAGATTCATTGATGTATATAATATTGTTTTCGGTGAATTAGTACACATTTAACGTATAGACAGTTGTAAACTTTAAATAGAAATCATTAAGATACAAAATAATGCTAGATAAATAAGTATAATTGTATTAGGTTTAACTACAAAAGAAGTTGCCTAATGCAACTAAAAAGTAACGAGTTAAAATTGTAATAGTAGAAGTAGAGTAACTAATATGTATATATATATATATATGCTAGTTTTAGTTACCCGTGTATTACACAGGAAGTGGAGAGTTAATTATTAAAATAATATAAAAATATAAATAAAACTAAATGTATTACACGGGTTGAAAAATTAAATTGATTAGTTTTTGATCGTTATTAATATGATACTAACTTTAGTAAACCCGTGTATTACACAAATTAAAAATAAAATATTAATTATGATAAAAGTTTATGAAGTATAAAATGATATTTTAAAATAAGAAATAATTAAAATTACATATGGATAATAATTATAAGTAGTAATTTTAATTTTTATTTCCAAAAACATTTAACCATTTTCTCCAAACAAACCGTATTAAAAATATCATTTTTAAGTTTCTTATTATAACTCCTAATTTTAATTATTTGTAGTTTATAAAGAAGTTTTATTTTTAGAAATATCAATTTTAAGACATTTCATATTTTTAAAAATGTTTGATGCTTTAGAAAAACTCTTATTTTATAAAAATTTATTTTCTAGAAATAATATTAATAAAAAGACATTAAGAAATATTTAAAAACTTAAAAAGAATTAAAATCATTTAATCTTTAATTTAGGTAATTATTTAAGAGGAGAGATAGGCGGGAAAAACAAACTTAGGAGGTCTAAGAATGTGACAAGTGTCCCCAAGTTACTCTTTTAGTATTATATATAAATAAAATATATATGTATATATATGTATATATATATATGTATATATATGTATATATATATGTGTATATATATATGTATATATATGTGTATATATATGTGTATATATATGTATATATATGTGTATATATGTGTATATATATGTGTATATATATGTGTATATATATGTATATATATGTATATATATATATATGTGTGCGTATATATATATATATGTTTTACCTAATAAAAAATATAACCAAAAAACAAAATTATTGTAACATGACCAAAAGATACAAAAAGGTGAAATGGCCTTTCATTAACTAACCCGTCGTATGTAATATCTGAGTTTTCATTGACGTGACATTGACAATAAGTGTTTTCATTGACGTGACATTGACAATAATAATAAGGGAAATTCTGGACTCACCTTATTTTTCTGTGAAAAACCGATTCAAACGGTCATGGTTAGGCCTCCCCGTGACCGTTCAATCAGGTGTTCAATCCGGTGTGAGACCTAACTGTCAGGGTGAGGCCTAACCGTGACAGTTAGCTCTGGGGATCCGTTAACAATGATTGGGTATGTAATTAATGGGGAATTGATTATGTGCAGTTAGGGTTTTGGGGGCTACATGTCACGGTTTGGCCAAACCGTGACATATTGCCTATATTTTTTATATATTTTTATCATATCACTTTGTTTTTATTTTAATTTTATCACTCGTTTAACCTAATCGTAACTCACAAGTTTGTGTTTTGTGTTTATTAATAATTTATCTTATTACAAGTATTTATTTATTATTAATGTGACGGTTTTGTGTTTAATTTGTTTACGAGTTTGTAAAAATCGGTTGTCATTATACAGACATATTGTATATATTTTCTAAATTTGAGTAATCACACTAGTTTGTTTTTATTTTTATTTATCACACGGTTAACCTAATCGTAACATACATGTTTGTGTTTTGTGTTTATTATTAATTTATTATATTACAAGTAATTTTTATGTTTAATTATTTATTAAACAAGTTGATGTTATTTTATCACATGGTTAACCTAATCGTAAAAACCAGTTGTTATCAAACATATACAATTAACATTATCAACATTACAAATATAAAACAAACAAACAAAGAAACACAACCAAACAAACACAACTAAATATACAAGTCATCATAACTGAAACTGCACACACACATATATATATACAACGAGTTTTTACATACAAAAAGAAATAAAATACAAACAAAATACCCATCTAATCCATCATCCCCGGATCGCTGCCCTGACCAGACCCGCTTGCGCCAGATGGGCCAGCACCGTCATGGTCTAACCGCCTCGGTGGCTGTGACAACAACGGCGTACCCGAGGCGGCATAGTCCGCGACCATGTGCTGGATGACCCAGTCCATCATATCATGCAGCCTCGTGGTCGTATCCTCCAGCCTCCTGGTCATATCCTCCAGCCTCGTGACCCTGTCTCGTGTGTCCTGAAGCATATCAAGAACATGAACAGGCAATCGCACGGCATGGTACACGCGCTGAGGATGCTGGGGCGGGTCCTGGTATATATGTGTATATATGTGTATATATATATGTATATATATATATGTGTGTATATATATATGTATATATATACATATATGTGTGTGTGTATATATATATATATATATGTTTTACCTAATAAAAAAATATAACCAAAAAACAAAATTATTGTAACATGACCAAAAGATACAAAAAGGTGAAATGACCTTTCATTAACTAACCCGTCATATGTAATATCTGAGTTTTCATTGACGTGACATGACAATAAGTGTTTTCATTGACGTGACATTGACAATAATAATAAGGGAAATTCTGCACACACCATATTTTTCTGTGAAAAACCGATTCAAACGGTCACAGTTAGGCCTCCCCGTGACCGTTCAATCAGGTGTGAGACCTAACTGTCACGGTGAGGCCTAACCGTGACAGTTAGCTCTGGGGATCCGTTAACAATGATTGGGTATGTAATTAATGAGGAATTTATTGTGTGCAGTTAGGGTTTTGGGGGCTATATGCCACGGTTTGGCCAAACCGTGACATATTGCCTATATTTTTTATATTTTTTTTATCATATCACTTTGTTTTTATTTTAATTTTATCACTCGTTTAACCTAATCGTAACTCACAAGTTTGTGTTTTGTGTTTATTAATAATTTATCTTATTACAAGTATTTATTTATTATTAATGTGACGGTTTTGTGTTTAATTTGTTTACGAGTTTGTAAAAATCTGTTGGCATTATACAGACATATTGTATATATTTTCTAAATTTGAGTAATCACACTAGTTTGTTTTTATTTTTATTTTATCACACGGTTAACCTAATCGTAACATACGTGTTTGTGTTTTGTGTTTATTATTAATTTATCATATTACAAGTAATTTTTGTGTTTAATTATTTATTAAACAAGTTGGATGTTATTTTATCACATGGTTAACCTAATCGTAAAAATCAATTGTTATCAAATATATACAATTAACATCATCAACATTACAAATATAAAACAAACAAACAAAGAAACATAACCAAACAAACACAACCAAATATACAAGTCATCATAACTGAAACTGCACATATATATACAACGAGTTTTTACATACAAAAAGAAATAAAATACAAACAAAATACCTATCTAATCCATCATCCCCGGATCGCTGCCCTGACCAGACCCGCTTGCGCCAGATGGGCCAGTACCGTCATGGTCTAACCGCCTCGGTGGCTATGACAACAAAGGCGTACCCAAGGCGGCATAGTCCGCGACCATGTGCTGGATGACCCAGTCCATCATATCATGCAGCCTCGTGGTCGTATCCTCCAGCCTCCTGGTCATATCCTCCAGCCTCGTGACCCTGTCTCGTGTGTCCTGAAGCATATCAAGAACTTGAGCAGGCAATCGCACGGCATGGTACACGCGCTGAGGATGTTGGGGCGGGTCCTGGTCGTGCAGCGGGGGAATGGGTTGATCCTCCCCGCCGCTAAGGGGCTCGTGGGCATCCTGAAGGTGGACCTCAACCCCCGCCAGCTCGGGGGGTCCACCAACGGCTCGGGCACCCATGGCACGAGCTCATGGTATCTACGGAGCAGGTGCCACGTGCCGTCAGGGAACCTCCGAACGATCCTCATCCCAGTGGCGGTGGTCCGGCCGGCCACGCGCACAGGAGTCGGAGGTAGCGGGAGCTAGGACATGGCATGCGCGTATCCCAAGCCCCGAGTGATCCGGGAAACGATGTTCCCGCCCACTAACGCCCCTCGCGACTGCCTATGATAATAACTAGCAAAATAATCAGCAAGGGCATGCGCGAGGTGGCAGTGTCGGTGTGTGAGTACACACCGAAGAAAGAAAAGGTCGGCGGCGTTGACCCTGTCGGTCCCCGCCCCACGACCAGCGACGGACGTGGCGATGAGTCGGTGAATGTATCTATAAAGAGGGTCTCGTATATAAGATGACCTCGTATCACCACCGTCCGGTCCGTCGCCAATGGCAGGCCCCAGACCTGATCGGAGTCGTCGGCCCCGCGGATCAAGGCCGTGGTGTACATCGGCTGTCGGACCTCCACCTCCGTGTAGAGGCCCCTGACGACAGCGAACCGCCTAAGTGACATGCGGTGGAGGGACTCGAACAACCGGAAAGCAACCTCCGCGGGCGCACGACCGTCCGCTATATCGTCCTCGTCCAGCTCCGCAAGTCCCTGCTCACGTGGACGGAATGTGAAGGTGCAGTAGAACTCCACGGTCAGCTCTCGATGGGCAGGGTCGCCCATCCGGAACAGCTGCTCCCACGAGCCGTCCTCGCCGATAATCTCAAAAAACCGGTCGCGCTCTCCAACGAGCTGTAAGAAGTCCTCCGACAGGACGGTCCCCGGTGCCGGCAATCGTGCTCTCAGGGTCCTGAACCGGTCGTACAGTATAGTCCCCTGCTCGAACTGTAAAAACTGGCAGTCATTAATGCCGGGGATGAAAGCATCGTCGGCATCCATATCTGCGAAAAAAAACGTATTTATCATTATTTACGATGTTTATAAAATGAATGGTTGACGGTTAATTATTATTATTATTATTGGTATTATTATAATTACTATTATTATTATTATGTATATTATTATTATTATTGGTATTATTATTACTATTACTATAATTATTATTACTATTATTATTATGTATACTATTATTATTATTAGTATTATTATTACTATTACTATAATTATTATTACTATTATTATTATTACTATTATTATTATTATTATTATATTACTATTAGTATTATTATTATTACTATTACTATTATTATTATTACTATTACTATTATTATTATTACTATTATTATTATTACTATTATTATTATTATTACTATTATTATTATTATTGCTACTATTAGTATTATTACTATTATTATATATTATTATTATTATTATTAGTATTAGTACTACTATTATTACTACTATTTATATTATTATTATTAATATTATTATTATTGCTACTATTACTATTATAACTATTTTTATTATTATTATTTAACTATTATTATTATTATTTATTATTACTATTACTATTATAACTATTATTATTATTATTATTTACTATTTCTATTATTATTATTTCTATTATTACTATTACTATTTACTATTATTATTATTATTACTATTATTACTATTATTATTACTATTAGTATTATTATTATTACTATTACTATTATTATTATAACTATTATTATTCTTATTATTTATTATTATTTTTAATAATAATAATAAACCGTCGACAAACTACGCTACACATACGGGAAAACCTATCAAATCTATAAGGGAAAACCTATAAAATCTATTTGGGAAAACCTATCAAATCTATTTGGAAAAACCTATCAAATCTATTTAGGAAAATCTATCAAATATATGTTTACCTCTATGGATTAAAGTTGTAAATTACGTACCGAAAAAGATAATGTAGCGGCGGTGGTGGTGCGACAGCGGTGTTGCAGCGGCGGTGGTGCAGCGGCGGTGGTGGTGCGCAGATGGTGGTGCAACGGGGATAGTGGTGCGTAGATGGTGGTGAGCGGCGGTGGTGGTGAGCGGCGGTGGTGGTGGAAGATGGTGGATGAGCAGCAGTGGTGGTGGAAGATGGTGGATGAGCGGCGGTGGTGGTGGAAGATGGTGAGCGGCGGTGGTGGTGGTGGTGGAAGGTGGTGGTGAGCGGCGGCGATGTCACGGGGAGGGCTCGCGGTGACGGTTTGGAGGCGTTGGAGGTGAAACGTTAGGAGGATTGTGGTGGTGAAATGGTTGTCGTTGTGTGGTGAAATGGGGGTGTGCGAACGGTTGAAGATGAAACCAGTAACCACGAGGTCACGGTTTGGCCTCCACGTGACCTCTTACAGACACGAGGTCACAGTTTGGCCTCCACGTGACCTCTTACACACACGGTGCTCGAGGGGCAGGTGCACTAATCGAGGGGAAATCAGATTCAAAAAATATCTTAAGATGTCACGGTTTGGCCTCCACGTGACCTCTTCCTTTTTTTTATATAATTATTATTATTATTGTTATTATTATTATTATTATTATATTATTATTATTATTATTATTATTATTATTATTATTATTATTATTATTACTATTATTATTAATATTATTAATATTAATAATAATAATAATATTATTATTATTATTATTATTATTATTATTATTATCATTATTATTAACCGTAACCTTTTAGTTTCTGAATACACAAAATAATACTATTAATATTATTATTATTATTAACTTTAAAATTATTACTATTAAAATTTTTATTTATATTAGAGTATATTATTATTATTATTGTTATTATTATTATTTATCATTATTGTTATTATTATTAAAGTTTATTTTGTAGTTTCTGGATATACAAAATATTATTATTATTATTATTATTAACTTTAAAATTATTACTATTAAACTTTTTATTTATATTAGCATAAATTATTATTATTATTGTTATTATTATTATTTATCATTATTGTTATTATTATTAGAGTTTATTTTGTAGTTTCTAGATATACAAATTATTATTATTATTATTATTATTAACTTTAAAATTATTACTATTAAACTTTTTATTTATATTAGAGTATATTATTATTATTATTCTTATTATTATTATTTATCATTATTATTATTATTATTAGAGTATATTTTATAGTTTATGGATACACAAAATAATACTATTATAATTATTATTATCAACTTTAAAATTATTACTATTAAATTTTTTATTTATATTAGAGTATTATTATTATTATTGTTTTTATTATTATTTATCATTATTGTTATTATTATTAGAATTTATTATGTATGTTTGAACATTGGTTTACAAAATATAAGGTGCATATATGTCGATATGTTCCCGATAAGATTGTTTAGGTTATCATTAAAACGTCACGTTTTGTTCACGTACGCATGTTTGTATGTACGTTTACGAAGTGTATTTGTTCTTATTGTATATATATGTTGATGTGTGTGCATGTTCATGAAAAAAATATCCGATTCGATATACGTAAATGATCATAAACGGTTAATGTGTGGGATTAAGGAACCCCAAAAGGTCACGGTTAGACCAAACTGTGACCTCTTTTATCAAGAAGGTGTGACGGTTAGGTCACGACGTGATACATTGTGTCAACAAGCTGTGACAGCTTCATTCCACAACGCCACATGTGAACAAAGGGGTCACGGTTCCTTTTGGTCCATATTATTTTAAAGGAATAAGTTTTCTATACCTATTAGCGAACCACTCCCGTCCCGACCGGTTAAGACGGTAGGGCAACAGGGGAGTGGTGTGGGCTCGAAACCCACTACCACCGGTTCAAGGGGGTATTTTTTATAAATTATTTAATTAGTAAAATATTAAAAAATTAGGCAAACGGTCACGGTTTGCCCTAACCGTGACCTTTTGCCCTAACCCTAACCGTGACCTTTTACAAGTGCCATGCGCCCGAACAAGTGCCATGCGCCCGAACAAGTGCCATGCGCCCGAACAAGTGCCATGCGCCCGAATAGAGGTCACGGTTAGACCTAACCGTGACCGTTGCCAAACCCTAAACGTCACGGTTTGGTCAAACCGTGACAATTTATCCTCCTATTTGATTTAGTGTTTTATTATTATTACTATTATTATTAATATTAATAATATTAATATTATTATTATTATTGTTAATATTATTAATATTATTATTATTATTATTATTATTATTATTATTATTATTATTATTATTATTATTATTAACTTTAAAATTATTACTATTATTATTTCTTCTATTATTATTATTATTTCTATTATTACTATTGTTATTATTATTATTATTATTATTATTATTATTTCTATTATTATTATTATTATCATTATTATTATTATTTCTATTATTACTATTATTATTATTACTATTATTATTATTATTATTGTTATTACTATTACTATTATTATTATTTGTACTATTATTTTTATCAGCATCATCATCATCATCAAATAAATGGATCTTCATGAATCTGATAAAGTATCGGAAAATGATAACTTACAAGAGGCATTGGTGCCTCTATGACGTTCCGTTATTCTAACGTAATTATTTATACGATCCTCATACATATTTTGCCATTCTAGTGCTTGTTGATATGTAAATCTCGGCCAATGATAGCTCACACTGGGCATTGGGTAATCCCCTTCCAATTGTATGCAAATAAAGT
This sequence comes from Flaveria linearis, assembly GCA_024085815.1. Lineage (NCBI taxonomy): Eukaryota > Viridiplantae > Streptophyta > Magnoliopsida > Asterales > Asteraceae > Flaveria > Flaveria linearis. The sequence continues at coordinate 53,781,018 of CM044016.1, forward strand.
GACATTGGTTAACATGAGCAAGTGCGATAACTGGATAGGTGAATAATGGCTCTGGGGCTGTTTGTCACACCCCAACCTAGACGGCGGAAACGTCGAGGTGTGAGAGTTACGATTGTTCACAGCCACATAACGCTATTATTAGTTCCAAATATATTAATCAGGATTCAATTATAACAATACAAGTAAATGTTCAAACAAAGATACATCCAGAATACAAGTATTAAAGTATCCAGATTATTCGTTTATTTCTCTAAGTCCAATCCTAAGTATGATAAGCTTCAAAGAGTAACCTGAAACATGTTAAAAATAAAAGGTCAACATAAAAATGTTGGTGAGTATTCCACAGTTTTCAATACATAAGTATATAAAAGATGGCAATTCAAGTTATAAGTTAGCGAATAAAGTGATTAGGGATGTTATGAACAATGCAACAATCAAACCTCGACAAAGTTTACAAGTCTTATACGTTAAAAGTATATATGATCAGATAAGTGTATTTGGTTCCCTAGTGCACAAGCATACGGCTCCTAGGAGTCGGCAGTTCATCGACTTTAGCACCAAATAGGTTGTCTGTCTCATAGATCTATGACTTCGCTGGGCTAGCAATAGTTAATGATTGTACATATAACGCCATAACATGGTAACCACAAAAGTTCAACTAACCACAACTTTAAGTAAATTGCCATAAAGTTTACAAGTCTTGAATAAGTTCACAAGTGCAATGAAATAAGTTAACATGTTTCACCCCAAAGTGTGAAAATAAAAAAAGGGGTATGGAAATACTCACTTTGACGTGTATGTGTATAAGATGATAATAAGGATTAAACGATGTTCCAACGAGTTCTTTTACAAGCACCTAAATGTATATTACAAGTTTAAGGTTAACAATATAATTAACGTTCAAATAATAGTTTGGCTTTCAATAGTTATAAGGTTTTTAATAAGTAATAAGTGTATAGTATAATTATTTACATTTTAAGTTCATTAAAAGAATTATTTAAGTAATTATTTTAGAATTGTCCTTAAATATATTATTTTGAGCAAATAACAAATAACTATTTAGTAAATTAAACAATATTTTTAAGTTTATCTTATAGGAATTAATATGAATATATCATTTGAACAAATAATGATTTAATACATTAAACAATATTTAAAACCTATTTTATAAGAAAATGAACTATATAAATGACTAAATAAATAAAGAAATTTTAAAATAAACTCCAAAAAATAATTAGATGATTTTAAAAATTATTGGAAGTTTTTAAAAGGAATTTTATAATTTTTCTATTTTTTTACAATTTATTTAAAGGCTAAAAAGCCTTAAAAAAATGGATGAGGGAGCCTGGGTTCGAACCCGGGACCTCAAGTTTGGATTGTGCGGCTGTTACCAGTAAACCATGGGCAGTGACCGCGATAGATGTGGGTTTTTAATTCATTTAAACACAATTTAACCAAACCCCCAAATTCACCTTCGAGCCCTAGTTTGATTTGAGCCAAATCGAAGGTCGATTCGAGTTTGAATGCTACTGAAATCATAGGGCTTTTGTTCCCCTAATCAAATCGAGTGTAATGATGTAAACAATTACCCATATGATGATTGAATTAATGGTGAACTAAACAAGAACAGATCCGCGATGAAGGTGCTGATCGATTGATGCTCAAACCTTGATTATAATCAAATTAATTTCAAGGGAAGCTTCGTATTATGATCTGGAAACAAAACCCTTTGCCAATTTAAGTTAAAACAGCTCGGGGATTGGATTTCAAACAAGTTGCAAGCCGACGGGTTCGAGTGGTTCAAATGGTGGATTTGTTGGGTTTCAGATCGAATTGAAACTAATGGAAACTTATAAATGATTAAAGTTTGATAATGCGTGATTTAATTTGATTATCTTCGGGTTTTAATGCGATTTATGCGTGTAAAGTTGCCGAGAAACATGGGTGGAATCGTGGGTCGGTTTAGATCGCACTACCGATTTTATTTTTCAAATTAAAGTGTGTTGATAGGTTCGAAATGGACCCACGATCATGTTGGTGTAATTTGGCAACACGAAACAAAGTAATACGGTGGTTTGGGGGTTGGCCGGAGCCGCGGCTGGAGTTGGCCGGCTCCCGGCCGGAATCGGGGAAGGGAAGAGAGAAAGTGGTTTGGGTTTTAACATTTACATAAATGGTCCCTGAGGTTTCCAATGTCTATCACTTCATGTAAGAACCTTATGTATTAAGTTTTTAAATTGGCAATAAAGCCCCTTAAACTTTTAAAACCAAGCCTACTAATTTTTAACCAATTGTTATTACTAATAACAATATTATCATTGTTATTATTATTCTTAGTTGTTATTATTATTATTATTATTATTATTATTATTATTATTATTATATTATTATTATTATTATTATTATTATTATTATTATTATTATTATTATTATTATTACTACTAGTATTTAAATACATTAACTTATTAACTTCTTAAACTAAACAAGCATAATAATCCCCCCAAAGTTTCTCATAAAAGGTCCTTACAAGATTTTAACGAGGTAAATTTTTATTTAACGAAAGTACGAGATGTTACACTGTTCTCAGCGGGAACCATGTCTGGCTGCCAAATGAAGAAATAAGATGCACAATACAAGTGAATGTTTCCGCAATTACGAGTCCATGGGCCGTAAAAGTTAGCCAATGGGTATCGGGTGCGGGTTGAGTCGTGCCAAACCAATTTAAGCTATTACGAACAGAATCATAATAGCCAGGAATCTCGCGGTTCAAATTGCTCCGCCAATACCACATGTTTCTGTCCATCTCCGACAACATTGACGCCTAACCCATTCCCATTCATTTTGCTTTTTCCCTAAAGCCACCGCAATCGTCCGAAAACCACAGTTACCATCAGGCCGCACATCTTTTATAGTCGAAACGTATCGGTGAATCCATTGGGGAAGCTGATACTTAAACTTCATAACTTTTATCACGTCCTTTGGTTTCAATGTTAAAGGAAACCCTAGGGCAGCTCCCGTAATCGGTACATTTGAAGCAGCCTTTGCCTGATTAGAACGGTCGTTGGGCATTTTAAACTGAGGGGTATATGAGCTATGCCTCGCCGGGTCAGGCATAGTTTGTTGTGAGGAAGTATAGGAGCTGTGTCTAGCAGCCTCATACTATGATGTATCGGAGTCCACTCTTCTTTGTTGCTCCTTAATATTTGGACGACCACGTCGGTCATGACGCACATCAGGTTCTTTAAGTTTTGACTTGCTCTTAAACAAAGAGTCAAATACTTTCTTAAACAATTTTTTCTTTACTTGAGGATTGGGAGACGACATAACCTTTTGTTTCAAGTCATCAAATTTCACATCGTAGTCGGGTTCAGGCGGCGCGACATACGCTGGCTCGAAATCAAGCTTCCTCCAGTGTGGATCTACCGCATCGAGTGGAATACTTGTGACTGGATTTAAATGTTAAATTATTAGTGAAAAATATTCAATCGAGTGACAACAGTAAAAAAATATATTAAGAAAAATATAACCTTCTCGGATGTATATCTCCAAACGACAAGCACATGGCAAGCCCATGGACGTGAACAACTGATGTCCACATGAACCCCCAGACTCCTGAATCATTTCCATTTTCATCAACTCTGATTCAAGGAGGCTAAGACAAAAAATGGATACTTTATAATGCAATTTTGAGAACAATGACAGTCGATGGTCTTTTTTAATTTTTACATGGGACACCTCGAATGTTTTACAAATTTCAATCTCCTGGCCGCGCACGAGGTCACAAACATATCCGACAAGTGTGTGCAACGTATTATTGGTCCCTGTGAGGTAACTATTGAAGTTGGCATGTTGGCCCTCAACCCTATTAGTTGTAAATTCACCAAAGTTAAGGCGGTCGTACATCCAACAAGTAATAATTTTCTCTTTGTACGGCACCAACCAATTATTCCAAATATATTCCCATACCTCTGAAAGAAATAACAAATATTATAAAATGAACAAATAAATTATTAGAGTAAAAATAACTATGAAATTCTTACCACGTTTACCATCTTCATTTAACTTTTCTTCCATCTTCCTGCAATTGTAATCGTACAATGCCTCTGTGGGAGACGAACATAAGGTCTTCCACCAATATGGAAAATCCTTCCACATGCCGGTTTTGAAAATTATATTCTACCATCTTTTGATATTCTCCCTAACGTGCCACCGGCATAGGTTTTTAGTTGCACTCGGGAACACTGTGTCACACGCGCTCATCAGGGCCAGGTCCCTGTCTGTGACAATAACGCGGGGCTCCACACACCCATCGAGCATATCTCTGATCCGCTCCAGTACCCATGTGAAGTTGTCCTGCCGTTCCCTCGATATAAATGCATGCACAATACAAAACGACTTCGACGTCGACGTAACGCCAATAACCTGAACAAACGGAATGTTGTACATGTTGGTCTTGTACGTCGTGTCTATCAACATCACGTGCGGGAATGCGCGCCACATTTTATACGAAGTAGGATGACAAAAGAAAACATCTTCCACGACCTTAGTAGTTGCATTCGTTCGTGTTTCATACACGAACTCTTTAGATTGTAGCAGGTTTTCAAGTTCCTGCATTGGTGTCATGCCTTTTCTCCCCTCAGCCCTAAACTTCAACGTCAGATTGTATATGTCTTGAACAACACAGACGCTGTGGGGAAAGTGCTCCCTTACGGATGAATGGATATGTCGTGGCCGCACATGCTGCCTGTGTAACTTCTCGACAAGATCAATTTCTTCGGCAGTCATCTTCCTAAGATGCGCGTGGCCCTCCTCGTACACAACATGATCGTGGTTGTGCGTCTCGTTTCTCACCTCTAATATCCAACTGTCACTCTTTCCTACGTACTTCCCTACGAGTTTAAAGGGACATCCTTTCTTTATGCTCCCAGTACGTCTACTTTGTCCCAGTGAATTTAGGTTCACCACTACGATTGCACAATAGTTCCACATCCTTTTTTCATGACCGACCCACCACAATGACGCACCCATGCTCGCGTCCTCTCATTTTAGCCCAGCTCTCCAAGTCCTCACGAGAATCAAAATACTGAAAAAATGATAAAGCTAGACATAAAAAACAATATATAAAACAAATAAAAAATAAAATAAACAAAAGAATAAAAACTCATCGTACTTTATCGGTTTTATAAGAAACCATAGCATTTCTTATCCGATCCTCATCCCCATCATGCTCCACGGTGTCCGCATGGTTTTCTTTGAGGTGAACCGAACCGTCACTCTCATCTGTGTCATTCCCATTAAAAGTATCTGACACATGTGTAATTTCTAGTTCTGACTGGTACGGGGGATGTCCGTAATCCAGCTCTGTTTGTGAGTGGTACGTGTTCGGGGCATGCCTGTAAGAATTGCAAGGTGGATATCTGTACCCTTCACCGTAACCTGTCGGTCCAAATAAAGAGTTGTACGCCTCTTGAGCAAATATGTTCGACGGGTTGGTTTCCTACTCCCCCCACGGAGAGTGACTCCCGTATACGTAATATTCCTAAAAAAGATAATGGTTAGATATTTCAAATAATATGTTATAATAAAACATATACTAGTTCAACCTGGTTCGAATCTTCGATATGTGGCACCTCATTCAAATCTGGAAGCTTCGGCTTTTGATAATGATCTCCCGAACCCGACATTGTTTTCGAATTAACGTGTTTTTAGAATGACGAAGGCTGAAAAATCTCGAGTGTTGGATGAATGAAAGCTCAAATGAAAAAAATTCGAATGAGATGTGGAGATGAAAAAAATTCAGAGGAAATGTATTTAAGGTGAAAATTTGGTGCACAAACCGTCACGGTTTGGCCTCCACGTGACTTTTCATGGCGCGAATCCTGGCCCTTTTGTCAAAATCACGTCTACCTCGTACCTTAAACTGAGGCCAAACCGTGACGGTTTGGTGACCGCTTTTTAACTTTATCAGACCATTTTGTCGTTTTGTTGTCACGAGGTCACGGGTAGGCCAAATATAAACCGTGACAGCAAGCCCTTGCGGTCACGGTTAGGGGCCAAAATGTGACCGCAAGCCCTAACCGTGACCGTTTGAACCGGCCTACCACCAAAAACCCCGGCGATGTCCCCATTAGGACCCAATAATAATAGTGATTGTATGTAAGTATGACGTGACATTTATAAAAATAATAAAAAAATAAAAATAACAGTAATAGTAATGATAATAATAAGAGAAAAATACCAAAATGACCGTTTAACTAAATCGAATTATTAAAATAACCGGTCTAAACTGAAGTTTATAAAACAAACAACCAATCGGAGCCCGCCACGTGTCATCCTTCATTGACGTGGCGAGGGATTATGGGAATCCCTCGCCCAAAAACGCGTGCCCGGCGAGGATCTTGCATAATCCCTCGCCCACGTATACCCCTCGCTGACGTGTTTTGATCCCTCGCTGAGTCAGCGAGGGATTATGAGAATCCCTCGCCCATAATTACGAAAATACCCCCTCGCCCAAAATTAAAAAATTATTTTTTTTTAAACAAAAAAATCTGAAATTTTTAATTATTTATTGTTTTTTAAATACTTTAAAGTTTAATTTAATTTATTTTTCCCTATATAATACAATTTTTACCCTTAACAAATTTATGAAAGCTTACATTTAAATATGTGTTATAACTTTTAAATATTCATTATATTTTTATTTCACCAGTGGCTAATAACATTTAAAAAGTAAAATATTCATAAAACTAATAGTTTTGATATGTTTATTTATTCCACCTATGTAATACATGAGCTCTAACCTAGTCATCTAAAAAATAAATTATTCATAAAATTACCGCCATTAAAATAGTATTTGTTTCGTAATCATGATTTGTTACTATATTTGAATTAGGTTCAATTTCAGTAACTAGATTTGTTAAAAATAATTGTTTTTATTTAAAATATTAAAAACATCAATTTACTTATAAAATTCAATAAATTATTTTAATTTTAATACAAAAAATTTATTACTTGTTTAAGCTTTATCTAGTATAATAAAACTTTTAAAGTGAAATTAAAACAACATATAAAGCTTTTGAAGATATATTGATTCTTTTAGTTTTTTAAAGGAAAATAATTTTTTAATCAAACCTTAGGGAATAAAACTAAAATTAATTCTATATATTTTATATCAATTCTTTGCTTGTGTTGTGTTTAGCATTTAAGTTTTTATTTATTTATTTCTTTTGAAGTTTAATATAAATTTTAATGGTCGCTCGTTTGATCGGTCGAACCTAATGACATCATAGAAATGTAAATTTAAAAAATACATGTATAAAATACCTTTTTTGTGTAGATTTATTATTTTAACAAAATTTAGAAACATAATCTGAAGTAAAATTCCAAAGAAAAACTTTTAAATATTAAAATCTGTTTGTCCAGAAACAACAAATGTTATGAATTTTTTTATTTTATCTCAAACTAAAAGTAACATACTATTTGTTATTTAATATTTTTGATTTTTGGTATTTCTTTTTCACATTTTATTTGTTGTTATATATGTCCTTTTTCATAGTTAGTATATAAAAAGAATAAAACAATGAACTAACAAATTCTATTAAAAGTTTAAAAAAATAATAATATAATTCATCTGTGATATATTTACACAATATCCTTAATTTTAACGTCTATTATTATTAATACAAATTTATATGTTTTTGTTAAGCGCTATATTCTCAGAATGGTTTACAAATTATTTTGTAACTTTTAAATAGTATATAGTTATTATTGTTGTTTGAAAGATGGTTATTTATTTTCATAACCAAGTGTTAAAAGTCAAAAGTAGAGGTGGGTGAAAGTGAAATAAAAGGAAGAATAAGGGTACATAGTGAAACTATGAAACAATTTACATTCAAAATGGCGAGGAACAATTTAAAAAGGCCAGGTAGAGGTCCAATCGCTGACGTGGGCGAGGTATTTCAGACCCTTGCTGACGTGGGCGAGGTAGAGGTCCAATCCCTCGCTTGGAGTAGTGTGCCCTCGCTAACGTGGGCGAGAGATGGGTCAAATCCCTCGCCTAGGATACCGGACCACTCGCTTTTTATTTTTATTTTTTTAAATACGCAATATACACGTGGGCGAGATACGGACACGTGGGCGAGGGAATTTAATCCACGTGGGCGAGGTTTCATGAATTTTCCTCGCCCATGGCGAGGGTCAAAGTGAAAAGTCCGTTTTCGTAATTTGAATGGTCAATGGTTACTTTCGTAAATTGAGTTGGTCAATTGATTATTTTTGTAATTTTCCCTAATAATAATCAAATATTGTATTAGAACAATAGAAATAATAATATTAAAGAAAATAGAAAAATAATAATATAATAATAATAATAATAATAATAATTAATATTATATTATTATTATTATTATTATTATTATTATTATTATTATTATTATTATTATTATAATAAATAAATAAATGATGATGATGAGATGATGATGATGAGATGATGATGATGAGATGATGATGATGATGGTAACAATATTTAAAGGGTCCTAATATATATACACCCCTTTGGTTTAATCGACACCCCTATACGTCTCGTATGGGTCCATACGCGACCCAAGCATGGCGTATAAGTATCGACCATTAATGTCTGACATTCCACGTCGTATTAGTCATTGTCGTGGTGTTATACAGGTCGTATAGGGCCATACGCCATGTACAGGCGTGTGGCGTATATGTCAAGTGGGTAGGTCCGCCGACAGCTATGCGCGGCGTATGGGTCTATACGTCACGTATAGCTGTCGGTGGAGCTGTCGGTGGACCTACCCACTTGACATTTAAGCCACACATCTATACATGGCGTATGGCACCATACGTCTCGTATAACTATTTTTGTTTATATATAAAGGCAGGGAATGCGAACACATTCGCTCGTCTAAAAAATGTAATGGTTCGATTTAGTGTTATGTGAGTGATGGTAATCATACGTTTAATCTTCTCAAAAGATATGATCGTAGGAAATTAGTGTTATGTGGTTCAACATTTTCTTCTGACACATAATTTACTCTGTAATATTATATATTCTTACTTTAGTAAGTATTTACATACATATATACATATATCTAAATTGGATACTTAAAAATCATTTCAACTGACTCGGGTTCCATTGGTTCTAGTCGGTTACGGTTAACTTTAATTTTTAAGATTTTTATCATAACCGACAAGTACCGTGGAACCCGAGTTAGTTGAAGTGATTATTAAGTACTCAAGACATATACATGTACGTAAGTATGTATATAAACGAAGTGAGAGTTATGGTTTACCTGAAAATTTTTTTGAAGAAATACTTAAACCACAAAACCCTATTTTCTTTAAAAAATCACGTCTCGTGGGGACATTCACATCATATGTTCATTGAGCAGTTTGCCGTTATCTCGGGACTTTCCTTTGAGCCGAGGGTATTACTGAGATTGAAGAGACTCGATTGAGATATCGGTGGCCTCAGATTGTCGGAGGTCCGTTTCAAAGGACTAAGGGTAGGGTCACTAACATTAGAGATCCTCTCATTCGTTATTTGCATCGCATGATCGTCACATCTATCACGGGACGTGGCAAGAGTCGGGAGTGGTGTACTATTCTGTTATTTACTTTTATTTTTGTTATGTATTTAAAAATTTTGTTATTTATATTATCATTTTATCTTTGTCTTATATGTTTTATTGGTTAATTAAGATTTAAAATTGTTTGTTAATAAGTTACAAAACAAAACTTATACGCAAAATGTCAAACTGAATGTGCAAATATAGTCGACACACCACAAATTATGCGCAAATTTTTTATAAAAAATATATGTAAAAATAACACAAATATATAAACACCGTAACCTATACGCCGCGTATGGTTCCATACGCGACATATAGGTTCATCATGCTTTTCAGCCAAGTCAAGAAAAAAATTGAAACCTGTACGCAGCGTATGGTACTATACGCTGCGTATAGCCTTCCTCCGACCCTCAAATTTTAAATCAGCACACGGGTACCCAATACGCCGCGTATGGGTCCATACGTCGCGTATAGGGTGGGTTGTCGGGGAATGTTTTCACTCCTTATACGCCGCATATGGGTCCATACGCCACGTATAAGGAATGAAAACGTTCCCCGACAACCCACCCTATACGCGACGTATGGACCCATACGCGGCGTATATGGTACCCGGGTGTTGATTTAAAATTTGAGGGTGTTTAAATAACCGGACCCTATTTAAAATAACAATAATAGTATTAATAATTATAATTATTAGGATATAGTTATAGTAAAAAGGTTATATAATCTAAGAAGGTTAAAAAATTTATGTTTTAAATGTGTCATTCTATTGTTTTGGAGATTTGTTAAAATACACCTAATGATTATTAAATATATATATATAATTTTTCTCTTTGTCTCTCTTTGTACATATACAAATACATAATTTTTTAAGCGACCCATTTTTTATTCTAATAAAAAGGTATCTGTGATGACACGTGTCAACATCACAATCATTCTAACCAAAATTTTCCCGTCTCTCTCTCCTATTAAATAATTACCTTAATTACTAATAATACTATTTAACTCTTTTTTAGATTTAATAAATTAATAAAGAGATCTATTTATTAATGTTATTTCTAAATAAACAATTTTTTATAAATAATAAATTTATTTAAAGCATAAGACTTTTTTTTTTTAAAATACGAAATATTTAAATTGGTATTTTTAAAAAGTTATTTTTTTAAAACCAAAAATAATTAAATTTAAGAGTTATAATAAGAAAATTTTTAAAAATGACATTTTTATACGGTTTGTTTTAGAACAAAACGTTTATTTATTTTTTTGAAAAAAATAAAGTTTTAAAAAGTTGATATCACTATTTGTATAACTTACAGTCATTTCTAATACATAATTTCAGTGATATTATATCTTAAAATATTATTTTATAATTAATAAATTTTGTTATATTAATTTTTTATTTATTCAACCCGTGTAACACACGGGTTACTATAGCTAGTATATATATATTTGAGTTAATTACACGATTGGTCTCTGTCATTTGTCCATATTATAATATTGATTCTAAATTTTGATAAATTACAAGTTTGGTCCTTACTGTTTGTCAACTCGTAACATGATTGGTCCCTGACACTAAATCAGTTAAGTTCTCGGTTAAATGAATGTGAAAAGACAAATATACCCTTTAATATAATAAATAATAATTTTATTCTTATTAACCATATCCCCTCCATTGCAACTTAGTGAATCGCGACCTAACTACTGTCGTAGCCGTTAATGTGGCGCTACCTCACTTGGTAGATGTTTTGGCTCTTAGAGAGGAGGCTCTGGGTTCAAACCAAGGCATGATGTAACTTGATGTAATTTAGGAGTAAGAATGAGATAGATTTGTTGTTAAAAAAAAACCACTGTCGTCGTCGCACACCACACCACCAGTTCACCACGCACCGCAGCCCGTCGGATGCACCACATCATTGGTTCACCGCCACACCACCACACCGCCAGTTCACCGCCACACCACCATCGCACCATCCTACCCCACCACCACCCGCATCCACCACCACCCGCAAACCATCACCAGATTCCCATCCATCCCCCATCCCCCGATCTCCACTGCCACAACTTTACCGACACACCGCCGCCTCCCTTTCTTGTTCACCGATCTAGACCGCCACATCCTTGTTGTCCCTTCTTCTTCACCCATCGCACGTTATTTCCCCATCCACCAGATCCACCGGATCCAACCTCTGGCACGTCGTTTAATTAATTAAGGTGACGGTGGTGATGTGTTGGTAACGGTGAGGTGATATGTTCGGTGGTATTATACAGTCTGATTTGGTCGGTGGTAAAGATTGCAGGTGGTAGTAGTGTTGAACAAGGAGGGTGGCTGTGGTTATGGTAATGCTAATGATGGTGGTGGCCGGAGATGGTTATTATGATGTTGCGAGGTCCGACGGTGATCGAACCTGGTGGCGATGGTGGTAATGGTGGCAGCCGGCGGTGGTGTAATTGTGTAAAAGCAATGCTTGATTCTCTTGATTCAGAAGCTGTGCTTTCTTCCTCAATTTCTCATTCTCTTGCATGATCAAACAGTTTTCAATAAACCTGCAATCGACCACAGATGAAAGGAAATTATTCAATTGATTCAATAAAGAAAACCCACATCAAATCATCACAAATATGTTGATTCCATGAAGATTTCAAACTCAATCGACTCAAGTTTAAGAAATTGAGCAAATCAGAGCAAGAAAACATCGATTTTGTGAAGCACATTTAACAAAAGATCATACATTTCTAACAAATTTTTAAAATTAAAAATAACAGTGCACAGATTAGGAATGGGGGTCTGACGGTGGTTCGCAGGTAGGGGCGGGGACGGTGGTGCGCAGGCGGTGGGGCAGCGACGGTGGTGCCGTCACAGCCAGTGGGGTAGAGTGGGACCGACATTAATTTAATGTATATTTTAAATATTTTTTCTTTTAATGCAAATTTTAGACTTTTCACATTCAATTAACTGAAAAACTTAATAAAAGTTTGTGTAAGGGACCAATCGTGTTACGAGTTAACAAATAGTAAGAACCAAACCTGTAGTTTTTTAAAAGTTGGGATCAATATTGCAATATGAGTAAAACACAGGGACCGGTCATGTAATTAACTCTATATATTTATATAGCAATGGGAAAGATGCTAAGAAAACCATATACTTTTAAGAAAACTAAGAAAATCAAATCTAACCAATCACATAATTTCTTTATTTTGAGATTTTATTAAATTAGAAAGAGTACATTAGTAAATTAACATATATTTAATTATGGTAGTTTATTATTGTCTAATCAAATTTTCATGTTTTATGTTGACTAAATCAAAATATCAACAAATTCAAAATTTTTTATAAGCATACAAACGTGAATCAACAACCCTATTTTTTGTTCTTCATTTCCTTCATCTTCTTGAAATCAACTTCAAATTTTATATTCCTTGATTATCATTTTCCTCTCTTGACATCTATTAACACCATATATCTTCATCATTATCATATAATCAACATATCCATGTCTTCGTTCGATCCATAACCATAAACCAAAATACATCTGTCACCGTGACTTTTAATTGCATTCAAATCACATGTTCATCCTTTTCTCTTAACTTCTAGTTTTTTGTTCTGAAAACAAATTAAAGAAATGCTGACCTTGGTATAAATAATATTGATTGAAGGTTCTTGACGCGTCATAAGGTCAACCTGGATCTAGTCAAAGGTTTAAGATGTTAACGACGAGATGAGGTTCAAAAAATTTGTTATGAATTGGAATATTAATTGCTAAGAACATCCTACTCTTCTTTTACTTTTTCTTGATTTGGTGTTTTGTATCTGGACTTACGTATATGTAACTTTAGTCTAAGATATGTATATGTAACTAGGTCATCTAGTTAGTCTTGATTTGGATTTGTAAGTGTAGTAACTTAAATTAAACTTAATTTTAACTTGGGTTACATATATGTAATTATGAGTTGTGTGTATTGTAAATGACGTTGCTCTTCTTTTTGTTTGTTCAATTCAAGGTTACGTATATGTAAATTATATATCTACAGGAACAAGCCATGGTCAACATAAAAAAAGACTGTTGGTTTACATCCGTGCTTTCATATTTAGAGTCAAGTTACTTACGTGTTTACATATACGTAAGCAAGTTTACATACATGATTTCATATTTGGAATCAAGTTACCTACGTGTTTACATATACGTAAGTAAGTTCCCTACATGCTTTCATGTTGGTTTACATGCGTTCTTTCAATAGGTTAACATGCGTGCTTGCATATACGTAAGCAGGTTTACATACATACTTCCATATTTGGAATCAAGTTACCTACGTGTTTACATATTCATAAGCAAATTTACATATGGTTTCACCGATTCACTGTTGGTTTATATTAAATAATAATAATACAAATGAAGGTAATTGTTGATAAATATAAAGATGATGAAGATTAGGTCAACTAATGATTTTTCTAAATGTAATATATGAGAGAGGAGAGAGAAGAGTGAATGTAGGGATTTTAATAGTGATTTCCAAATTTAATATTTTTTTTTGTTCCATATTTGCCCTTATATCATTAAAATGATCTACTTCAATTTTAAAATATTTATTAAATGTCATTTTATATATCAACTGTTGATCAAATAAATCAATAGTTTAGATTTAGTTTTTTTAGTTTTCTAGTTAATCATGGTTTTCTTAAAATCTCTTCCCCTGTATAACAAATCCTACATATCTTCCTACTCTAATAAAAGGGTATCTGGGATGACACGTGTCAACACCACAATCACTCTCACCAAAATTTTCCCGACTCTCTCTCCTATTAAATAATTACCTTAATAACTAATAATACTATTTAACACTTTTTTGATTTAATAAATTAATAAATAGGATCTATTTATTAATGTTATTTCTAGATAAATAGATTTTTTATAAAATAATAAATTTATTTAAAGCATAAGACTTTTTTTAAAAATACGAAATATTTAAGATTAGTATTTTTAAAAAGTTATTTTTTAAAACCAAAAATAATTAAATTTAAGAGTTATAATAAGAAAATTTTTAAAAATGACAATTTTATACGGTTTGTTTTAGAACAAAACGTTTATTTTTTTTTTGAAAAAATAAAGTTTTTAAAAGTTAATATCACTATTTTATAACTTACGGTCATTTCTAATACATAATTTCAGTGATATTATATCTTAAAATATTATTTTATAATTAATATATTTTGTTATATTAATTTTTTATTTATTTAACCCGTGTAACACACGGGTTACTATAGCTAGTTTGTTATACATGATAGTGATTCTAGGCCCCATTAAGTTGTCCATTTCTCTTTACGCAATCAAATGGGGAGGTTCATTTTGTTAGGTGGTTCTTGGCTGTATTTTAATTTTCAAGTGGGACGTGATAATAATGAAAAAGATTTATGGCCTGAAAAAAGAAGTTGTAACAAGGAAAGTGGACCGTCCATTGAACGAATCAAAAGGAAACTATTCTCTGTATGGGCATAATTTATATTAGAAAGAGTTTCAAATACAAAATTTATTTTTTCTACATATTATGATAAGATACAATGAGTAAAAAAGTCATAATAAATTATATCTCATAATCTAAATCGCACAATATAAATCGAATTTCAAAAAAGTAATTCCGAGCTTTTTTTCCTCTAGCCGTCCTCAATAGGGAAAAAATTAAAAAATAGAAAAAAATTAACGTGTTTTTATTGTGTCATTTATGAAATACACAATGACGTCATTGTGTTATTATAAAAGACACAATGAAGTCATTGTGTTTAGACACAATGACATTGTGTTTAGACACAATGACGTCATTGTGTCATAAAAGACGCAATGAATTTTTTTTAATTTTTTTCTAAAACAGGGTGACGAGAGTGACGGAGACTCCGAATTACTTTTTTGAAATTCAATTTAGATTGTGAGATATAATTTTTTGTGACTTTTTTAGACTCGTTGTATTTTCTCATACTTTATAGCAAAAATACATTTTATACAATAACATCACCCTTTATATTATATTTTACATTTGTACCTTATAATAAAGTTCGTGGCTAATTAATTATACATGCTTTATTAGAACATGACTATTTGGCTTTATTAGACAAGTCCCATCGAGTCAAGCCTGAGCTTAAAAAAATTCATTGAATTATAGAGGATGCGCTTCACACATTGAGCTTGAGTTACGAACCTAAATAAGTTTTCTTATATATTATATATTTATATATTTATATATTAATTGTTATGATTATTTATAAAATGATGCTAAAAATAATGTAAAAATATATATAATGCTATATCAAATATATATAATTATTAGATGATGCCCATAATATAATTCAAAAATTGTTATTTTAGCTTGGCACCTGGTTTTACATAACGTCTTTGATTTGCAATCTGAGGGCGGGCCTTGGCGCAGCGGTAAAAGCTGTTCCTAAGGGACCGAAGGTCTCAGGTTCGATCCGTGGAAACGGCCTCCCCACAAAATGTGGGGGAAAGACCGCGTACATCTTCCCTTAAATGGGACGGACCCTCCCTGGACCCTGCGAAAACGCGGGAGCTTTTTGCAGCACCAGGTACGCCCTTTGATTTGCAATCTCATTGATTATTCAAAATTTAAAAAAAATCTCTGCATTTTCAACAAAAGGCTAGCCCGAATGGTGGTGGTGGAACGTTTGAAAATCGACGGTGATGGTACCGACTTATCGCGGCCAGAATCTAATGACATTCGTTTTGGTTCGACGAATCAAGTAAAACCATATGCCATTTATCAAATCTCCAAATCGATGAGTTTATCATCATTCTTTTCTTTTTTGTTGTTCGATTTAGCATTAGAGATAGAACGAACCGAACAAACACAAACAAGGCCTTGTTCGTGTTCATTCGTTAAAAAATAAACTTGTTCATGAATTGGACACGGACACCTACCGAACGAGATTTCTTGTTTGTGTTCATTTAATAAGAAAATGAACATGTTCATGTACTGTAGACGAACACAAACAAAAGCAAACGGACACAAACAACTGTTCATGAACATGACGAATACAAAATAAGCTCGTTTATTTATGTTTAAACTACAAATGATCATAGATTTCTATTAGAATAAAATTTACATTTTCATTACAAACATTACACAAAATCCATCAAAACATAAATATCAAAAAATACTTGATATAATTATCATAAAAATAACTGACACAAAAATTAAGAATATAAACGAACACATTAACGAACATAATCGAACGAATTATCAAACGTTCACGAACGGACATTAGCGAACACATTATCGAACGTTCACGAACATAATTGAATGAATGTGGCCTGTGTTCGTGTTCGTTTGTTTAACTAAACGAATGAAATTTTCTTGTTCGTGTTCGTTCATTTACTAAATGAACAAACATAAATGAACTTTCCGTCGAACGGTTCACGAACTGTTCACTGAACGTTCAGTTCGTTTTCAACCCTAATCAGAGATGTAATCACGTTTTCTATTATTCGGATTGCAACTTATACGATGTTTTATTGTTTGTTTTGATGCTTCTTTTTTCAGCTTTCTTCCTAGTTTTGGCAAGAAACCGATGATTTCTTTCATTTTCTGTTGAATGTTGACATCAATGGGCCCATATGTTAAGGGGCCTACTAAAGAGACGCCCTCCAGGATATCTGGACGCCCTCTTTACGTCCCGTAAGGCCCTTCACGGGCCGTATGGTCTGCCGCAAGTCAAATCGGTCATTCAGAAACGTAATTCAAAAACGTAACGGCCCGTGAATATGATCACGGTCGTGTTTATTTACGGCCCGTGAATTTCTTCACGGCCCGTATGGAATTCGTCTTACGGGCCGTGAACTTACTTACGGGTCCTAGTTTCACTTTTAATAATTTGACGAGATATATTATTCCTCGTTTTTCGTGTAATTTTGTATTTATTACGTTATTTGATATGACGTAATATTCCTCGATAGTCGTGTAAATTTGTATTTATTACATTATTTGATATGACGTAATATTCCTCGATATTCGTGTTAATTATGTGACGAGATGCAATATTCCATTTCAACTACTATATAAACGTTAGTTTATAAATTCATTTCATAATTCAACGATATAAATTCATTTCATTTCAACTACTACATAAACGCAATATTCCATTTCAAGTACTATATAAACGTTAATATCTAACGTTACGATGTCTTTCTGGGATAGCAACTATTTATTCGGTTCGGAATCTAACTATTACCCTCAGGAGGGTTACGGTTATTACGAAGAGGCTGCTTCAAACTATCCAGGACAGTTCGCGTCCAATTACGGCGGGAATGACGGCGGCGATGACGGGGGTGATAACGGTGGCGATAGCAGCGGGGATAATGACGGTTCTGGTTCCGGTAAAAAGGGTTTATACGACACGAATCAGGTTATAAGATATATCATATTTAATTTTACTTTCATTTTACTATCATTTAGTAATAACTAACTAAAAATATTAAATTGATTAGGTTTTCTCATCTCGTGAAGAATTAGTTGATTGGGCAACTAAAGTGGGGCGAGATAATGGGTTCGTTATTGTCACCAAACGTTCAAAAAGAAATTCGAATGGTTTGGTGGTTAAAATTTGGTTGAAATGCGATCGGGGTGGTGTATATAAGGGAGCATCCACTCTAAGAAAAAGTGGCATGAAAAAAACAAACTGTCAATTTGAATTGCAGGGTAAGTACCAGATGCAGAGAGATGGGTGGATTATAGTTGTTGTGGATGATACTCATAACCATGAACCTGCTGAACACCTGGAAGGACATGCATACGCAATGAGGCTCACCGAAAATGAGCTTTCTACTGTAAGGAATCTGACCGAGCAAAATATTGACCCTCGAAACATTCTAGGCACGTTGAGGGAACAAAATCCCAATAACGTGTCTGGGTTACGAACCGTATATAATGCTTGGGCAAAAATAAAAAAGTCCACCAGAATTGGTGAAACCCCAATGCAGGTTTTTTTTTCTATACTACAACAACATCAATATATTTACACCCCTCACATTGAGGAACCGACAAATACCGTCGACGGGGTTTTTTTTATACATCCCACATCTCACACATTATGGCGTGCTTACCCACACGTGCTGATGATTGACACAACATACAAAACTAACTTGTATAAAATGCCTTTTGTTCAAATGGTTGGTATGACATCCACCCTGAAATCTTTTTCTGTTGCTCACGCATTCATTGATTATGAGCGTGAAGCCAACTTCAGATGGGTGTTAGAGCAACTAAAAGCAACGTTGGAAGATAAGTGTATGGAGTCCCGTGTTATACTAACCGACCGAGACCTCGCTCTGATGAATGCGTCAGAAGAAGTTTTTCCGAGTGCTGTTCGATTACTTTGCAGATGGCATATTTCGGAAAATATTGCTAAACATTGTAAGGCGAGTTTTTCAAATGAAGAGTGGGGTGCTTTTCAGCATGTGTGGTCGGTACTTATTAACTCTGAAACGGAGGACATATACGCTTATAATTACGACCGGCTTTATCGCAGATTGGTGTCCAACCATTCAAGTAAGTTTTCTAGTGTTATTCTTAAAAATATATGTATATTTATATAAAAATAAGTGTATTTTTTTAATAGGAGTGCTGATGTACCTAAAAAATAACTGGTTGGACCCCTACAAAGAGAGATTTGTGTCGGCGTGGATAAATAAAAGTTATAACTTCGGTCAACACACAACGAACCGAGTTGAGAGCCAACATTCGTTGTTGAAAAGTTACCTGAAAGCAACCAATAGCACCCTGGATAGATTTATTCCTTTCATTAATAATATCTTAGCTACCCAGGAAATTGCTATAAAAGAAAGTTTTACCAAAAGCAAAATCATGCTTATGGTGCAGCATAATCATGAAGTGCTTAAATTGCTGCGAGGTAACGTTTCTATTGCGGCTTTGGATATGTTAGTCGGTGAGATTAACAGGATACATCATCTAATTATATCCAAAGAATCATGTGGCTGCCATCTTTTTACCAGCTTTGGTCTTCCGTGTGCTTGTAAATTAAACAATTACTTTCAAACAGGTGAATGTTCTTTTATGTTTTTTATTTTTTCATGAAAACTTTTATTATATTTTATTTAATATATTATTTTATAGGTCAATGTATCCCGCTCGATGCCATTGACGTTTTTTGGAGGAAGCTAGATTTTTCACCCGCGTATATTGTACGGGAGGTTCAAGTAGATGTACATAAAGAGATGAAGATGGTGACAAAACATTTACTTGTCCAACCCGAAAGCGTGAAAAGATCTTTGATTAATATTTTCAAATCTTTCGTTACTCCTTCAAAAACGGATAAAAAACCTCCTAAAGTCCAAACAAATACACGGGGTCGTCCAAAAAAGATAAGCAAAAAGAAACAATATTAGACGCCCCCAGACATAGTTCATATGTTCAACCGAGAGAAAATTTTGAAGGTCCGCCAACATATTCAAGTTCGGTGGTGAAGTCAAAACAAGGGCCTTTGCAGCGCAGTCAATCCATGTCTTCAAAATCAAGAGCCAAAGATGGATTATCTCAACAGAGTTCCAAGTTTTCATATATCCCGGGCGACGAAGATAAAAACAATTTTTTCCGGTTTAACCGCTGGATTCCATCATTCTTTTTCCCGTATATTTCAGGTGCGGATGATGTTTTAGCGGACGGCAATTGTGGTTTTCGTGCTATAGCACTCGCACTGGGATATGGTGAAAATCACTGGCGTTTTATACGTACGGCAATTGTGGCTGGGGCTGCGGCTGCTGCTGCGGCGCCGGCTGCTCCTCCTCCTCACCAACGTCCGGCACCGGCTGCCAGACGGTCCGACCACCATCAGTGGACCATCGGAGGTCGTCGCCAAATTTGGCGGCAATCCCCATGGCCATGACGGTCTGTCGACCCAAAATCCGAGGCGGCGTGTCCGTAGTCTGCCTCGCAATTAGGGCGTCCGTAAACAACCCTAAGCGCGAGGCAATGACGGTGATGTACGAGCCGCAAACAATCGGGCTATCCATCTGCAAAACAATCAAACAATAGGCATAATTATGAATCGCATAATAGATAATACTTATTTGTTAACAATTACTAGAAATATTTTTTACCTTGCCCTGAATGACGCTCAAAAAATAGGCGGCCATGCAGTGAGCTAGATTCACCCGTCTGGGTGAAAGCAAGGCCCTCAAAAAAAATAAGTCAAGGAGCGACACCTGCTCCATGCTCTGGTCTCTGCCGGCAATGGTGCCGGCAATGCACCGGTGTAGATACCGGTGCAAAGGATCCCTAATAGAGGTCGCCCTAATGGCGCCCTCCCACGGCTGGTCGGAAATGGTCGGCCACCATCCGACCAAAGGAGCCGGCTCCGACTGGACCTCGTCAGTATAAAACGAGGATCCTCCGTCTCCTCTTGGGTGTAAAACCCAAGAGTCACCGCCCACTGGGCGAGGGTGAACTCGTACCTACCGGTGGTCCCCAGCCTAAATCGAACCGCTATGTGCTGGCGGGGGTCCTGATCCTCAAAGGCGGGAGTGAACTGAAACGTACACAAAAACTGCAACGTCAGCTCCCGGTAGCCCCTCCTCGATCCCAAATCAAACATCTGCCTCCACGGCGTCTCTCCGTCCAGCCCGATGATATCCTGGGCACGTGCTATGTCTCCGACCTCCTCCAGCACGTCCCAGTCGATGGTGCGTGTCCCCTTCAGGGGACGTCCAATCAGCTTCCACAGCTTTTGCCGTGGCTGGGTCTCCTTCGGAAAACGAAGATCAGGGTGTGGGTCCAGAAAGTCACCCTGACCCTCGGGCTCAGTCTCCGGACGTGTACGTTTGCGGGGCGGCATAATCTGCAAAAAAAAATAATAATAAATTCACCAGAAAAAAAGGGTTACGGCCCGTGAAGAACCATCACGGCGCGTAACCCACTTAAGTTTCAAAGGATTACGGGCCGTAAAGGACGGTCACGGCCCGTAACCCTCTGAAAATTCAAAAGGATACGGCCCGTGACCACCCTTCATGGCCCGTAACCCCCAAACGTTTCAATTTTCCAGATTTTTTAAATATAATTTTAATATATTTAAACGAAAAATACACAAAAATAAAATACGGATTTGAATACGTACCGTAGTAGGGAGTCGGATGTATGAAAATGATGAAAATACGGAGGTCGTGACGGAGTAAATCGTATGTGTGTTTTGGGGGCGTAAATGAACAAATGGGCCGTGAGGTCCTATATATTATCGGACCTCACGGTCGTGAAAGTCCTCACGGCCCGTTACCAATTCATCATACGGGCCGTGACCCTGTCACGGCCCGTTACGCTTTGTAGTTTTTAAAAACAGACCGTTTACACTACACGGCCGTACGGGGACATTGTCACGGCCCGTAAAGACCCTCACGGGCCGTATAAAACTTTTTTATGTCTATAAATTCAGTCGCTTGACACAAACAATTCACACAAATTTACTCAATACCCAAAACATGAGTGCTACAAGTGATCAAAATCCGTGGACGGATGAAGAGGAGGTGACTTTAGTAAGATCTTGTATCGAAAATTCAGGTACTATCCCGCCAAATTCAATATTTTGGAACCGGGTTTCAACTCGTTTCATCAAATTCTCGAACGTGAAGAATATCGCACCACTCGTGAACTTAGCAACAAGTGGTCTGACTTGAGAAGGAAGGTCACGACATTTCACCAGCTCTACAAAGACGTTTACAACAATCGAAATATGTTATGGAATGATACGGATATTATGACAAGAACTCAAGAAAGATATCGGGAGAAATTTGGAATTTCCTTCAACCATTTTGCGGCTTGGATCTTTTATAAAGATCAAGAAGATTAAAATTATGTGTTTTATTTTTGTGTGATAATAACGGTTTATCGTTTTTAAAAAGTGTACTAATAAACGTTTATGTTTTAATAAAATATTTCATTACTGTTCTACATTACACGTCTAGAATACAGTTCGTCTGCCATAAATCTTCGGAATCTAAAGCAAGCATCCTGTAAGCTAACCTCTTGCCACTCTAAAGATCTATTTTGAACCAACCTACGCAATAACATACAAATTACAACTCCCGAATCTCGACCAATATGACCGGCGTTAGAGGGCCAAACGGTTTCACCCGATACCACCAGTTCTTCGATTTCTTCTTGTCCGGAGTGCTGCCAATATTGTATACGTGACAGAAAATGTAAAAAGTACGATTCGAATTGTACGAAAATCGTTCGCGCATTACGATGAATGCACCATGAATCATCATACGTATTTGGTCGGCATTCGTATGGAGAATATATACGAACTTGTAGTGAGTCCATAGAAATCTTAAAAAAATACCAATTTTCTTCGTCATCAGTCATTGGTACGTAAACCTACAAAACAATTTAATTCACGGTTATAAATTTATGATTTTTATTGTAAAACATGAAAACAGTATTACCGTATCAACTTCCCATAACGCGGGATATAGACAGTCACTCCCGTCTCCAAATTCGTTACCATTAACGGACCCCGAGTATATTAAGTTAAACCACTCAAATGGGACGAATCGTCCAACGATCACTACCCGGCAACTCTTCGGTTCTACGTATTTCTTCGTATCTCCATATTGTGAGTCTATTTGTCCACGCCCGAACATGCTATAAAACAACAACTTTTTAATTGTTAGAATTTTAAAATAAAATAAAATATATAAAAAAACTTTAAATCATACCTCTGTACCTAAAGACACGTTTCCGAGTAATTCACGCCAAAATTGTAACGGAATATCGGAATGACCCATGTAATACACTCTACATGTTTGGGAGTCACCGTTACGTATAAAGTGAATAATATTCTGAGACCAGTTCCTCCCGTTCTGCCAATTATGGTTATCTATTGGATCGGGAATACTTTCCACAATATCTCGTGAGTTTGAAGATGACTCATTTTGACGTCTTCTCCTACCTCCACGAGAAGACATTTTTACTGTTTCGTTTCTCACTAACCATATAACAAGTCATATATATAACGGTTTATATAGAATCTTAAATCGAATCAAGGAATAATACGTCGCGTCACATAATTATAAAATTTAAAAGTGCACGCAAAACGAGGAAAGTAAATTCTCAGAAGGACAACTACGGCCCGTGAAGGGTCTCACGGGCCGTTATTTATTTAGTTTACGGGCCGTGTGTGCGGAAGTTTACGGGCCGTTTGTTCCTTCACGGCCGTAATTAAATGCAGTTGTGAGAATTAAATTTCGAACCCCTCACGGCCCGTAAGGCCCTTCACGGGCCGTGAAAAAAGTCAAAGGGCGTTTATTTATCACCTAACAGGGTGTCTGATTATCAATTGCCTATGTTAATCCGTTTGATTTTTTGCAGCAATAGCTGAAAGTGTAAGGCCCACCTTTCTCAGGGAAGCCTCACAGTTGGTCATTCACAGCAAAACATCGAGTTAAAACCGTCATTTACTCATATGTGTATAAATATATATTGCAGCGGAAAATACTGTAAATTTCAATCCATTACAAATGAAATATGAACATTGTCTGTAATTCTTAAAATCTATTTAAAGTCCTATTAATCTTTTCTTCATCAGGGATGCCAGTCTTCTAGTGCCAAGTAGCTTCAGTCCCATGCCTCTATTCCGTAGCTCTAACTCTTACCTGTCAACTGATATGCATACAACAGTCAGCTTCGCTGAGTGAATTCTAGGTTTACTTTGCTAAATAACTTTCGTAAGAGGTATTAGCTTTATCAGTTGAAAATAGTTCTCGTCTATCAAGCATCAATACATACAGGCTATCACTTTATCGATACTTTATCATTGCTTTTCATTTCTCGTTATTTATTACTCTTCTTTATCCGTCAATTCTCTGTCACTATCGGTGCCTAGGCTCGCCTAGGACTTTACCGACACGCCAATTAAGGGCTTACAGTCGTACTCGATCGGGCCATTATTGTCATGCCAATTCAGGGCTTACAGACCTGCCTATTCGAGCATTACTTTATCCGGGTGAGGGCACAACAAATGCAACCCTCCTTTAGCCATTGCTTGCAAGTCTTTACTTTATCCCTTGCCTGCAGGACTTTACTTGCAAGACTTTACTTTATCCAGGTACATGTTATGGGCCTCATAACCTTTCTTTATGTTTCACTGTCATGTTAAGTTATACATAATATAACACAACACAATACATAATAAGAAGCAAACTCTTAGTCTAAGCATTCACATTTCATCAATCATGAGAGATAAACCAGATAACTGACCCTCCGTGGGACAGCGGGGGTTCGGGGGCGGCAGCCCCTGATAGCGGGGTTCTAGGGGCAGCAGCCCCTAGTGGGGTCCAAGGGGCAACGCCCCTGGCTGGGGCCGGGCTGCCAGGTCAGCGCGCCCGAAAATTATTTTGGACTATTTAAATAGCATATTTTACTTTAGGAAATTTTACTTTTCTTGATAAAAGGTCTTAAAAACCGTTCTCATAAAAGCATGTATTTTAGTATGCATATCACCCCAAAATATTGAAAACGGGTAAAGGAGGGGTCTAGAACTCACCTGAACTCGTCCAAGTAGCTTAAATTCTAAGTCACTTAGGCTATAGCCTGAATACTCTAGCTGCACGAAAGTCAACATGCAAAAACGTCATTTTCTTCATAGTTCGCCCATAGTTTCGCTACAGCGAAACTACAGTTTCGCCTGCAGTTTCGCTGGGCAGCACTTCTGCTAGTTTCGCTAGACAGATTCGCTACCTTGAGCGCCCAACTTTCGTTGGAATTCCCTATTCTCGCAAGGTCTATAGGTCAGTCTGGGTCTTAGCGAGATTACCGGCGAAGCTATAGTTTCGCCCCAGCGAAACTGTAGTTTCGTTGGAACTTCTCCTAGTCTCGCTGAACTAATGTGCAGTTTCGCTGGTTAAATGCTTAAATTCGCTGGATCGGGGCCCAGTTTCGCTGGATGAACAAAAACTCAGATCCAGCCCATTTTTAACCCAAAATCTTAACTTTTTACGTCCAAATCCTTAGTTTACCTTCCATGAAACCAGATCTAAGCTTTTTACACGTTTTCATACGTAAAAATTCGACCTTTATGTGTTTCTTTAAACTTTTCAAAACCCCAAAACCCTAGAATCCGGGTTTGATCTACAGAAAGCCTTAGAGGCTGATTCTTACCTCGTTTTGTTGCTCTTTTCTTGTGTTTTGATGCTCCAATCCACTAGAACTTCAATCCTTCAAACCTTCAAGCTCCAAATCTTGAATTTCTTCACTTTCTCTCTCTACTTTCTCTCTCTACGAATTTGGTGGCTAGGGTTGTAATGTGATGGAATGGGACTGATTATGCATGTTTAAGGGCTGATTAGGGCCCTTAAACCCACCAAGTCTAGCCCATTAAGGCTAATTTGATCCATAGCCCACTAATTTACCCCTTTATTTCTTAAGTTAACCCTTAAAAGCCCGTTATTATTAAATGGCTTATTTCGGGAAATTTCGGGGCGTTACAGAAAGCATACCAAAACACGATATATTGGGAATCCACATATATTTCAAACGGCTCAGATAACAGATTATTCGGATTATTTGGATCAGATTATTCAGATTTGATTTCATGACCCTATCCGAAATCCGATAGAGGAAGTCAATTCGAATTGGATTCGGATATATCCGAATGATCCGAAATTATCTAAATAATTTGAATCCGATGTTAGAAATAACCCGTAATATGTGGCCTACGGATCATTTAAATTAGTTTTACCAAATGACATAATTAGTCCCTAATAGTATGAGGGGGTTATTTGATGGAAATACCCCATAATTATAATTAGGGTTTCCTCTTAGATGTTATAAATAGAGGAGTAGGGAGATAACCAAAACAAACCAATAATCATATACTCTCAAGATCATCCATCGATCCCTCTAAACATCATAATGGGAACGAATCTCACGATCATGGCTTCATCATCTTCATCAAAGATTTCTATTCCCACAAGTAAGATTTAGTTATTTTGATGTTTATTTTATATTTAAGATTGAATAAATATGATTAGGTTTTATGTTTTGATCCATGTTTTAAGATTATCAGAGCGTATGTTGATTATATCAATTCAATCACTGTAAACTGATTTATTTTCATATGAATATAAATATCAATTTTGCGATCTAGAAATTACTGCTTTTCAACAATTGATGATTGATAATCAGTAAAGTTAATTTTAAAAGGCGCCAGCTAATTGCACGCCCTATCAGGCGATACCCGGACGCCCTTTGACTTTTCTCACGGCCCTGGCCTCACGGGCCGTGAGGTGTTCGAAATTTAATTTTCACAACTACATCTACTCACACCCCGTGTAGGAACAAATGGCCCGTAAATGTCCACACCCGCGGCCCGTTAACAAAATCCATAACGGCCCGTGAAGCCCGTCACGGGCCGTAGTTGTCCTTCTGAGAATTTACTTTCCTCGATTTGCGTGCACTTTTAAATTTTATAATTATGTGACGCGATTCTCGTGGAGGTAGTAGAAGACGTCAAAATGAGTCCTCTTCAAACTCACGAGATATTGTGGAAAGTATTCCTGTTCCAATAGATAACCATAATTGGCAGAACGGGAGGAGCTGGTCTCAGAATGTTATTCACTTTATACGTGACGGTGATTCCCAAACATGTAGAGTGTATTACATGGGTCATTCTGATATTCCGTTACAGTTTTGGCGTGAATTATTCGGAAACATGTCTTTAGGTACAGAGGTATGGTTTAAAGTTTTTTTTGTATATTTTATTTTATTTTAAAATTCTAACAATTAAAAAAGTTGTTATTTTATAGCATGTTCGGGCGTGGATAAATAGACTCACAATATGGAGATACGAAGAAATACGTAGAACCGAAGAGTTGCCGGGTAGTGATCGTTGGGCGATTCTCCCATTTGAGTGGTTTAACTTAATATACTCGGGGTCCGTTAATGGTAACGAATATGGAGACGGGAGTGACTGTCTATATCCCGCGTTATGGGAAGTTGATACGGTAATACTGTTTTCATGTTTTACAATAAAAATCATGAATTTATAACCGTGAATTAAATTGTTTTGTAGGTTTACGTACCAATGACTGATGACGAAGAAAATTGGTATCTTTTTAAGATTTCTATGGACTCACTACAAGTTCGTATATATTCTCCATACGAATGCAGACCAAATACGTGTGATGATTCATGGTGCATTCATCGTAATGCCCGAACGATTTTTGTACAATTCGAATCGTACTTTTTATATTTTCTGTCACGTATACAATATTGGCAGTACTCCGGACAAGAACAAATCGAAGAACTAATGGTATCGGGTGAAACCGTTTGGCCTCCTAACGCCGGTCATATTGGTCGAGATTCGGGAGTTGTAATTTGTATGTTATTGTGTAGGTTGGTTCAAAATAGATCTTTAGAGTGGCAAGAGGTTAGCTTACAGGATGCTTGCTTTAGATTCCGAAGATTTATGGCAGACGAACTGTATGGTAGACGTGTAATGTAGAACAGTAATGAAATATTTTATTAAAACATAAACGTTTATTAGTACACTTTATTAAAAACGACAAACCGTTATTATCACACAATAATAAAACACACAATTTTTAATCTTCTTGATCTTTATAAAAGATCCAAGCCGCAAAATGGTTAAAAGAAATTCCAAAATTCTCCCGATATCTTTCTTGAGTTCTTGTCATAATATCCGTATCATTCCATAACGTATTTAGATTTTTGTAAACGTCTTTGTAGAGCTGGTGAAATGTCGTGACCTTCCTTCTCAAGTCAGACCACTTGTTGCTAAATTCACGAGTGGTGCGATATTCTTCACGTTCGAGAATTTGATGAAAACGAGTTGAAACACGGTTCCAAAATATTGAATTTGGAGGGATAGTCCCTGAATTTTCGATACAAGATCTTACTAAAGTGACCTCCTCTTCATCCGTCCACGGATTTTGATCACTTGTAGCACTCATCGTTTGGGTATTGAGTAAATTTGTGTGAATTGATTGTGTGAAGTGGTTGAATTGATTGTATGTTGTGTCAATCATCAGCACGTGTGGGTATGCAAGCCATAATGTGTGAGATGTGGGATGTATAAAAAAAACCCCGTCGACGGTATTTGTCGGTTCATCTATGTGAGGGGTGTAAATATATTGATGTTGTTGTAGTATAAAAAAAAACCTGCATTGGGGTTTCACCAACTTTGGTGGACTTTTTTATTTTTGCCCGAGCGTTGTATATGGTTCGTAACACAGACACATTATTAGGATTTTGTTCCCTCAACGTGCCTAGAATGTTTCGAGGGTCAATATTTTGCTCGGTCAGATTCTTTACAGTAGAAAGCTCATTTTCGGTGAGCCTCATTGCGTATGCATGTCCTTCCAGGTGTTCAGCAGGTTCATGGTTATGAGTATCATCTACAACAACTATAATCACCCATCTCTCTGCATCTGGTACTTACCCTGCAATTCAAATTGACAGTTTGTTTTTTTCGTGCCACTTTTTCTTAGAGTGGATGCTCCCTTATATACACCACCCCGATCACATTTCAACCAAATTTTAACCACCAAACCATTCGAATTTCTTTTTGAACGTTTGGTGACAATAACGAACCCATTTTCTCGCCCCACGTTAGTTGCCCAATCAACTAATTCTTCACGAGATGAAAAAACCTAATCAATTTAATATTTTTAGTTAGTTATTACTAAATAAAAGTAAAATAAAAGTAAAATTAAATATGATATATCTTATAACCTGATTCGTGTCGTATAAACCCTTTTTACCGGAACCAGAACCGTCATTATCCCCGCTGCTATCGCCACCGTTATCACCCCCGTCATCGCCGCCGTCATTCCCGCCGTAATTGGACGCGAACTGTCCTAGATAGTTTGAAGCAGCCTTATCGTAATAACCGTAACCCTCCTGAGGGTAATAGTTAGATTCCGAACCGAATAAATAGTTGCTATCCCAGAAAGACATCGTAACGTTAAATATTAACGTTAATATATTACTTGAAATGGAATATTACGTTTATGTAGTAGTTGAAATGAAATGAATTTATATCATAGAAATTTGAATTATGAAATGAATTTATAAACTAACGTTTATATGGTAGTTGAAATGGAATATTGCATCTCGTCACATAATTAACACGAATATCGAGGAATATTACGTCATATCAAATAATGTTATAAATACAAAATTACACGACTATCGAGGAATATTACGTCATATCAAATAACGTAATAAATACAAAATTACACGAAAAACGAGGAATAATATATCTCGTCAAATTATTAAAGGTGATACTATGACCCGTAAAGAAGTTCACGGCCCGTATGTGGAATTACACACGGGCCGTGACTAGCTTCACGGGCTGTTAATAAATACGACCGTGATCATATTCACGGGCCGTTACGTTCTTGAATTACGTTTTTGAATGACTGATTTGACTACCGACAGACCATACGGCCCGTGAAGGGCCTTACGACCCGTAAGGAGGGCGTGCATTTATCCCAGATGGCGTCTCTTTAGTAGGCCCCTTTTAAAACAAATTGCAGTTCAACTTGTCATAAGAAACATCATGATGTCATCTGCAATATTATTATTTATTCATATGATAGTGGTTTTTTGTCGATTAAGTAAACGTATGGTTTTATTTAAAGTTGATTTTCATGGGTTTATTTTTTAAATCTTCAAGTTAAAAGATGGTAATTTTGTGCAAATCTTGCCATGGATATTTTATGCTCATAACGATAAAACAAAACTGTATTTGGAATCGAATAGCTATCTTATCGCGAATCAATAGAGATAATATTTTGATAATCGACGGAATCAAGAATATGAGATTAATTTATTCGCTGCAATCCTTATTACAATTCATCATGATCAATTGTTGATTTTTCAAATTCATAGTCTTGAGTTGTTTAACATGTCATCTGTATTTCATTATATAAATTTGTTAACCCCTAAGTAATTACTTACAATAAGTTTTTTTTACTTTATATCAGCATGCAAAATATAAATGACGGTGATGTTTTTGGCAAACGAATTTTTCATATAAATAATTAGGTGACATCTAATTATATTTTGCATGAATTAAGGCATGGTAAAAAGGTAACTGATTATTGATGAGAATAAAACTTATCCTGCAATTATGGTATTTGCATTTTTTCATTAATTAACCTATATGTTAATTTATGAAGTGAATGAGCAGTAAAATTGTGTATCTCATCCGTTGGTTTCTAATCTGATAGTGGAGGGGGAATTATGATATTGGCTTACACGTGGGCTGAGCCACCTTTCGTGATTGTCTTTTTCCGTCATTGTCTGCGTGATTTTGTCTTTTTGGGTTTCTCAATATTTATACCCAGGCACCGATGGTTTTGATAGAGAGAGAGAAGACAGGTTGGTGGTGTGGGTGGGGTGGGGGGTTTTGTTTGGGTGACCGTCGGCACGCCACCACCGTCGCACCGTTGCCGTCACGTCGCCACAGTCGCCTGTGATATCGGTTGCGACTGTAGCTAGCGGTACAACCAAATATGCATACGGTGCAAACCTTCACTGCATGGCTCTCTTATAAACAGAGAAATACCAGAGGTTTTCTCGCCTCACCGCCACCCACTTTCCGTCGGGTTTCTCTCTTCTTATTCCGGCATGTGTTGGGTTGTGTATCACCATCGGGTCTTGGGATTCCCACCATACCCAGACGCGTTCTCTTGATTTCTCCCCTTAAGCCCGCTGCTCAGAGGGGGTTCGGGTGCTCTGTTGTACCCCTTCACCCTCTCCCTGTTTCCTAGGGTTTTCGTTCTAAGACCCGATGATGGTGGCCACCCACTTGGCGAGGCAACTCCGGTTGCAGCCGTGGGGGCATCAGAGGCGTCTTTATTTTGCAACGACGATGATGATTGTAGATCTGGGTCTATTGGAGATGGAAACGGCGGGGTTGAGGAGTCGCCGACCCTTGCATGTCTCCGATGACCTCGGTTTTTATGAGCACGGTTGTTTTTGGGGTGCAATGATGGTACGACGCCATTCGGCGTGGTAACTCCGGTTGCAGCCGTGGCTGCCTCTGAGCCTCTTTATTTTGCAACGATGATGATGAATTTGGGTCTGAGTTGTGCTTTCTTTCTTTTGTCTACTAGAACGAAGATTTGGGTTGCTTAGTGTTTTTTTTGTTTCTTTTGTTTGCGACACCTTGCTTGGGCAATGGTAATGTCGGTGGACGTATTGGTGGTGAGGTCGGTGTTGTTTGGTGATCAGGATGTGTTGGTGGTGAGGTCGGTGTTGTTTGGTGATCAGGATGTGTTGGTGGTGAGGTCAGGGTTGTTTGGAGATCAGGCCTACACTGCCACAGCGAAGCGGGCTGTCGTAACCCATCGGTTTTGACATCCGCTGACGTCCTTGCTGCGCAACCTTGTCCCATCTGTAAGATGATAGATCACTAATCATCCGAGTCGAAATGTGAAATCAAATGCAACTGTTTAGATGTTTGATATTGGACCATGGTTCATCTCGGTTTCGGCGTTGTAGTTCTTTATGAATTCAAAACCCTACTCTCTGTCAATGTCGAGGGTTGTGATAACGAGGCGTAACTCATTTGAGCCATGGCCTAATTTGGGAAGTGGTTCGATGATGATGAATCCGGATTCATTGGAGAGCTACCTTGAAGTTACTGACTTGGTAGTTGGTTGAACCCCAATAACTCCAGGTTGAAGGCAATTGACACCTAACTTTTAGGGTCATGGTTTATGTTTGTGATAATGAGTTGCTTCGTCCGTGCATGTTTTTGTTGATGTTATTCCTGAAACATTTGGTGTTTGTTTCAGATTCAAGGGTTTTTTAGTTTGGTTATTGAGATTATGAATTTTAATATGAGATCATGTGGGTTTCTTTCCTATTGAATCCATCTGTTAGTGCCCTTTTTGTTTAGCATTTATTCTATTTTTGTTTGTTGATTTGTCTATGATGTTGAGCTATTGCTCATTTGAGACGTTGTTGGGTTGCTTACCTGGTACTAATAAGCCGTGATGTGGTCGATGATGTTGTGCGTATGGGCCAGATGAGACATAATTCAAGTTTTCGCGATAGGTAGAGTCATATTGTTGAGGTTTGTGCCTGATTATTTATGGCAGGTCAATGATGATGGGTATATATTGGACACAATCGATCGGGTGGATGATGTTGGGTGTATGCCCGTCTGAGACATGGGAAACAGTGGGTTTTGTGATTGCTCATGTGAGTCTTCATTGTCCGATTGAGACACTACGATTAAAGATAATGTTATTTACATTACATCAAGGCTATGATGATATAAAAAGGGATCCGTTGTTTGCGTGGCAGTAATTCTGAGTTACAGACGCTACGGATTGCCTATACTGAGCCGTTAAAAAACAACAGTGATGAATCGCGCAACGCGCGACATGGAAATAAACCTAGTTATATTAAAACCTTCCATATAAATTTAATATATCTTTATGTTTATATATGACTTATTTGACTGATCATTGGAATTTATTCTATGTATTTTTATCGGATGTTGCAAAAATTAAAAACTTTTGTAAATTAAGGAAACAATTATTATTACTCTTATATTACTTTTGCAAGACCTATTTTTTATTATAAATTTTCACATGAAAGTTGAACAAAAATATAAAAGAAATTTTCACATGACGTATTAAAATTTCTCTTTCGTCTACAATATTTTGGTTATAAGATTTTCACACAAAACATAAATCTTTTATTTTCGTGTGAATAATGGTTACTTTACTAAAAGATTGAATGACTAATCCCAATGGTATATCACTTGGTTTGACATTAAAGTTTAACGTTATCATTTTACATAATTATATAACTATGTGTATCGTCAAATGATAAACCCAAAGGCTAGTTGTTTGATAATACACATGATGAATGTTGACAAATTAATATAGATATTACACTTCTGCCCAAAGGTGAGTGTCGTATTTATATGCCTTACTATAATTATGTTCATGATACTTGGATGTTAGTCATAGCCAACGCGAAGCCAACATTCATTTAGAACCTTAATTTAATTTGTTCACAACACTTGCACTTTTGGTCATAGCCAACGCAAAGCCATCGTGCAAGTAGAACGTTACTTTAATTTGTTCATAACATTTAGATTTTGGTTAAAGCCAATGCGAAACCAATATTCATCTAGAACTTTACTATTAACCTATTATTTTGGTGTTATAATAGATTTTATCTTCAACGTATTAATTATCTCCACTTTATTTTTTTATTATTACCCTATAATTTAGCTCACTTTAACTCTTCTACTACTCGTATCAATTTAGCATCCACTATCACTCCTAACTTTGGAATTGAAGTTTTAATCGGGGCAAACTTCGTCTCTTGGAAGGATTATGTTAAACTTACTCTTGGCATGTTAGATCTTGATTATGCATGGAGACATGATGCTCCTGCTTGTAACATCCGACCCATTCCTAATCCTCAAACCCGAATCCATTTTTTTTAGATTATTTATTTGGATGAATTAAATGTAACATGGTGTAGTTTAACCGATATTATAAATAAATTATTCAACTATTTTTATTTATTTAAATCATTGGATAATTTATATTAAGGTCGTGATTTATAAACATTTATTATTGAGTTGAAAGCTTTATATATCATTTTATAATAAATAACTGAAATTAAAAGTTTATTTAAAATTAATAAAGATTTTGCAAAATAAAATGGATTTATTATATAAATTAAGTTTAGGGTGGAAAATGTCAAAAAAATAAAACTTGAATTATAAGTTTTCACATAAAATGGTAAGTATTCAAACTACAGGGACCAAATTGTAATTTATTTAAAACCCAACCCGTTTTCCCGTCTGTTACCCCGCCGCCGGCCGAACCTCCGGCAACCATTCCGGCGAGACAAAAAAAAAACTCGATTTCTCTTCAAAATAACCCAATTAAACTGTTCCTTCTTCTTCGCGGCAAAGATTCGAACCTTAAATGGTTCTAAAATCGAGTCAATAAGCTGTGGCGATGTGTTCAAATCAAAAACCGATTCTTCCTCCTAAATTCAAACTGTTACACTTCAACTAGTAACCGAAATCATCAAGATCATTGACTCGCAACAATCCTGTAACCAATTCTAACATAATTGACACATCAATTTGATCCTACAACGCGCAAATCATTTAAAACCCAACTCGAAACCCCCAATTCAAATCCTTTACTTGTTCAAAATGTAACAGACAAAATTGGTTCTATATAACAGAAGATAAAGGTTCTAAACGAACTTTTCAAAGTTTCTGTACATCCAATTTCGATTATACATCACATCTTCATCGACTTCGACCTCCATCACCACTCGCGACCTGCAACCGATCGAACTTCGCATTCGAGGCAACTTCCACAGAAATTAGTTTAGGGCTTCTCATCATCGTCAATCAAGGAAGCTTTACACCAATTTAATTGGATTATTATCAACAAAAACGCCCCAACAAAGATCCAACCAGTCGCGACCTAGTTCTTCCTTTTCTCCATTAATTCCATCTCAATTCAGGTAATTGAATACATGATTACACTCATTTTTGGATGCTAATCAAAAGCCCTAAGTTTAAATTGGTTATTGATCAAGTTTTCAAAATCAATTTGGAACGAATTGGATCTAGGGTTCTATGGATTTGGGGGATTGTTAAAGTAACGTTTTTGTTAATTAAAAACCAAACTAAAACAGGTTCAGGGCTTTGGCCCACTGGTAACACGCATAACATACATACGGGCGACCATGGTTCGACCCTTGGCACCCGCATGAATTTTTAAAAATTTTTTTTTCATTTTCTTTTTAAATTAGATTTCAGAAATCATTATAATATTTTTTTTGCTAATTAATATTATTTTAGAAATTATTTATTAATTTCTGAAAATTCTAAAAATTATAATCTCACTTTTATTAAAGGTTTAAATGTTATAAAAAAAACTTATTTATTAGTTTTAGTTCTATATAAAGAAAATCACATTTAAACAAACTTAAACTATTTCAAACCATATTTAATTAATATTTTATAAAATCTAAATAATTAACTATTCACTTAATTATTTTGACCAAGAGTTCAAGTAATTAATTTAAAGTTAATTATTTAACTTCTACACTTTAAAATTCATTCAAACGTTTTTATTAAATATTTTAAACATATTTAGTTACTTTATTCCAATTATTATCAAGAAATATCTTCTTTATTTAAATTCATTTTCTCTATTTTATTTAATCATATTAAATACATTAGTTTAAATCATCTGTAAACCCTAAATCCCAAATTAGAACCCTAGTTTTTTCAAATCAATCTAGCCTTCAATCATTACGTTGTTCTAAAATTAAGGCATTATTTCTTAGGTTAAACCCGTGAAGAAATCGTTGGTGTCTAATCTCTCATAATTACTCAAATTAACTTATTACCAAGTGAGTATTCATTGCCCATTTTTCATGTTTTATTATTTAGGGAAATCATGTGATCCAATATTCAACCATACTTATTCATTTTTTTATTCTATTTCATTCTAAATTCAATTCAATACATGATATGTTATTACTTGCAATTACGTGTTCATAATTAGATAAATTTGATAACATGATCATTAATTCACACAACCACGGTAACAATGATAGATCTATTGGTTTGACAAACCCACCCCATTTGTTTAGACGCGTGGTGATTGAAACCGGAAATCATTCATTCTCTAAGGCTTCGTCTGAGGACCAAGTCAATTCAGTCATTAGGGTTGATTGTGTTGGGTTTTCTGTTATGATTCACTGTTGTATTTTAGTCTGACATTGTCATGTGAATTGAATTGTTTTTTTAAGATATTTAATCCACCTATGTATGTGTATATAAACCTATGATTACTCACCAGCTAATGTGTTAGCTGACTCGTTACTTTTTCGCATGATTTCAGGAAATGCTACTTAGTGGAACTCTCTCTGCTCATATAGGATTGGACCTAGTCAAAAATAAAGAAGACAATATTATATTCCATGGTTTTAATTTAATTGCGTTGTAATGTGTGACTTGACTGGTATTATTCAATAAATAAATGACTATTAAATATATTTCAACGTATTTATTACCTTGTGCTATGAACAATCGATTCACATTCGTCCGCCTCGATGATTCCGCCATCAGTCGGGGTGTGACATTGCTGCTCTTACTGTTGAAAGTACTGCAAATCAAAAACAAGAGTATGAAAAGTAGGAGAGGTCTAACAGAACGTCTCTAATGGTAATCAAGAACTCAATATCTTTTGCAATCAGGGAGCAATACCTGATTCAGATAATGCCAAAACTTATCTGAACTCAGTGGAGGAATAATTTAAAGGGTCTTTTAAAGCACATGCGAGCACTCTGATTCTAAAGATGCTTACTACAAAGTATGATGGGTTTAATAATGTGCGTGAACACATAGTGATGATGAACGACATGGCTCATAAACTCAAGAGCTTAGACATGGAGATCAGTGATGGTTTTCTAGTACACTTCATTATGACTTCTCTTCCTTCACGTTTTGATGCTTTTAAGATCAATTATAACACCAAAAAGGAAAAGTGGTCAAGGGGTGAGTTGATAGCAATGTGTGTGCCGGAGGAAGAACGCCTAAAGCTAGAAAAGCCTGATGTTGTTCATGTTATCACCATTAAACCATTAAAGAAGAATGGAAACTTCAAAGGGGAAAGCTCCAAAGTCTATAAGGCAGGTACAAGTGCAGTTTCCAGATCAAATGCCTCCTACGGACAATCTCGTTGCAAATTCTGTCATAGTAAGGGACACACCTAACGAGATTGCCCTAAGTTTAAGGAGTGGCTGGATAAGAAAGGTAACCATCTATTTATGATATTTGAGTTCTTTAATGTTAACGTTCCAATTAACACATGGTGGATTGATACTGGTTCTACGGTTCATGTTACTAACTCAACACAGGGATTCCTTACAATCCGAAAGCTGGAAAGAAACCAAAGGACAATTAAGGTGGGAGATGGTGATGAACATAACGTTAAAGCCGTAGGAACCATGCAATTAATAATGAAAACTGGTCATTGTATTAAACTTTATGATACATTATATGTACTGAGGATTACTCAAAACTTAGTATCTGTACCAAAGTTAGACAATGATGGTTATGAAGTTTTGCATGGTCGTGGCAAAGGCACTATTACTTTAAACTCTCATGTCTGTGGTTGTGGTTATCTGGATGGAAATCTTTATAAATTAGAACTAGATGATCAATTTTCAAAATCATTGTTATCATATAATGTAAATGAGAACAAAGAGATTTGGAAACATCATCCATGTTGTGGCACCAACGTTTAGGCCATATCTCACGAGATCACGTGTTAAGACTCGTGAAAGATGAAGTGTTACCAAATCTTGATTTTTCTGATTTTGAAACATGTGTTAAATGCCTTAAAGATAAAATGGCTAATGGATCTAAAAAGGGTGCCATCAGGAGTTCTGGTTTACTGGAACTCATACACACTGATATTAGTGGACCTTATCCTATTGGAGTATCAGGACATAAATCATTTATCACTTTTATAGATGATCACTCACGTTACATGTATTTTTACTTAATTAAGGATAAATATGAATCACTTGACATGTTAAAAACCTTTAAGGATGAAGTTGAAAATCAACTTAATCGTAAAATAAAGGTAGTGAGATCAGATAGAGGTAGTGAGTATTATGGTAGACATACTGATATTAGTCAAGCTCCCATTCCTTTCTTTGACTTTTGTAAAGAACATGGGATTGTAAACCAATTTACCATGCCGGGTACTCCTCAGCAGAACGGTATAGCTGAGAGAAGAAATCGTACCCTAATAGACATGGATAGAAGTATGTTAGCGAACTCCTCTTTACCTGAATTTTTATGGACAGAGGCATTAAAGACAGCTGTTCATATACTAAATAGATTTCCTTCTAAGTCTGTCCCTAAAAGTCCATTTGAAATTTGGATAGGAAGGAAACCTAGCTTAAGGTATATAAAAGTATGGGGTTGTCCAGCCGAAGCTAAGCTTTATAATCCTCAACAAAGAAAACTTGACATTAAGACAGTCAGTTGTTTCTTTATAGGATATCCTGATCATTCAAAAGGGTATAGATTTTATTGTCCTTCTCATATTACTCGCATCGTGAAAACTCCAGTGAAAGTCAAGACATTGACTTACAAGAAATGCAAGAGGAAGGGGGATGGGCTCTCTACACTTACCTCCTATTACACCTCTTGTACTTAACACCGCACCATTACAAAACACTGCACCATTATCTCAAGTTTCCTCAGAAATTCATGTTGCTCCAAACATTCCTGTAAACGAAGCACCATCAAATCCACAAGAGCAAGTCCCTCATATGACTACGGAAATTGCAGAACCCGGAAATCAACTAAAGAGGTCATCACGATCTAGAAGGCCTACTAATTTTGATGATTATGTAACCTACCTTAATGAAGTTGATCTAGATATAGGAAAGTATAACGATCCAACCTCATATAATGAAGCAATTAGTAGTGATCAATATCTGAATGGAATAAAGCTATGATCGATGAGCTTGATTCCATGTATATGAACGACGTTTGGGAATTGGTTGAATTACCTAAGGGTGTTAAACCCGTAGGATGTAAATGAGTTTTCAAAACCAAATTAGACCCGAATGATAATATTGAACGTCATAAAGCACGATTGGTTGCTAAAGGATATACTTAAAAGGAGGGAACTAATTATCAGGAAACCTTTTCACATGTATCACGAAAGGATTACTTAAGGATCGCTATGGCTTTAGTAGCTCATTTTGATTTAGAGTTACATCAAATGGACGTTAAAATCACTTTCCTTAATGGTGACTTATATGAGGATGTGTTCATGAACCAACCTGAAGGTTTCAAACCTAAAGGTAAAGAACTCTTAGTTTTTAAGCTAAAGAAATTCATATATGGGTTAAAACAAGCATCACGTCAGTGGTATTTAAAATTTAATGAAGTCATGAAGAAATAAGATTTCATCAAAAATC
This sequence comes from Flaveria linearis, assembly GCA_024085815.1. Lineage (NCBI taxonomy): Eukaryota > Viridiplantae > Streptophyta > Magnoliopsida > Asterales > Asteraceae > Flaveria > Flaveria linearis. The sequence continues at coordinate 53,820,653 of CM044016.1, forward strand.
AAGTGGATCAATGCACCTACCTCAAAATGAGTGGGAGTAGTTTTGCTATACTTGTCCTTTATGTAGATGATATTCTATTAGCAAGTAATAGTTTAGATTTGTTGCATGAGTCAAAGCGATTACTTTCGCGTAATTTTAACATGAAAGATCTCAGAGAAGCTTCTTATGTAATAGGCATCGAAATACACCGAGATCGAGCCAATAGGTTATTAGGATTGTCTCAAAAGGCGCGTACATTGAATGTGTCCTTACATATTATAATATGTAATATTGCTCTCCCTCAGTTGCTCCAGTAGTTAAAGGAGACTTTTTTTGTTCATTTTAATGTCCGAAAACAGAGGATGAAAAGGAGCAGATGAAATTGGTACCTTATGCTTTAGTAGTGGGAAGTTTAATGTATGCTCAAGTCTGTACTTGTCCTGATATTGCATATATTGCTTGAATGCTATGCCGATATCAATCTAATCCTGGCCTAGATCATTGAAAAGCAGCAAAGAAAGTATTGTGATATCTTCAACGGACAAAAGGGTATAAGTTGACATATAGAAGAACTAATAACTTAGAAGTTGTGGGCTATTATGATTCTGACTTTGTTAAATGCAAAGATGATAAGAAATCAACATCGGGGTATATCTTTATGTTAGCAGACGGACCTAATTCATGGAGGAGTCATAAGCAGCAATTGACAACAACCTCAACAATGATGGCGGAATACGTTGCGGTTTATAGTGCAACTTGCCATGGGATGTTGTTAAGAAATCTTATTACCGGACTCAAAATTGTTAACTCCATATCACGATCGTTAAAGATTTAGTGTGACAACTCAGCTGCCGTCAGTTTCTCGAATAGTAACAGTTCGAGTGGAGCTGGTTTATATCTCGATACAAAATATTTATTCGTACGAGAACGAGTAGAGGAAAATAATCTTTGTATAGAGAACATTAGCACAAGAGATATGCTTACAGATCCGATAACTAAAGGTCTACCACCCAAAACTTTCCAAGAACTCGTAACAAGGTTGGGCTTTACTAGAGACCTTATATAATAGCATATCAAGTGTGCATTAATGATTAATGTGATTTCCTGAAATATTTATTTTGTCTATTATAACTTATATGCGGGCTTAATGGTCTACAGACAAATTTATGCAGATAAATACTGTACATAAGGGTTTATTTAAGTCATTTTGGTTTTATAATTGATGTTTTATATTGAGACTTTAGTATGATTGTTGGGGGTATCGGATTAACATTAATTCGAATGACTGTAACTATTTGCTATAAGTTTCAATATGAAATTTGATGAGTGTTTAACTTGGCCAAACTTATGCATACACATCACAAATGATCACTCGGCCAAGTGGGAGAATGTTAGAAATAACTCGTAATATGTGGCCTACGGATCATTTAAATTAGTTTTACCAAATGACATAATTAGTCTCTAATAGTATGAGGGGGTTATTTGATGGAAATATCCCATAATTATAATTAGGGTTTCCCCTTAGATTTTATAAATAGAGGAGTAGGGAGTAACCAAAACACACCAATAATTATATACTCTCAAGATCATCCATCGATCTCTTTAAACATCATAACGGGAACGTATCTCACGATCATGGCTTCATCATCATCATCAAAGATTTCCATTCCCACAAGTAAGATTGAATAAACATGATTAGGGTTTTATGTTTTGATCCATGTTTCAAGATATAATCAACATCCGAAATATCCAAATAATCCGAATAAACCAAATAATAAATTTTCCTATTATTTTTGTTCCTATTTTTTGGCTAATTTTTTATTCTTAACATTTTATAAGGTTAAAATCATAATAAAATATATAAAACCAGAGTTGACTGAAGACTTGAGTATGGGTATATTGATTGTCTAGCACTGATTGAAATAGGAATACAATAGGTAATTGTATAGAACCCGAAAATTAAAATCTCTAATTTATAACAATAATCGATTATTGTATAATTATTTAGGATGAAAGAACTAAAATATGTCAATGTTCTTGGGTATTAAGTTAAATACATAATAATTAGTTAAGTAATGAATATTATACTAGAAACATAGTTGAATTCTTATTTTGATTAATCTTATATCCGAATAACCTGAATAAATAAGTGTTGATATCCGAAATCTGAATAAGAAATTTGAATTCGGATGAGATCCGATCCAAATATCCGTATAAGAATTCGGATCAGTTTATTCGGATTTAGATAAGGATCGGATTTCGGATATCGAATTTTTTTAACACCCTTATATTCGATTGTGTATGCTACACACATATGCTTTAACTGCAAAAGTTTTCTTTAAAAAGTCAAAATTGATTTAATTTCTTCTTTCTATGACGCAAACCTATATTTCAACTGTACGTGCTACTACTATAACTCTGTATCTTTATCTTGGTTATTTTTTGCAAGTTTAAGTCAAATTTGTTTTTACCTATGGTCTTTTACATTCTCATATGCCTTTGTTGACTCTAATATTTTTAATAATTTAGGTAAATACGTATATAGAGAATTATGAAAGGGCTCGTATGGATTTGAAGCAGCGTCATTGATAGATCCTTGCCTTAATGCCTTTGAGGAAGTTCAAAAGATGATACATCTTTATGATAAGTTAGATAGTTTGTTTAAGAAGAGTTAGATAGTTTTGAGGAGACCGATGCTTCTTAGCCCAACTGTTTAAGGTGAGATACTCATAACATGTAAATATGGGGAGGTCATGGATGAAGTCTTACTCGGAACAATATGCTCGAAGTTGGAGGTGCGGTCCCACCTGGGACTCAGATGGATGAGCTCGATTAAAATAACACATACCCTTCGGAAAAAAATCACACACTTACCGCTAAAGAAAAAAGATAGGTTTGAGGAGGGACCCTGCACGTGAATGCTCTCATTGGTTGCTTTGTTATCATTTATTGAACAATAATTCTTCAGAAATTGATTTCCGTTTTGAATATACATTATATTATCTTATAAATTTTTCTAGAATATTATTTTTATAATTTTTAATTTGTTTATAAATACTCTTTCTTACCAATATGTGTTCTTTATAAACCACTCTGGTTGTAATTATGCATAGAATTTTTTGTAACAAAGAAAATGGACCGTCCATTGAAAATGCATCAAAAGAAATTGATCCCTTAATGGACCATAAATTATAATTATGCTTAGCAAATTAGCAATATCGGCATGTCTTGTTTTAAAAACAAGTAGTATGTCAAAAACTACAAAAATTACATAGGGTACTTGAATACAATTCATAGAAGATTAATCAAAATGGTGAAGAAAGTGGGTGATTTTATTAAGTACAATCTGCGACTGTGTTGTCATGCCATATAAGCTTTCGTGTTTTAATGATGCAACTACATAGTTGTAATGGTATAAGGACACACTTAAATGGTAAACTACGACATTTAAAATGATAGAATAACAAAGTTATAAATAAAAAACCAACATTCTAACATTTTGCTAAGGTTAGATGGCTGATGTGTCATACACTATAGTAATCAGAGATATCACTGAAATGCATAATTAAATAAGTCACCATAATTTTCCTTACAATAAATTCACCATTAAGATCGTTACACAAACTTAAACCTAAATGTCTTAAATGAATCTTAGGTTGTTAATAGGCCTCTTGATTCTTCATTTCCTAGCTAGTATTCAAACTCTCTTCATACATTCCTCAACTTCGCCTACATATATACCTCTTCGATTAGATAGTAACTACGTTTATATTGATGCCCTTTAACATGAAACGGATATATGGGGGCAGTTCCATTAAATTCTAGTGTGAAGAGCGTGTAACATCTCACATCAGTTGGGAAAGGGAACGAAAGCCACTTTAAAAGGGGCTGAATACCTTCCTTATCAAACGCGTTTTAAACCCGTGATGGGGGTATTCTTCCCAAGTAGCGGACAATATTCGGTGCGGTTTCCTGCTTGTTACATAGCGTAGCTTGATGAAGAACATTAATGTCGTTGTTAAAACCGGCTACACCAAAATAACATGCCAAAACCGCAAGTCTTATGACGCCACAGCTTCGAGAATGACCGTTGGACCATTGTGATCACTTCAATGGTATTGTCCTCGCCAACACATAGGATAATTTCTCCATTCCCAATTAGTGCAATCAATGCAATGTCATGGCTAATGGACTTTCGTAAAAACTCATCACCGTATAAAATAATAATAGAATTGTAAAAATATTCAAGACACTCTTGTGAAGTCCTAGGAGACATAGTTAATTATTCGTCGTATGCGTCGGGTGAATTACCTGTTGCGAGTGCCAGTATTGCTGAAGTGCATTTTTTCATATTGCATTGAAACTTTCTTTCCACCTACCATCGAACCCTTCTTTAAATCATGAAAAGTTGTTATGTATATCTTCAACAGTCCGTATAAATAAAACTCAAGCAATCGATATCTATTTCTAAACATCTCGTCTTTGTATTTTGGGTTCTCCCTAAAATAATTGTTTATAAGAACATTATTCGCGCCAACATGATCACGTTTCAAGATCTTTTTTCTTGAACTTTTAGCCCCGTCGACGTGTTCGGCAAGAAGGCTAAACAATTCCAAACCCGTCGGACTCCGAACTATCCGAAGATGAAGAAGGAATATAAAATTCACGGGACATTTTTGTAGAGTTAGAAATAAGTAGAAGAAATGTTTAAGATTGGCATAAGATTTGTGATAATAATTTGGTATTTGTAGTGTTTGAATTATATTTGTTTAAATCAGTCGTTGGAGGGTGGGGGAGGGGAGTCTTGATTGCAACGGTCCAAGTGGACCAGCATGGGTGTGCCAAGATTTAATCAAATTATGCATTAGGGGGTGTTCTTCCCGACGTAGGGGCCACCCTGCCCCCACGACGAGTGCGCCCCTCCCACTCTTATACTATAGCTTCCAGAACAATCACACAAGATTAAAACATTACCAATGAGCACCATCCCCTTTCACTTTTCAAATGTGTAAAGTTAAATAAATAAAGAAATAAGAACATAACATCTCTCTCTTGAAATTCGGTGTGTGTTGTAAGAACTCTAAACATGGATGAGTTGCCAAAAGTTCCCCGATAATTGTTGACTACTATCGTGTGTTGCATAGGCAAACCTCCTGCTAAAGCAATGATTGTCTGATATCATGTGTGTTCATAGCTAGACAACTAATTAAGTACAACTTATCTTCTTTTTTCTTTTTCTTTTCTTTTTTTTAACAGCAAAATATTTGATTGAAATAAAAAGCCACCAACAAGATGCTAGGACCAAGTTACAACGATATCATTTTCTTTACAGTGGAAAATTTAAAAACTAAAAATTACACCAAGTTTGCCAAGCTAAGTCTCCAAACTTCCCTCTAGTTTTTAGCCACATGAAGGAAACATATCTAATTTCATCTGCCACCGCGCCAACTGAAATAGGTTTGGAGCTGAAAATTAAACCATTACGAGCCTTCTAAATACTCCACGTTGTAGCCATATTAATTGTTAATATCGCCTTCTTCATATTGCCATTACCCTCGGTCAGGTTAGCAACGGACAACAAATCTCTTATATTATTATTATTAGGGTGTTCCTGATGATACCATCGAGACACCATGGCCCATATATTGGCATCAAAAGGGCACGATATAAGCATATGCTCAACCGACTCATTAGCACCAAAACACATTGAGCACTCAATACCAGGTAGTAGGACTCCCCTTTCTGCCAAAGTCACCTTTGAAGGAATCTTATTTAACCTTGCTTTTCAAACAAAACCCATCACTTTTATTGGCAGTCACTTAACCCAAATTAAAGGATTAAGATCCGGAGGCTCTCTATTTAACTCCAATATGTGTGTAAGATTACTAATCGAGAAATATCCCTAATCGTCCCCAGACCACAACCATTTGTCTGGGTCGTTACCGGTGTTGCTCTCCTCTAGCATACCCGAAAGCTCTATAAATTGAAGATAAGCCGGTCCACTTCCCGGTGTATATCTCCACCTCCATACCCCGAACCAAACCCCTACATCATTGCGTTCAATACGGTTCACTACTTTGCAATCTTTTTCTTTTTCTAATGCAAATAATTCAGGGAATTTTAGGAATAAAGGAGAATCCCCTAACCACCAATCCATCCAAAAACTTATTGATTTTCCATCACCCACCACTCCTTTGATGAAACTTTAAAAACTAATATTTTCTTTTTCAGCTCCGAATCCACGTTAACAATTTGATATACTTCTATATATACAATTAATAAAAAGACAATTTTAGGGACATTTGTCACATTTCTACGATCATAAAAAAATTGGGTTCTTGCTTATCTCTCTTTCTCTTAATGAATAGGAAAAAGAAAATCATACAAACAATTGAAATTCCATTGTATTAAAACAACTAATTTTTCATTATATAAACTAGGTTAAAAACTCGTGTATTATACGAATTGAATAAATAAAATAATTAAATAAATAATTATAAATTATGATTGCAAAACAAGTTATTAAGACACTATATAATTGAAATTGCGTACGAGTATTTTAAATAATAAAATAATAATATTCAAAATGAAAAGAGATAGTTTAACTAAATGAAACTAAAGAAATAAGTCTCCTTAGAAGAAAAAAAAACATAATATTGAAACAAATAAAATAGAATAATGTCACTTGTTGGACAAAAGACCTGATAACATAATAATATTATGATTTCTTTAATTATTAATCTTCAAAATTAAACTTTTTTTTTTGAAAGGAGAACGTCGCAACGGTAGTGACCCGAAGTCACACCACAAACCTCGCGGGTTCGAGCCCCGGGATCCCCACTGGGTGTGGGTGTGCCCGTAGGACTTACCGTGATCGAACCGGTACCGAAGACCGGCATCCGTGACCCGAACCCGGTCTCCTCGGGCGGGTACCCCACAGGAATGTGGGTAAACCCTCCCCCCCTCAGGATAGAACCCGCGACCTTACGGTCACTTGTCCTTATCCCTCATCGAGGTGGCCACCAGGGCAAGCCCTGATGGTTTCAAAATTAAACTTAACTAGTTTTTTTACCCGCCGCGTCTTGCAGCGGTATTGTACGCATCATGATAAAATATAGACTACAATTGAGTTGGCTCGTTTACGAACTAAATTAACAGCAAGACGTAAATTCATTCGAATTTATACTCTCAAGTGAAAATGTATTATATTTGACACGACTCTAAACCAAATTTTTTTAAACATAAAATAACTCAAAACATACATAAACATAAGCATGTGCGGCGGTGACATATGTAGCATGATAAAAATATAGACTATAATCGCCCTACTCGTTTTTAAAGTAAACTCATGCTAAAACGTAGAGCAACTTGAATTTATATCATCATTCGACATTTTAATCAACCCTTATCAAATAAAATTTACGTCGAAACGTAGAGAAATTCAAAAATTTTTATCTAACCGCTCGTTTCCAAACAAAGTATATGTTAGAACGTAGATGAAATCGAATTTATACCGACACGTACATAAATATAAGAACGTAAGAAATTAGTCCTTTAAGGTAAACTTTTAAAACGTCAAAGTGACATTTTATAAAGTTTTATAAATTGGAGCGTTTCAAAATGTAAAATTTAAAAGTTGAGTGGTGAGAATTAGCCGATTGCAAAAAAAAAAAAAAGATAATAATAACATTACAATTGTTAAATTTCCCTTTTAAGTGCAAAAGAATATATGAATGGACGAAGGAATTGTGTCTTGAGAGTTGGGAGGGGAAAAAACACAGCAGTTAAAAAAAGTTGTTGCAAAGACTAGAACCTTTAATCCCTTTTTTAAAAGCCTTTGATCTTACCAAGCACACTAAGTCCACTTTTGCTATCTAATATAAAACAGAATGTATATATCTTAAAAACCAAAGTTGGGTGGCACACTGGCTACCGACCTTAGTTTTTATAGTAATAACTAGTAAACAAATCCCGCGTTTCGCAGCGGTATCTTATCTGTAATGAAACTGTTACTGTTCTTATATCCTTTTCAAAATAATTTTCAAATACAACTAATACACCAATTTCAATTCACATAAACCAAATTTAAGTGAAAAAAAATAAAAATAAAAGAGCCAAGCTCTTGAGGGTTTTTTTTAAAATAGTGAATGCCTTATCAGAATTCAATGAAGATAGGTATAACATGTTAACTATAAAACATCTATTCTAAACACACTGTACCACTGATGGGCAATGGAGATGAAATTAATTCTTTCTAAAAGTCCACCTAGAAAGCATAAATTGGGCTCTGTATTAGTAGTGTAGCACCCATCACTCTTTAAATTGATAACATATATGAATAACATGAATACAATTCAAATCTCACTTGAACTTCCATTGATAACAATTGCATTCAAATTTGTTTCTACTCCGAAAGATGAAAGAAGAGGTTTCTTGAGAGTATTCAAAACTATTTTGTTTTTGCTCTCTACTGCTCGATATTGGCCACTGTCGCCCATGCTCGCTCTGGAAGCTCTGTTAACGGTCTCCTTCTCAGCGTCATAAGTTTCGCCGTTGCTTAATTTGGCTATGATACTGGGGTGAAAAACTCCCGTGAAGAGACCGGCGGAAGAATCAATAGAAGTGAGGCGTTAAGAAGAAGCAAGAGGCGGTGGCTTCCGGTGACCGTAATGTAGTTTGAAAGTATAAAGACGTCGGTCTGCATCACTGTAAAGAGAGAACTGAGATTGAAAGCATCTTGAGGTGGGGCACTTTTGTTGTGGCAGTCAAAAGCTTTTCTCCTTAACATCGAAGAGAAGAAAGGCGGTCCAAGTCAAGGATAAATAGCCTCAAAGTTGAAGAATATTTCTTTTGTGACCTATGCAATAGGTATTTGTACCCAAAGCTTAAACACTTTGCTCTATGACTTTTAAAGTATATATAATTACTCACGTATATTGTAAACTTATTTTTTCTAATACTATAAAAAATCATATTTACTATCACATTTTTCAAAGATGAATAAGACTTTATTCAATTATTTGTTGCTCGTCGAATTGCTCACTAAAACATTTTAAAATATATGTTTAAATGAATGATTTCACTCAACTTTATTATGAAAATTTAAGTGTGTGATTTTAGTTGCGATAACAAATTCTATTGTTTAAATATAGAGATCCTCAAATAATATAAATATTAATGTTTACGGATCAGGACGCACGTACACCCACACACCCACATATATGTATCTTTTAAGTTAATTGAAGTTTTTAAGTTGCAAAAAACTATTTGTCAAGTTTTAATAGACTAACGCTGTGTTCCCGAGTCTCATTTAAGAAGAGAAAAGAAATGAAGTGGAAGGAAAGAAAAAATGGTTGTGTTCCAGAGTTTTTTTTAATGGAATGAAATAGAAGGATTGTTAGAAATTCGTGTTCCCGAGTTTACTTAAGTCGGGAAAAAAAATGGAAGGAAAATGAAGGCTAAAATCAATCCTTTCAAAATAGAAGGAAATAGAAAGAAAGGAAAAGAAAGAAAAGAAGAGAAGAGAAGAGAAAAGAAATGAAATGAAAAGAAAATATTTCTTTTCTTTTCTCTCGCTAAGTAAACTCGGGAACACAGCCTAACATAGAGATTCGCGCATCACGAAAAAAGTGTTATGCGCATCTTTGATCGACTTTTTACAAACATATAATTTAGTTGATTCAATTGCTTTAATTTTAGACATTTGGTAAGGGTTTGTGTCTGGTCAACAGGTCAATCGATTTGTTAATCTTTTAATATAAATATAAATAAATTAAGTGTTAAAATATAAAAAAGATTAACTAAATCATTCAGATAAAATTGGTAATTATACTCTTTACTAATATTTAAACATTAAATAACTTTTGAAATCATTTTAAAACATAAATACGTAAATTTAGTTAAATTTTAATAAAATGAAACCATGGAGAATTGAAACTAAAGAAAAATTATTAAAAATATGTTTGTTTTAAAATATCTTAGTAAAACAGAAAAGTTAAATTGATTAATTTTTATAATTTTCGTATTTATTAAAAAAGAGATACGAGAAACATTTTTCATATGTGCTAGAATGATAATATGTATCTCCTAAGATCTTCTTGTATTGTATACTATAAAGTATAAATTAAGTTTAAAAAACATTTATTTTAAATTTTTTTTTGAAGTTTTAATAGTTTTAAGTTTTTAAAAAAAATTACATAATTAAAAGATACAGGAAAAGAAATTTTGACACTGACGCTAGACGCTAAAGAATAAAATCTGAGCATTAGCTGGACAGCTGGAGCAAGAAAGGAATCAATTATTGGAGAAAGAATCTAATGTTGCAGATTGGTTTTTAAATATTAACTAGTACTAAGCCCCTTGTTACGGCGGAAGGCGTAAAATCATATCAAGTAACACCAATATTATATCATATTTACTGATCATCAATATCGTGAAAATTCGTATTAAAAAATAAATAAAAACAGAAATATAAAACTAAATGGAAAGTAGAACCACCGACGTGAAACGTAAAACATTAAAAACATAACTAAGTCGATTTAGGTCTTGCACATTGCGACGGGGATGTTAAACGGGAAAAATAAGCATAACGACGTTGAATCACACGTGCACGTTACGACTTGTTAACTCTCAAAATTCAAATTGTAAATCGAAACCTTTGTAAAAGATGAAAATTATAGGTGACTAAAATTGAAAATGAAAAAATGTTAAGGTTAAATTGTGAAATATGTAAAGGTATTAAGCCTAAAGCAAAAACTTAAAAGAAAAAAAAATATGTACAACATTTTATGCACATGATACAATAACTAATACATCTTCAAATTGATAATTAGTAATATTTAAATTGCTAATTAGTTTTTTTTTAACAGCAAAATTTTATTGAAAGCCAAGAAAGTACAATTTATCTTACTAGCCAGAAGCTAGATGAGATATTCACCAAAAAAGGAAAACAATGAATTACATGTTTTTTATAGATTTCCTCCATGTGCCCCGATTCAAATGTTCTATTTTGACACGATTTTTTTCCATAGGAAACCTAACACTTTGGTCTTCTCTTTGGACGAAACTACTTACCATATTTTTACCGGATGTTATGTTGCTACTGTTGACTGGCAGCATATTAGCCCATGGTGTGACATACCTCATGTATACGCTTTCTCCACAAAAGATCTATTCGACGTCTCAATCCAGTATAAATTTGCAGGTCTTCGAGGTAAATTGGTGCAAGCTATAATTCTTCTAGCATCTTGGGTATTATGAAAAGCTAGGAATAATCTTATTTTTTCTAATAAAACGGTTCTTATCGAATTGCTAATTAGTTACTTTAAAAGTTTATTTTTCTAATGTGTGTTATACGCGATTCTTTTTTTTAAAGGAAAAAAATTATGCGTTACAATGGAGATTAAATGTGGTTTATTAACTCCAAGGTGTTTTTGAGACAAGTTACTTAAAGTTAATGCGAGTTTGTTAAAACACACGTTAAGTGTTGTTTAATGATTGTCAATTTATCCCAAATCAATTTGTTTGTGAGTAGGCATCATATAACTTTTCAATATGAAGTGTATAAGTTCGAATCTTACTTTGTGCAATATGTTTCAGGTGGACTAATGTTTTGACACACTGAGACTTTAGGTTGTGTGTTTCCCCTGCAATGGTGGGCGGACTGGGTACCCAGCATTGTCTGTATTCACAGGCGTGGATGACTTTTTGCCAATAAATTTACATAAGTGGCCGCGCTTTAATACTCGAGCGTCGTTAAAAAAAGTTGTTTTATGATTGTAATAAAGTACTTCACAAGTTTCTTTTCATACCGCACCTCACACAATTTAACAGATCTCTCAAGAAACATAGAAATCTAACAGATATCTATAACACATACAATAGAGTAGTTTAAATTTTAAAAAATAGATTGAACATAACATAAAGATATGTGGAAAGCATCCATCCAAAGAGACACATGTCACTCAATTATTAAAACCATAAACTTCGATGATAATATGCGATAATCTAGTTTTTACACTAGATAACACACCCAACCAACAGTGCTGTGTGATCTTGAGCCATTTATTTTAAAACTAAACCAGTGGCACCTAGCTTTTCATCAATCAATTTATCAATCTTCTCAACCAACGCAGGAGTGAAGTAGTTCTTCCAACCACCAACCTTAGCCTTCCTGAAGTAAAGTCGGTTTTCAATAGCAATAGTATCTTCTGCACGATGCTTTCCACTTTTGTTTACTTCTAAGTTGCTCAAATTCTCAAAACTACACAACTTTACTATGCTCTCAATGACACCTGCTTTCTCTTCTTCCATTGTAAAGGGACTCGTCGCCCAATGAACTCTGCTAGTTTCTTGACATTGCTCGTTGGATCCTTTTTCATGTCTTGATATTTCAAGAAAAGAATTATCTCAGGTTTCTTCACGCTTGCTTCCCAATATCCCAATATGTGATTCCAATATGGTCCACACCAAGAAATGCCTTGACAAAACTCATCAAATGCCTCCTCAAATGGAGCATCTTCAATGGGTAGGTTTACCGATTCCCTCAAGAAATGGTACCCAGAAACGATGACATCTTTTGTATTCCGATATATGTAAACTATCTTGCAGTTTGAAGCAATGATTGATTCCGGCAGGGAATCGTAAGGAAGGTGTGTGGCCACAAGTGGAAAGCTCGAGTTCTTGTGGTTTTCTTCAATTTGTTCAAGGTCTTTCTCTAACAGAGGAATGCAATCATGAGGCATCGTTGTGTTCAAAGGACTCGTCGATTTATCAAACTTTTCTCGGGTTATGATGGCAAAAGCCAGGGCCTTTAGCCATGTTGTGCCACTTTTAGGAGAACTACAAAGAAATACATCACTTGATCGAGCCTTAAACCTTTGTTGAGCCAAAATTGTTCCTTCACAAAACTCTTTACCGCACCAGAAGTCTTGATATTTGTATAAAGTCATCCGGTCTTTCACCCATCTACAAGTGTGTTGTGGAAACGTTTTGACCGTCTCTTCCATGTTTAATCGCTATGATAGAACTATATTTGCTCTACATATATAACCACGTTTGAGTTCCAACACTCACATTATTTTAGACACGAGGTTAGATGTAACGTATCACTTGTTTTTTTCTATATGCAAAATAATGGTGGCGAATTATCCAATCAATGAGTAAAGGTGCATGTGCCATCGATATTTATTTTTCTATACCTACCATTTTTTGGCTGCAATTGTTCTTATTTTCTTGAAACAGTGACGTGTTCAAGCATCATCTGATTGTTTAACGAGCTATCACCGTTCACGTTAGATATTTTAGTGTAATTGTATTTATTAATGACAAATGTGATCATAACATCCATCAAACAAGTCAAAAGGTGCGGAATGCACATTTGTTTAAGTTTATTGTGATCTTCGATATCGAAAACCTCCTTAAGGGTGAAGCCCCTAACTAATGGGTTCCAAAAGAACAACACCCCCCTTGGCGGGAGTCTAAGGCAGCACCCTTGGAAGCATAGTCCAAGGGGCGGTAGCCCTGATTTTGTATTTTGGTAGCAATTGCTTTATTAAATATGCACAAAAAACTTGATTTTCCTGGAATTTCGCATGTGAAATTCTGAGGTTAAAAATGTTATATTTCAAGATGAAAACTACCTTAGGCAGTTTCACCTCATCCATACAAATGTCAATTTCATAACTTGTTGGTTATTCTGTTCATGATCTGGTTCTCGAAAACACACACAAAACGCATACTACGTTTTTTATTTGGAGTTGTATCTAATTGAGACAATCGGGTGAACCATCGAATAATTTTGATTTGAAAGTGTCTGTCATGACTCTTAGGTTATCCACATTTTGATTTAAATTCTCTACACTACGTGGTTTTTCTATTTATTCTCCATCCTCATATCGGTATTTTTTCTTCTATGAAGAAACAAAAAACACTAGAATGAAATCCAAAGCACTATTTTCTGAATTAGATACCTACAAGCTAACCTTTAATCACAATCAACAGGGTAAAAATAAAAAAAAATAATGTCAAGGCACCACAGGGGGGACGAAAGGCTCCCTTGTGATAACCCTCCATTGTGAAACTTTCATTTAATTAGAGAAGATAATCAAAATTAGTGAGAGGGTCGTGTATGTATGTGTGCGTGATAGAGTGAATGACATACCTCTTATCTGTTCCCATAAATATATCAGTAGACATCGTATTTTATGCATAACTGAAAATACTCATTTTTCATCATTCTATTGGTTCATTCTACTTCACGCAGACTGTCTACTTGGACCCTTACCGGAATGATGAGGTCATTATATTCATATGATATTTCTGATGTGGTGATCACATGAGCCAATGAAGACCCATGTTCTATGGCATTCTACGCTACTTGTACAATTGTATTTTTGTTCAGCCGTTGTATTTTGGGTTCACAAGTTGGATCATATCTTTTTAATACTAAAACTCTTCAATACACACAAAGACACACACACATGTGTGTGAGTATTATATATAGAGGTTAAAATAAAAAAGAGGAAGTTTTATGAAGTGTAGGAAGACACCAAGATCATTGATATGTAGAATGGAGGGCTCATAGCGCCACGCACAAGAGAAAGATTGAATGGGATGGAGGTGTAGAATAGAAGTACGCACCCAACCATGTTGATTTTTTTCAAGTTTATCTCTTTTCTAAACTAGACGTTTAATTTGTCATGATGTTTTACATCGAGGCGTTAATTTCAATATAGTGTTTTTATCAATATTAACGTGATGGTTTAGCATTTGCATGTAACGTTTTGCCTTTCTTCTATGGACTTGCACCTAACCCCCCCCCCCCCCACCCACCTTTTTTTACGTTTTCGCCTCTTCTTCTTTATTCACCAGTAATCAACGGGGCAGGATGCTTGATTACATGAGGAGCTTCTAATAGGTGTGTGTTTATATGTATTAAGTAGAGTGATGTATGTTTGTTTATATGAATAAACTAGAATGATTTGTGTTATTATGTCATATGCAACTACGGAGTTAAAGATTGAAGTCTCTCTAGACAACTTCACATGCATATGAGTTCTAACATTATAACTTGAATGACACCATACAACTTCAAGCATGTTATCTGTGTGATCAAAGTGACACTTCATTGTTTATTCTATTGTTTAGTAGGTAATTTATGTTTCAAGTCCTCAAATATAAATAGGATGGTTTAAAGTTGTTGCACATAGACCATTGATGAGGACATGAGGTATCCCCTCATGTTGGACCAAAACCGTCCAACTAAACTGTCTAATGTTGATAAACCCGATTATGTGTGCCCATGGTTATAGAAAGCATAACACTCATTTTAACGAGGTTATATCCCCCAGTCTAGACTCTCTCTCAGCCTCTCTACGTATATTTGCATATATATACACACATATGTTACTATCATGGTTGATAATCAAGGGTGGCCCTGAGACGGGGTGGGGTGGGAGACCCCTCATGGCCCGATCTCCTCGGGGCCCAGAAAGTCTTCTATTTGTGAATGCAACTCAAGAAGAACCAGTCTTACATCGTTAATCGAGCTGATCCGACCGCTCCTGGTATTGTTACCTGAAACCAAAGGTAATCGTGAGGTTTTTGGTAGCAACAAACATGAACGAAAAATGTCTTTTATGCCATTAGTAAACCTAACTTAGATTATCTTAGTGACGAGTCATAAGAAAATCCAAGTGTATAATTAAAAATTGTTAACTCAGGATTGAGAATTTCAGTCTACCAGGTCAATAATTTTCTAAAGAACTTGGATATCAACACTAATGCATCGCGGACCTTGTAGCCTAAGGACGATGAGCAAAATAGATGAATTGAAGCTTTTCCTATAGTTGTGTAGGCAATGTGATCTCAACAGAATTTTTTATTTATCTAGGTGGTTTAGAATATAACATGGTTTTGAAACCACTTTAATCCTTGGTGGTTTTGGAAACCACTTAAATGTGGTTTATTAACTGCACGATGTTTTGAGTCAAGTTACTAAAAGTTAATGCGAGTTTGTTAAAACATGCAATAAAAGTTGTTTTAATGATTGTATTAAAGTACTTCACCACACACAACTTAATAAATCTCTCAAGAAACATAGAAATCTAACATCATTAATAACACATACAATAGAGTAGTTTAAATTGAAAAGACAGAACATAACATAATGATAGATGGAAAGCATCCATTTAATTATCGAAAGAGAGACATGTCACTCAATTATTAAAACCATAAACTTAAATGATAATATGAAATTATCTAGTTTTTGCACTAAAGAACACAGCCAACCAACAGTGCGTGTGATCTAGAGCCCTTCATTTTAATACTAAACCAGTTGCACCCAACTTTTCATCAATCAGTTTGTCAATCTTCTCAACCATCTCAGGGGTGAAGTAGTTCTTCCAATCACCGACCTTAGCCTTCCTGAAATAAAATCGGTTTTCAATAGCAATAGCTTCTTTAGCACGATGCTCTCCACTTTTGTTTACTTCTAGGTTGCGCAAATTCTCAAAACTGCACAATTTTACTATGCCCTCAATAACACCTGCTTTCTCTTCTTCCATTGTAAAGGGACGCCCAATAAACTCTGCTAGTTTCTTAACATTGCTTGCTGGATCCTTTTTCATGTCTTCATATTTCAAGAAAAGAATTATCTCGGGTCTCTTTACACTTGCTTCCCAATATCCCAATATGTGATTCCAATATGGTCCATAATGAGAAATGCCTTGACAAATCTCATCAAATGCCTCCTCAAATGGGGCATCTTCAACGGATACGTTTGTTGCTTCCCTCAAGAAATGATATGCAGAAACGATGACATCTTTCATATTCCGATATATGTAAACTATCTTGCAGTTTGAAGCAAGGATTGATTCCGGCAGGGAATTGTAAGGAAGGTGTGTGGCCACAAGTGAAAAACTTGAGTTCTTTTGGTTTTCTTCAATTTGTTCAAGATCTTTCTCTAACAAAGGAATGCAATCATGAGGCATTGTTGTGTTCAAAGGACTCGTCGATTTATCAAACTTTTCTCGGGTTATGATGGCAAAAGCCAGGGCCTTTAGCCATGTTGTGCCACTTTTAGGAGAACTACAAAGAAATACATCACTTGATCTAGCCTTAAACCTTTGTTGAGCCAAAATTGTTCCTTCACAAAAAGCTTTACCGCACCAAAAGCCTTGATACTTGTATAACGTCAACCTGTTTTTCAACCAGCTATAAGTGTGTTGTGGCAACGTTTTGACTGTCTCTTCCATGTTTGATCGTGATGATAGAACTATGAAGTTCTATTAGTTTGTATGATGATGGAGGATGTTTTTTGAATTATCTCTGCTCCACATATATATATCGTGTTTGTGTACTATCAGTTGCATTATTTTGTTTTATTATATTGTATTATTGTAAGTAATTATTTAATGTGCAGAAAAACTTGAAAGTCATTATGGTTTCTAAACACTAAGGTAAACTAGGCCCGTCGATTTTATCCGTACCCGATTAACCCGCCCGACCCAATCTTACCCGTACCCGAAGAAACCCGACCCGAACAACCCGTTACCCGAACAACCCGAAAACCGATTAAACCGATTCTTATTCGGGTCGGGTTTCGGATAAACTTTCAAACCTCAAAAACCCGAATAACCCGAACCGATTAAACCGAAATCCGAATAACCCGATCAACTCATATTATAATTAAGCAAATTATATATATACACTTGTTTAGATTGTTCAAATTAATCAAATTGTTTGTATATAAATATATATTTAAGCACATTTTATAAATTATAGAAGTAAACTTATTTTAAGTCCACTAGTTTTATAAGATTTCAAATGAAAACTCACTAAAATCTATTGAATTAAGTCTATCGTTTAATATCCGAAACCCGACTCGAACAACCCGTTACCCGAACAACCCGAAACCGATTAAACCGTTTGTTATTCGGGTCGGGTTTCGGGTAGACTTTCAATGTTGAAAAACCCGAATAACCCGAACCGATTAACCCGAAATCCGATTAACTAACCCAATCAACACCCCTAAGGTAAACAACGTAGAAAAAACATCCATTTATGTATTTCAATCACTTGCTACTTTTAAGGAAAGCAGTTCCCTCACATAAGTTACTTTTGAAAAATACTTTTCAAAATCAACTTATTAACCTTTTAAAATCAACTTATTAACTTTTTTCAAACATACTTATTAACTTATTAACTTTTTAAAAGTTAATAAGTCAAGTTAATCAAAAGTAAGTTTTCCAAACATGGTCTGTATTTAACGTTTTCCCTATATATATATATATGAAATAATGAAATAGATCTAATGAGAACTTACCCTAAGTGTAAGACTCGTTAACCTCGTCCAACTAAGAGCATTCGCAGACCGTTCTCTATAAATATGTGAGTGCTTTCTTTATGCTATAGAGCATGGTTATTAATGTTTGTGAGTGGAGGATAGATAACGTGTTATTGTTCATCTCTATATTTGGTAAAACACTGTTTATCTCTATTAATTTTTTAATATTGTTGAAAGTGGTTGTGAGTGGAGGAAACGTAATGATAAAAGTATAAAAAAATATTATTTTGTTGAAAAGAAGATAGAAAATTCATCCCACCTCTTGGCAAAGTAGGCTGCTGGGAAAGCCCCCTATCAGGTAAGCTTTCAAGCCCCTTGACTTTCTATAATGCAATTCGCACTCGAATTGGCAAAGTTGTGGGTATCACACCCTGATCTCGACCTACGCTTGGATGGAATAGTGGCTTATTGATCGAATCGAGGCGGATCCAATTCATTGGCAAATGAAAAATATACCGGCCCCGGGCGCGGGAGGAAGAAAGCTAAGAGAAGACGCTCTTCTCTTAGGTCCTTTTTATTTATTTATTTTATTTTTAAGTGCAGGAAAGCGCTCTCCTTTTGTCATTCCTGCAGCTTTCCTTTCCAGATTGTTTATTGAACGCATGGCGTAGCTAGGACCCTTCAAATCATGTTTGAGCCTATGTTCAAACCAAACAAACCCACCTCCTATTTGAGTCAGGCTGGAAAGAATGCCCGCCAAGTTCAGATAAGGGAATGCTTCCCCAACCATTAAAGGAAAGGCTCGACGAAGGGAGGGAGATGCGGCGGGGGAAGGAAAAGGCTTTCGGATATCGAGATTTTATTTATTTTTCATCGAAAACGAAGAAGGCAGGTTATTATTCCAAGCACCAACAAGCCGATGTACCTACAAGCGAAAGACCAGACCAATGAACCGAAAGACCGCCTTTCCTGCGTGTGCGTGCCGTTGACTCCTCTACTTAATGGGCTATTTCATTTCGAAACCTACTTAGTTAGAATTTATATTTCCCCAT
Organism: Flaveria linearis; assembly: GCA_024085815.1. Classification (NCBI taxonomy): domain Eukaryota; kingdom Viridiplantae; phylum Streptophyta; class Magnoliopsida; order Asterales; family Asteraceae; genus Flaveria; species Flaveria linearis. The sequence goes on from CM044016.1 coordinate 53,839,970, forward strand.
GGGATATATAAAATGAAAAGAAAGATTTGTGGAAAACAAAAAAAATAAAAATAAAAATAAAAATAAAAAATAATAAAAATAATAATAAGAAAAAAAATAAAATAAATAATAATAATAAATAATAATAAAAAATAATAAAAAGAAAAATAAAAAAAAATAATAATAATAAAAAAAAAAATAAAATAAAAAAAAATAAAATTAAAAAAAAAAAAAAAAAGATATCTTTATATATATATCGTTTTTTTTCTTCTTCACATACTTCACATATACAAGCTAAAACTACAGCCAACAGGGTTGAAGTTGTGTCTTCACATATATATCGTTTTTTTCTTCTTCACATACTTCACATATGCAAGCTAGAGTACATGAGTAGATATAGGGATGAGTTATAACAGTCGATTTACACGAGCTGCATTTCATGATATTGACATAGAGGGGTTACATTCGTAACTATGCAGTGTAACTAACTCTTACATCCGCGTTACACTACTGATGTAACAATTCCTCCCTCCATTTCCAAAATATCCTTCCCTATTGAAACAATTCACCGTTTTTTTTAAAACATTATTAACTTTTTGTATGATGTTATTATTTTTTAAATAAATTACAACTAAATAGATCATTTTAATATATTTAAATTTAGTATAGTCCTGCTATATTTTTTAACATTCGTTATAGACCACTAGTTTTAGCATTGTAACTTTAATTTACAATTGTGACGTGACCTGTTGCGGACGACTAGTTGGGTTAATGGGTTATCAAAATAATCAAGGGTTTACATTTAATTCTTATCCTATATAGAGTAAGTTCCTTTGTTGTGAAACATATGTAAAGATATTTATGCTGCAACAGTATGTTTGTGATTTCCAAAAGATATTACATTGTTGTTAAAAAAAATTATAATACATTAAATTTGAACCGGATCAGTTTTGAACAAAACTTACATCTTTCCGTAGATAAAAAAATTTAAACACATTGCAACGATGTATCCGGAATTTAAACAAACATTATATTTTTAATGTCATAAGAGAAAAACAAAATATAATAAAAATTGATTATAATAAAAATCATAGGCAGTCAATCTATTAGAAATGATATAGTAAATTCTAATATATTTCAGTCCCTCAATGACTGATCTGAATAATTTCTTGTTTTCTAGCACCTCTCCGGTATAAGCAACCATGGTCATGGTTAGGTACTGACTTTAGCTTTGGCATCTGCATAACAAAAACAAAAGCAAAATCAATAAAATTTAAAAAAAAATTCCAGAAAATGATGAAGCTTTTATAAGTTTTCGCAAAACTATAAGTTCTTTTTGTAAACTTGATAGTTTTTCGCAAAGCTATTTGATAGTTTTTGCATTTATATTTTAATTAATAGTTGTAAAAAAATTTAGTTAAAAGTTTTCTTTTAATTAAACTATGTAATGTTTTCTCTGTTCAAAATATTTTTCGCTTTTTAAATCCAACTAGATTTTTATCTCCGCGCATTGCAGCGGGATTCCGTCATGACTCGAAATATCAAAATGCACATATAAAAACGTATCGTGACAGCTATCACTACCACGTAAAACCTTAAAGCATCCCTTATCGTAAAAACTACCGTCACAAACATCACTTGCTTTGGCTTTTGGGTCAGCTCCTTGATTACTCATCGATCTAACTGTTACTTGACACAATGAGTTAAAAAATATGTTTCCACTTGACACCACCTGTCATAATCTCATTGGAGCTGTGTAGCGTACTCAGATAAATACATTAAACACATAATTAAGATTATACCAATAACATAAATACATGTAGACTGAGCATATATCAAGAAAAGGAACCTGAGAACCTCTCCTGCAGCTAGAAAATGGTTAGCAGCCCGTGGGTAGCGTAAGTCACCCATATACAGGTCCTATAGTAATTACTAAATAGTATAAAAAATTAGCCAATGTCATTCATTCTTCATAGCAGCAAGATGTTGAATTTGTATGCAGACATTTTATTACATCATATTCTTATATTACAGAACCTTTAAACAATCAAACTGTTATCAGATGATTATCATATCAAACAGGTCATAATCCTATCCAAACTCTATCTTTATTGTGTTTGTTGTTGCTGATTCTGATTAATCATTATTCAAAAGAGTGATTTTCCAATAACCAAGGGGTATGTTAAGTGCGGCAAAGTGGTAAACTTCCTAGTTTTTACTATACAAAGGTTGTACATGCTAGTTGTTTGTGTTCAAAAGAGCAGTTTGTGTTTAGATTACATAAGAACTGGCCTATGTAGGTGTTCGTATTGCACAAAAGGCTTTTCTGATGTTATTCTTCTCCTGCATTTTATGCTTCCTTCTCTGTAAATGAAAGTGAAAATAATAGTATAAAAGTGATAAAAAGTGACATTAACTTTGAGGCTAAGTGAGAGCAGGAAAGTAGTATGCAGGAGGCAAACATTTATAATAATGTACTTGAAATTATTCAAGATAAAATAAAATATATTTCATGTATAATGTAGGTAGATGGATGTCGAGTTTAGATGTCTACCTTTATGCTTTGTCATGGACATTTTTGTTGAAGGCTTTGATGGTGTCATTAGCGGTAGTGTCAGTGTTTTGGTAATTGTTGAATGTTCTTGTACTTCTGCTGGTGGGTTTGTGATGCTGTTGATAGTGAATGTGAGATTGGGGTTGATAGTTACTGTCATGATCTTTGGTGAGCCAATAATCGAGTACATCATTTCTGGTATTTGGCTTTCTTCAAAGTAGCCATGCTTGATCACCATCTCTTCACATGTGATGTTCAATAACTCTGTCATAGCCTCGTCAAAGAAGACTGCATTTGCTGTTGAGGTGTCGTCTATGATGATTGCATTAACACAATACCTATTTTTTGCAGATGTAATTGGTAAATAACAGACTATTATAAAAAGGCAGGTGTAGTTTAGTTTTTTCTTACATGAATTTAGGATGTTCTATATTCTCATCATTTTCGCATTCGAATTTCACGCGCGGAACTCTTTGCAGGTGCATCTTCTTGCTGCACTTTAGACAAACAACATAATACCAATGGCGGTTGTTGTGCAGTTCTTTTATCATAGCCAGGCAGTTGTATCGGTTTTGCTGTGTGTTTGACGTAATACTTTTATTCAGCAAATCAGCTATGGTCATCATGCTGTTTTTTGGTTGTGCAAGCCTTTTAAGCCTGAGATGTTGATACGCAGCATGAGTAAGTTCGCATTTTACTGTTGTAAAACTAACTATTTTCTTTTACCTGGATGTGTATGTGAGAGTGTCTGGTGTAGTTGGATTCACAACCGCAGTTGTTGCAGAAGTCGTTTCTAGTTGAAGTGCCTCTGTTATTGCAAAGAATGCATTTAGAATATGTTAGTAAATTGGTGTATGAATGTCAAAGATGTAAGATGGTTTATAGATGGATGTTATCTTTGTACATTGTTACTGCGGTTGATGTTATTGCCAGAATGTTTCCCTCTTTGATATCATGTGGAAGTATTGATGATTGATCGGGCCAAAAAGTTATTTCCAAAAGGTTTATAGATGGATGTTTAAAATGTCAAAGCAGTTGCTATAGGCAACTATTTTGCCAAATGTTAGATCAATGAATAACTCCAATAAAGTATTTGGTAACAGATACTTTATTAAATGTGGTGATTATAAAGTAACGATTACCGTATGTCTTGAATTGTAACCTTTTTGAGTCTTTTGCCTGTTCCTGTAATGGTTTACTTGATGTTTTCAATTCGACCAATGTAATCTATCATAGTAAAGTGTATAGAGTGTCAGCAGGGATCATAGTAAATATATGTTTAATCATGTACCTGTAAGCATTCTTGGTGGCTTTGTCCTCGATTCCAAATCAGTGCAGCTCGCGAAGTTGTAGTAGTGATCTGGAATGTTGTCATTGGTAGTTGGCATGAATTTTGCCTTTCTGCCAATTCTTAGGCAAGTTCTATGTGGAACAGCTGGGTTATGGGTTTTTTAAGGTAGTGCGATGTACCTGTCCACTATATAACATGAGTTGATAATGATTATACTGTCAAAGCGAGATTCTTCACTCATGGCTGCTGTAACCTGTATTGCATCTCCCTACAGGGAAAAAAGATTGTTATTTTTGTGTGAGCAGGCATGTAATATATGTAGTGGATTAGAAAAGTTCCTACATGTACGTCTACAAAAAGGTAGCAAAAGTCTGTCTTTTGTTGATACGGTTTCCACTTTCTAATTACCCTTACTTCGATAGGCTTTGCTTCCGCTCCATCAATGATGTCAGAAATGCGTGCCATACTCATTTATGTTGATTTTGGTACCTGTAACCTCCGCCAATAACAATTGTTAGTAACATGTTTGTGGCATATGTTGGTGAAATTAAAATTTTTATGTGAAATTTGGCTACCTCTTTTTTTCTACCTTTCAATAGAACATTTTTCTAGATTATACGTTCACAATCGAGGTTAGGAAATCCAAGTATACAATGTTTTTTGTTTCAAAGTAATTGTTTTCGTCGGATGGGACTATTAATACTTTAAGTGCATTAGATGCAGTTGCTCTTGACATGGCTATATATAGTTGTCCATGACCAAATACTGGTTGTGGAAGATATACTCCTATTTTATCTAGAGATTGTCCCTGGCTTTTGTTTATAGTCATAGCGTAACTTTAACTGGGAATTGTTTTCTTTTAAATGCAAAAGGTAATTCTTTGTTCGTGTATATCAAATTTATACGCGGTATGTACACGCGATTCCCTATCATAGTGCCCGTTATGATCTCTGCCTCTATGATTCTTGGTAATAGTTGTGTGACAATTAGTCTTGTGCCATTGCAAAGGCCTATTGTTGGATTCAAGTTTCGTAGCAATATTATCGGTGCATTACGTTTTAGTTCAAGACAATGAGGTGGTAAACCAGGAAAGTGTAATAGGTTTAGGTATTCAGTTGGGTATAGTATCTCAGTGTCTCCGCGATCTGATGCATGCAGGATAATAGTGTCTATGCTAGTGTACAACTTTGTTGTTCCTGCACACATGCTAAGTATTATGAGGTTAATCTCCTCGGCTGTTTCATTTTTTGGACAAACTATTGCTCTTTTAGAAAGTGCAATTGCAGATGGGCATTGTAGGGTGTGTGCATCATAGATAAATTCTATTAGTTCATTTAGGGCATTCGTTGAAAATGGAATTACATATTGTCTTGGTATTTCTATAATTTTTGTATTTTGAGGATCTTCCGTATCTGGTGTTCCTAGTTTACCGTCACCTAAATCAAGTAGCCACGAAGAAAACTTTGTAATAGATAGTCTTTCATTGAAGTTAAGATTTGGTCTTTCTAAGCGCATGTTTTGTGAAAGTTGATAGACCTTGAAGTGTTTCCATAGTGGTGATTGTGGTAGCGCAGAGGCTAATATTGTGGACTTTGAAGCCTTCGGAATTACAGGTAATGTTTGGCGAAAATTGGCACCTAGTAGTATAGATTTGCCGCTGAAGGGAATGCTAACATTATTGAGAAGATCCTGCAAAGTTCTATCTAATGATTCAAAACATTTACGGTCATTCATCGGCGCCTCATCCCAAATGATTAAAGACGTTTCTATAAGTAATTGTGCCAGATGTGTTTTCTTTTTGATATGGCACAGTGATTCAGTTGTTAGGTCAATTGGAATTTTGAAGCGCGAGTGAGCTGTCCTACCAGACGGTAACAATAAGGATGCGATACCTGATGAGGCAACCACAAGAACAATCTTTCCCTTTGAGCGTAGTGCTGAGATAATTGTAGTCCATAGGAAAGTTTTCCCAGTACCGCCATGCCCATATACAAATCCTAATATTTGTTTATCACTTTGTACTGACGTTAGAACGTCCTCATATATAAGTAATTGTTGTTGATTTAGTTTTTTCTTAGAAGAGTCATTCTCTTGTGCCAGTAGTTCTTTGTTGTTGTTTTTCTCTTCCATTAGAAGTCTATTTATAAGACGCTCTATGATATTAGGTGCGGGGTTTGGAAGGCCAAAATCTATTATAGACCTATCTGTTGTATTGGCACGTAATAACATTTCAAGTTCGTATAAAACGGATTGCATTTGGTATTCAGGATCAGTAATGTTGTAGGCTAAAGTGGTGTCGTCAGCCATTTTGCGCCAATGTTCAGTCCATAAGTTGGATGGGTTTGAAATGTCACAGTATAAAAGCATGTGAATGAACAATGATCGTAGTTGTGAGGCAGTTGCTCATTCTGCTGCGTCATTCAATGTGGCAGACCACTCTTCATCGTTTTCTAGAAGTCCCAAATTTTCACATGCAGCACGATAAGTTTGGCAAATTTCTCCGTTGACAGTTCGTATGGACTGAAATGAGTCACAACCTTTTTGATGGTTTAACAACATTCGTAGATAAAAAGTTTCACCACAGTTTGGGTGCACATATACTAACCTTCCAATTGCTGGAGTTTTATTTGATGATCTACGAATCCATGTCTTGCCAAAGGCGTCCCATCTATACTCAATAAGATAATCCGCATATCTTAAGTGGCGACCAGATGCATCAAACATGTTGTTACGCAACCATTCAGTAAGAGTTGTTCGTTTACTATTCGGGTTATCTAAGACGTTATGTAGTTGATCAGTGTCTTTAAAAGTGAGATTTTGCATGTCCTTCAAATGAACAGCTAATACCTGTACACGTGGATTTCTGTTGTGTATTAAGAAGTTAAAAATTCTCCAAGAGGCCTCATGGGGACATATATATCTAGCATCTATATAATCCTGAATTTCATCTATGTTTCGCTGATTAGCTGTCAATATGTCGTGGGTATCAGAAGTTTTTTTAACAGCATATCAAATCCGATCAGCACCCTTTGCAATATATTTAAATAAGTATTTGATAAGCATGTTCCAGCCACAATATTCGACATTTATATGCGCCATGAAATGTAGAGACAAAGTTTTATTATACGGAACTACATATCTTTTGTCTACGATTACTCCGTTTTTGTTTGCAGTAAAGCCATTATTTCCTCTTTTATAGTGTGCATAACCATTTGCGTCAAAAATAGTTCTTTGCTGATAGGTCTTTGGATAGTCTTTACTGCAACATCCCTTTGACATGCATGGCGAATTCGGTTTGATCAATCCGCAGGGGCCATGAATCATGAGATCAGTAACAATTCTATAGAGATCTGGTTCTATTGACGGGTCCGGTATCTCTGCAGATATGTAATTGTCAACCTCTTCGGCACTTTTTATTTTGCATGCCTGTGTAATCCACAATAATAAATGGCAGTGCGGCAATCCCCTTTTCTAGAATTCTATTGTGTATAGGTCTACATAAAGCAGGTATAACGACGAATTTTGAAATCAAAAAATCTATGTATAACGTATTAGGAGAAAAATAAAGAAAAAAAAGAACCTGCAACGACTCCTCCAAACGGTTTACGTGTTCTCAGGAATTGTATAAAGGAACTGACTTTAATCTGGAACACTCTTGCTATTATGTCAGGACGATCCTCTGGTTTAAGAGACGGATATTGAGAGATATATCGTTGTATTTCGGGCCATTTTACATTACATGTAAAAGTAATAAAATATTGAGGATTCCCATGAACTCTACATATAGCAAGTGCATCTAGATAGTGCCTGTACATGTAACGCGGTCCACCAGTAAATGACGCAGGTAAAATCATTCTTTTTCCTATAGCGTGTCCTTCATTATCACCTCGTTGCACTGCATCATGTATCCCTTGAAGATATTCTGAACGGAGCATGTTTTGATTAAGTCTAATGTAATCTAAACGACTCTGTTCTATGCAAACATATGCGTCAACAATAAATTGTTGTAAAAGTCGCCCTCCATGTAAAAGATGGGTGTATATGTTGAAACGGTCATGTAAAAGGTAACTATAATACATGTTCATACTAAGTTTTCCTTTTTTTGTGGAATGCCCGGCACGCAAATGCATATCTGGGGACCATCCACTCTCGCCATAAGGGAACAAAAGCGGGTATTGTAATGCCATGTATAGGGGGTGCAATTTGCTAATTCGTTGTGGTTGGCCCTTTTTGTTATGAATGATGATATCAAAGCCCGTACATGAGTAGTCCATGTCAGGTAGAATAGCACCAATAGATCCGGGAGAAGGCCTATCATATGAGTGTGCATTGTATGAACTATAAAGGCAAATGGAAAACTCTGGAACATTTGATAAAGAGCAGAATTCTCTAGCAGATCTAAAAAGTTTAACCAATTCATTTGAGGCATCAAAAACATTCATAAGAAGTAGAACCATTTCTTGTCTAAGAGACGGTTCAGATTCAGAAGTGAAGATACGCAGCCGATTCGATAGTTCGTTTTCCGTGTCCTATATGTACATTTGTAAAAAGCGAGGCCTTTCATTACTCGGAGGACACAGACTACCTAGGTAGTGGTGTATTTGGCCTTCAATCTTAAACACGTAGGGAGCAGTTCCGTTGTTGATAGTATCGTCAATTTTAGCACCAAAAGATGTCATAAAGAATATTGAGTTGTATAATCTTATATTGGTGAGAAAATGATCGCTTTTAAAAAGTTCTACAATCTGACCATTAGGTTGTTTTGGGTATGGTAAAACAACCTGACCACCCCTACAACATTGTGTGTATTTTGGAGAATGATTTGCAGACGATGTGACCAAACGCTCATCAAACCAAAACAGAGCATTACAGAACTCACAAATTCTATCACAATCGCCATTGTCTATGTAAAGATATGTTGGTTGTTGTAATTTATCGCAAGAAGAAGAGCGTTGGCGCACACGTCGAGATGATCCAACTGACATAGGTAGACCATAAGAAGTAGATGACGCAGATCTATCAAGGTGCGCACGTTGTGATGCTGACGATTCATGTTTTTCACAATCCTGCATGACTAATCGAGAACGCTTTTTACGACCTGACATGACTCAAGTTAGGTGTACTGTATTTAGTATAAGTACGTATGACGAAGTGATAACTCCAAATTAAATTAAATTATTAAAAGTCCACTTTCGTATAAATAATTTTTGTATTATTTGTAATTTTATTTATTGAAACATTTAATAAAAATGGATAAAATGTTAAAATAAATTTTAGAAAAATAATTTAGTTGTTTAAAATTTTTTAATGTTTGTAAAAACATTTTTTTATGATTTTTAGAAATTTTTCCGGAGTTTTAGAGCTTAAAAAGAGGCCTAAAAAAATAAATGGAGGTGCCCGGGTACCGCATATGAATAGTCATGCAGATATACAACCAACGTATTGCTGATACCAATGTGTTATGACAAATTGCTCAGTTTATTAAGCTCTAAAATTAGGATTCCTTCCTACAAGCTTGAACTACCCCAAGAGCTCAGCAATATACAACCAACGTTTCATGTTTCAAACCTCAAGAAATGTCTTGCCGATGAAAATCTCCACATTCCACTCGACGAAGTCCAGATTGATGAATCTATGCACTTTATTGAGAAACCTGTGGAAATTATGGATCGGGAAGTCAAACAACTCAAACGTAGCCGGATACCTATTGTCAAAGTTCGTTGGGAGTCTAAACGTGGACCAGAATTCACCTGGGAACGTAAGGATCAGATGAAGTCCAAATACCCGCATCTTTTCGTTTCAGCCTCCTCGTGATTAAAATTTCGGGACGAAATTTCCTAAAGCAGGGGAGACTGTAACATCGCGTATTTCCGAAAAAAAAAATTTGTAAACAATTAAATTTAATATATTGATGTTAATTCTAATAATTTTAATAATCATAATAATAATAATAATAATAAACATATAAGTTGTATTAAAGCTTATAACCTCTTTACATGAAATAATAACCATCTAAAACCTCAAGGGTTAAAATGTAAATTATTTAAAACTAAAATAAAACTTTGGTTTTTATTTTTAACCTACTACAAACCACAGGGACCATTCTTGTAAAGTTGAAAAAGTACCCAACCCCACCCCCTTCTTCCCCGTAATGCTTTCTTCACCATTGTCGGCCAGAATTGATCCACTAACGTGCATTTTGGCTTTCAATATTCAAAAGAAATCACGCACTAACAAACCTTGAATCATTTATAACTCTTCCTTGAGTTTGATTTCATTCAAAACAAACAAAAACCACCCCTTCGAACACCTCCATTTATTTTTTTAGGCCTCTTTTTAAGCTCTAAAATTCCGGAAAAATTTCTAAAAATCATAAAAAAATGTTTTTACAAACATTAAAAATTTTTAAACAACTAAATTATTTTTCTAAAATTTATTTTAACATTTTATCCATTTTTATTAAATGTTTCAATAAATAAAATTACAAATAATACAAAAATTATTTATACGAAAGTGGACTTATAATAATTTAATTTAATTAAATTATTATTCGACACTAAATTACTTTTAATTTATTCAAGTAATAATTATTATTGCTTAAATCATAACTAAATACAAAAGTTTGATACTTAAATCATTTCAAAAACATTTTTATTTCTTTTAGCCATTTAAACCGGTTAGGTCTTCGGGAAAGACTTCGGGAAATTCTCGAATAACCGGAATGTCTTCAATCTTCTTAGGGTTCTTATCCGTTTTCACGATATGAGCTAAGAAAGCCACGTAATGCTTGCGGAGGTACTTTTGGGCTTTGGTGCAAGTCATGAGTTTAAGTCCTTTGGAAGACTTTTCCCCGTAAATATTTAACACCTTTTCGGGCGTAAGAGGGATTCGGATGACTTTCTCGAAACAAACAACTTCAGCATGGTTCTTAGATAACCAATCCATGCCGATAATGACATCGAAATTTCCAAGTTGCATCGGTGTAAGGTCGATAGAAAAATCATGTTCGCTAAGACTAAGGGTACAGTTTGGAATAATTGAATCGATTGTGATAGGTTTCCCGTCGGCTATTTCTACCGTAAACGGTTTCTCCAACTTAGTTCTCGCACTAGCAAGCAAAGTTTCAAATTCTCAGGATCGACCTTGTGCCTGGTGCAACTCCCGTGGCAAAATCACCTTATCGTCTCGCACCTTCCAAAATGCAAGAACTTGCTAGCCAATTGCAAGAACTGTCAGACAAAGGATTCATTCGCCCGAGCTCATCACCATGGGGAGCTCCAGTCTTATTCGTGAAGAAAAAGGATGGTTCTTTTCGTATGTGTATCGACTATCGAGAACTCAACAAACTCACAATCAAGAACCGTTACCCATTACCCAGAATCGACGACCTGTTTGATCAGCTTCAAGGAGCCACTCATTTCTCAAAGATCGATCTTCGTTCTGGTTATCACCAACTCCGTGTGCACGATGATGATATTCCGAAAACCGCTTTCCGAACGAGATATGGCCATTACGAGTTTACAGTGATGCCATTCGGGTTAACCAACGCACCGGCAGTATTCATGGATTTAATAAATCGCGTGTGCCGACCATACCTAGACAAATTCGTGATCGTATTCATCGACGACATCTTGATATACTCCAAATCCAAATCCGATCACGAGAACCACCTTTGTCTAATACTCGAACTTCTAAAGAAAGAGAAACTCTACGCCAAATTCTCAAAGTGTGAATTCTGGCTTAATGAGGTTCAATTTCTTGGTCACATAGTAAACAGCAAGGGAATTCATGTTGATCCTGCAAAGATCGAGGCGGTAAAGAAATGGGGAGAACCAAAAACTCCTACAGAGATTCGTTCATTCCTTGGTCTAGCCGGATATTATCGACGTTTTATTCCTAACTTTTCTAAGATTGCTGTGCCACTCACTGCTTTGACCCACAAGGATAAGCCTTTTTCTTGGGGGCCTGATCAAGAAAAAGCATTTCAAACCCTCAAGCAAAAGTTGTGTGAGGCGCCGATCCTAACACTTCCGGATGGAAACGATGACTTTGTTGTCTATTGTGACGCTTCAAAACAAGGTCTAGGTTGCGTCCTCATGCAGCGAGGCAAAGTTATAGCTTATGCCTCAAGACAATTGAAGATTCATGAGAAAAATTATACGACGCACGATCTTGAATTGGGTGCTGTCGTATTCGCACTCAAAATCTGGAGACACTATCTCTATGGCACTAAATGTGTCGTATTCACCGATCATAAGAGTCTCCAGTACATCTTCAACCAGAAGGAGCTTAACATGAGGCAACGACGTTGGGTCGAACTACTCAACGACTACGACTGTGAGATTCGTTACCACCCCGGTAAAGCTAATGTCGTAGCCGATGCATTAAGTCGTAAGGGTCAAGTTATGCTTCAAAGTGTTACCGTTCAAACCAACCTCTTGACTCGCATACTCGAAGCTCAACACGAATCAGTCACCGAGGGCAACATGTATGAGGAAATGTCATGCGGTGCTGAACTCCAAATGGAAATCAAGTCGGACGGACTACTGTATTTTCTAGATCGACTTTGGATTCCGAATCGCGATAACCTTCGAACAACCATCATGGATGAGGCTCATAAGGCTCGTTATTCTATTCATCCGGGAGCAGATAAGATGTTCATGAATCTTCGGAACCAATATTGGTGGCCCGGCATGAAGAAGGATATAGCCTTGTATGTATCTAAATGCCTCACATGTTCCAAAGTCAAAGCCGAGCATCAACGTCCCTCTGGATTACTCGTACAACCCGAGGTTCCATTATGGAAATGGGAAAGCATATCCATGGATTTCATCACCAAGCTGCCTCGTACCGCTAGTGGTCACGATAGTATTTGGGTTATCATTGATCGATTGACTAAGTCGGCTCATTTCATTCCAATTCGGGAAGATTATCGAGTCGAGAAATTGGCTCGTATCTACATCAATGAAATAGTCAGTCGGCATGGTGTACCTTTAGATATTATCTCTGATCGCGATGGTCGTTTCATCTCTCGTTTCTGGAAAAGTCTTCAATCAGCCCTTGGGACTCAACTAAACCCGCAAACCGACGGTCAGACTGAAAGAACGATACAAACCCTCAAGGATATGCTCCGGGCTTGTGTCATTGATTTCAGTGGATCGTGGGATTCTCATCTCCCGTTGATCGAATTCTCTTACAATAACAGTTACCATACTAGCATCCAGATGGCACCATTTGAGGCCTTGTATGGCCGAAAGTGTCGATCTCCCATCTGTTGGTCTGAAGTTGGTGAATCACAGATTACTGGTCCGGAATTGATACAAGAAACAACAGACAAAATTCATAAGATCCGTGATAACTTGGTGGCTGCTAGGAATCATCAAAAGCATTATGCTGATAAAAGACGTAAGCCCATGGAATACAATGTCGGTGATCTTGTACTTCTTAAGGTATCACCTTGGAAGGAGTGATTCGCTTTGGAAAGAAAGGGAAGCTAGCACCTCGTTACGTGGGTCCATTCAAAGTGCTCGAGCAAATTGGGAAAGTGGCCTACAAGCTTGAACTACCCCAAGAACTCAGCAATATACATCCAACGTTTCATGTTTCAAATCTCAAGAAATGTCTTGCCGATGAAATCTCCACATTCCACTCGACGAAGTCCAGATTGATGAATCTATGCACTTTATTGAGAAACATGTGGAAATTATGGATCAGGAAGTCAAACAACTCAAACGTAGCCGGATACCTATTGTCAAAGTTCGCTGGGAGTCTAAACGTGGACCAGAGTTCACCTGGGAACGTGAGGACCAAATGAAATCCAAGTACCCGCATCTTTTCGTTTCAGCCTCCTCGTGATTAAAATTTCGGGACGAAATTTCCTAAAGCAGGGGAGACTGTAACATTGCGTATTTTTAATAAATTGATTTTTTGTTCGATGCGTTGATGTTAATATAATAATAATAATAATAATAATGTTAATGGTAATAATAATAATAATAATAATAATAACAATAATAATAATAATAATGTAATGGTTATATATATGTATATATATATATATATATATATATATATATATATATAAAGAATAATTATCATATAAACTAAATGCAGGGGGTGTTTTATAATTTAAGAAACTTAAAAAAAACAAGTTTATGGCATAAAATGATGACTTCTCAAAACCACAGGGACCGGATATGTAAATTTTTTTTAAATCCCAACCCCCTCCCCGTCGAACCCCCTCACCGCCGGCAACACCTCCGGTGGCCCTCCGGCGAGCTTCAAACGCCAAGACCACGCGACTTCTGACCAAAACAGACACTCCCGACACATTCACGTGGGAGATTCGAACTCGTGCCAACTAAACAATTCAAAATTCGAACGAGTGCGATGCAGAATTTGTTCCACGCGTTGTCGGACCTTTGTCAGTCCACAGATCGCACTAACACCGTATTTTAATCAAATTAAACGAATATGAACCACCATAACTCAGTTTCTAAACAACTCCCATTCTCAATTTCATTCAAAACAAACCCAAACACCCCGCTCGACTTCCCCTCTCGGTCGCGACACACACCACACCCGAACACCTATCTCCGGGTTTTAATCTTCAAAATTGGCAAAAGGTTTTGTTTCAAGATCCTCATACGAAGCTTTCTGTGGAATTAATTTCATTTTCATCATGGATTGACCACTCAATCGATCAACACAAGGCCGCGACCTATTCTCGACCATTTCAGCCTCAATTCGAACATCAATCGGGTAATTAAATATACATACATACTCGGTTTACATGAGGAATCAAATCCCCATGATCATAAACATCACCTGATTCGATTTGAACTTCGATTTGGGTGAGGATTCGAACTAGTGTTCATCTCAAATTGGGGGATGGTTTCTGTTGGTGTTTAAAACCAATGGAAACCAAGAACTAACGCGGCCAAGGCCTTTAGTTCACTGGTTCCACACTCGAATCTCAACCTTGAGGTCCCGGGTTCGACCCCGGGCACCTCCATTTATTTTTTTAGGCCTCTTTTTAAGCTCTAAAATTCCAGAAAAATTTCTAAAAATCATAAAAAATGTTTTTACAAACATTAAAAATTTTTAAACAACTAAATTATTTTTCTAAAATTTATTTTAACATTTTATCCATTTTTATTAAATGTTTCAATAAATAAAATTACAAATAATACAAAAATTATTTATACGAAAGTGGACTTTTAATAATTTAATTTAATTAAATTATTATTCGACACTAAATTACTTTTAATTTATTCAAGTAATAATTATTATTGCTTAAATCATAACTAAATACAAAAGTTTGATACTTAAATCATTTCAAAAACATTTTTATTTCTTTTAGCCATTTAAATAATTAAATACTTTAATTAATTTACATAATTAATTAATAAAGTTAATTATTTGTCTATTTTTCCACACGTTAACAACAAATCAAACAGATACGTACACTGATACGTACATTTCTAATAAATTCAAAACATAATGACTTTCAAATTCATTTTATTTATTTCAAAACATTTCAACTAAATAAATCACTTTATTTAAACTACCATTCAAAACCCAATGGAAATCCTAATAAATTCCCAAATTCTCAAATCATTATTATTCTAACTCGAGACACCGTTCCTTAGGTTAATCATAAGGAAATCGTAGGTGTCTAACCTATCACATTCAAAATCCAATCTCATCAATCAAGTGAGTATTCATATCCCCTTTTTATATCATTTCCTATTTAGGGGAAATCATGTGGTACAATATATTCAATCATGATATTCTATTGTTGTTTCATTCTAAATTCAATTCAAGACAGGTTATGTTATTACTTGCAATTACGTGAACATACTATGCTAAACTGGACGACAATAAAACCCTAATTCAATCAATCAATCCTGGTATCAATGGTAGATCTACTGGTTTGGATAACCCACCCCATATGAATAGTCGAGTGGTGATTGTGCCAGAGGCAGGAGTTAAACTATGGTGTATGTGTGGAGTCTATTATATGCAAGTGTCAAGTCAAGGGGTTGTTATTGTGTCAGTTTATCTATATGTTTTACTATTGCAATATAAGTCTTAACGTTACCTTGTGAATTGGATCATTCTCAATAAATCAATCAATCTATATGTATATTCAAACTATGACTACTCACCAGCTAATTCGTTAGCTGACTTTATTTTCTCACATGATTTCAGGTTAAGCAAGATAGTGGACTTCTACCTGCTCATTTAAGATCCGGACTTAGTTAAAATAAAAGACAATTACTATTGTAGTTTCAATTGTTGTATTTGTGTATGTTGGACTTATATTATCTTGTAATCTGATTTTAATATTATTTCCACTATTAGACAACCATGTGTTATGAACAATCAATCATTCCCTCGTCCGCTCCGATGATTCCGCCGTCGGTCGGGGTGTGACACGTATGACGAAGTGATAACTCCAAAGACCTAAAATGCATGGCAAACTTTTATGAAAACCATTGCCATAGTGTAGAAGCTCGTAATAATAGTTACTTTATAAAGCATTCAATTGGCAAGTATTAAAAGATATGCTACGGATTACGCAAAAATGAGAATACACACAAAGAGAGTAGGAGATGACCTTTAATAAACAAATGCCTTTGCAGCAGCAAGAAGACAGACGAAAGGAACCTAGATAATGAACAAACAATCAGCACTCAACTAATTAAAATAATATTTGCGATAACCAAAAATGGCTATTATATAGAGCATGATAACCTTTAATAGGTAAATGTCAGCACAAAGGACCTCTCTGCTAATAAATAACTATTAATGAATCATTATCAAGATATAAGAAATAAAATATTCTAATATCTAATTACACAATAAAAATAAGAAAAATATAAGGAAGAAAAATAAGAAAAGAGAGGTGGTTCAGGGTCTGTTGTCACAGATATTAACAGGTATTCCACATATTTAGCTCTGTCCAAGCAAGCATCCTTGCCTGCAAAACTAACATAATACTTTCAACTTTATAAACTTTTTTTTACATGTTTAGTTAATTTGTTTATGTTTAGGTTGGTTCTTTTTTTTCATGTACTTTAACTTTTGAATCATTTCATTTTTCACAAATCATTATATGGTATAAAGGAAGTGAATGTGACGATTAGCCCTCACCATTTGTAATTATTCTGTTGAATGGAGAGAATCTAATCTGAGATTAATGGCATGTATGCCATTTGCAGATTTGTTTTAAATACCTGTGAGCACTTGAAAGAAAAGAAATCTTACCTCATCTGGGCTGCAGTGGGTTGTTACCTGGGTATCTCTGCTTTGAGTGATCTTGTAAAAGAACTATGTTATTCTTATTTTTTTTGTGCCCTGGTAATTTCACTCATACAGACCTGTTTATTTAAGTAAGTTGCAAAATCTCTACTCAATTTGACTAATAATTACATCCTGCAATCCAAGACCCTTTGATTTGGGTAATATTGTAATATTGTTTGTTCAGTGGCTTTATTCGAGCTTACTCAAGTCACATAACGGGTCAAAATGTGTTATTCTTATTAAACTCGCTAATCCATTGATTCATATAGCATGCAAATGTTTAGAACAGACATCCAATTTACCTGAGTCGGATTAAGAGAATCAAGCAAAAGTTCATGAAATTCAATAGCAAAATCATAAGTTCAATCATAGCAATGTGATCTAAACCATAACAAAACCTAAAATTCTCCCTGTGCAGTCAATCTAAATGCATACCAAAGATCCCTAACATCTACACCAGTAGCATATCTCAAGTTCAATCATTCCACATAAGCGAATTTCAAGTACTCGGAGGAGAGTGGTTGCCACCAAGAAGCGTGATTGGTGCAACTGGCTGTCGGTCAACAACAGCGTTAGGAAGATTCGTATGCGTGAGATTTCTTCCAAACGACACCGTTCCCTTTCGATCAACAATTCCGTTCACCGCTTTAGGAACATACGGTTGACGGTAATCACACCCAAAAAGGTTTCAGGTTTTATAATTACATGTTGGGTAACGATTAGGGTTCTAACGTTTCAAAATCATGTCTACAAATCAATAAGAAAAGATGAGAAAGATGAGAACAGGGAGATCAAAATCATCTCAACCATGGAAAAACAATTACAAACCTGAGCAAGCAAACAACCACAGAGCGCCAACAACGGTACCTGCAACACAAAGATGACAACGATAAGAGACGGATCAGAAAACCCCCAATTCATTGATGGAAGGTATGCTCACAGGAAGAAAAGCAGCTACTCTGAAGGAGGAAGAAGGATGTAGAAGATGAAGCGCAGGAAGAAGATGAGCTATGGCAGTAAAAAGAGGATGAAAGTGGGCGATGGCGGTGGGAGAAAAAAGAGACTGAAGAGAAGGCTGAAAAGAGTTGTAAAATTGTGCCTGAGAGGAGGTACTGCCAACTACAGTAACCTCCTCTCACACAACCGACATTGGTTTTTAATATATATATATATATATATATATATATATATATATATATATATATATATATATATATATATATATATAATATAATGACCACGTTTTCACTTTTTAGACTAAGATTTCTAAAATTACAGATATCTAAGTTTTCACATATTAACCCTAATATCAATGTCTTTGCTTTAGTTTATGAAAATTCAGAAGTTTGCGCATCTGATATTCATGATCATGTCACAATCTAACCATTGTCTACTCTAATCGATTATAACTAAACCATCAAACTTTTTAAAACCAAAGGCACCACATGCCACACGCATGGAAGTTATGCACTCAAACTTGTACACCGTGCATTGTTTGATTTTTAGCGGATGATCAATAATTCAATATATCCGGATAGTGGATTTTGGCACCATTCTATCAATTAAATAAGGGTCAATTTCATATATAACCTTACAAAGTTTTGAAATATCATATATATTCTTGTAAAAATTAATATATCGTATATACTCTTATAAAGTATTGTAAATATCATATATCTCCAATTCATTAAAATTTTATTAAAAATTACTATTTTGTCCTTATTATTTACAAATCTCTATTTTTCATGTATGCCATATATAAAATAAACTTTTTTAACCCATTTGTTACAATACTTTTCTTTAATCCACTATTCACTAAACTTTTTACCATTTTTAACCAAAACTTTTTTTAACTTTGGTTCAAATAAACTTTAATTTGTAATCCATTTTTAACGATAATAACTCAAGACATTGCTTGCTATTATAGAACAAAAAAAGCAAAAAATCACATTGAATAGTAGCAAAAAAACATAAGAAATCATTCTAAAAAGTAGCCAAAAACTATTACAAATGAAATCATCAATCTTTATGACCTTTTACTCTCTTTTCATGTCCATTTTTATTGATTGATGTTTGATCGTCATTAGGAGCTTGAGATAAGAAATTCTTGCATGTCTTTGCATGATATCCATACTCATCACAACGCAAACATTTATGTCTTTTTTTGGACTCATCATGTGATTTTATCCTATTCTTTCTTGGTCTCCCGGATGGACGTTTGATAGTAGATGGGTATATCTTCTCATATGTGTTGATGTGAACCCACTCATCCTTCGCCGGCATTGGAGCAATTTCCGAATCGTAAGTTTATTTATATTTTTAATTGTAAAATACGAATCAACATATCGATCCCAGTTATCCCTTGTGAAAGCAATAAAAGCGGTAGCATGGTAACATGGAAGACCTTTAAATTGTCAAACCCGACAAGTGCATTGTTGTTCATCAAGCAATACCTCCCAACGTCTTCCCTTGTATTTCACTTCAGCTGGATATTCTCCACTTCTTGAAATCTCATATTCATCCAAGTTCTACATATAACATGGCACCAGATGAAAGATTATCTTTAACAAAA
The DNA here is from genome assembly GCA_024085815.1 of Flaveria linearis. NCBI lineage: Eukaryota > Viridiplantae > Streptophyta > Magnoliopsida > Asterales > Asteraceae > Flaveria > Flaveria linearis. Next base: position 53,859,674 of record CM044016.1, read on the forward strand.
CAATAAACATACATGTATTAAACTATAAAGAATAAACGTTTACCTTAGAGATTTTGTTGAGATAACACTTGGCATTAGGTACTATTGTTCCCTTTCACGTTTTCAGAATCGTTCATTTTTTATCAAACCATGCCATTATCTTTTCTCTAATAGAATCAAGAAGATCAAGTACAAGTTGATAACGTAATTCACCTATCCACGAGTTAAATGCTTCTGAGATATTGTTAGTAATGTAATCACATTTGGATGTTGTTCCAAACCTGCTATGACTCCATATCTTTGTATGCTTTTCATTAATATACGTCAATGCATCTTCGTGTACATTAGCAATCTCATCCAATACTCTCTCATACGTAGTTACACGGTAGGCTCTAGCAGCTTGCCATAAATTATCACCAAAGAACACTCCATGGAAATATTTCTTGAAGTTACTATCTTTCCTAAAGTAACCTTCATATTTTAGTTTCAACTTATACTTAGATGATGCACTTTCTACAATATCTATATTGTATAATCTGTAATTAATCAAAAAGTATGAGAAGCAAATAATAAACTCTAGTCAATTAGTAGACAAATAATTCTCAAGAAGTGCATAAACAACAATTTAGCATACAAATAATTCTCAAAAAAGTGCATATAAACAACAATATACACAGTGAAGTTACAATACCAAGAAAGTGCATAAACTATTACAAGAAAGCTTCAACATCTTTACAACAAAAAATACAATTACAACTACAATAATATTTTAATAAAAAAAAAGATACTTTAAGTTTCAGAAAATTACAATGACATAGAATTTAGAATCAAACATGTCCATACAACTCTTAGGAGTGAGAAATAAAATTTCTTACTATTAGTGTTTCTAGGAATGGTGCTAGTTAACAAGCATAAAATTATCAATCAAACTTACAAACTAAAGCATGTGTTCGAAGGCAAAAGAAGACAAAAACCATGTTCTCTGCATCCTGCCATAAACTTCAAAGAAGACAAAAACAAAAAACTTAATACAATAATACATGAAACGATTTGACAAAACAAGTATGAACAGTCCATGACAAGCAACAAACGATTTAACGAAGAATTACGCAGTGATCTATCATATCATCAAACTGATCTATCATATCATCTTAAGGCGGTGTTGGAGAAAAAGTCGACGACAAGGGTTGGAGAAGAAGTCGACGGTAATTATGAAGTCGAATGTTTGAAGAAAACCTTTGAGTTTTACTATATTTTATAAGGGTAGGATGGTAATTTTATTATTATTGAATATATATGATATTTCCAATTTTTTTGAGTATATATAATATAATCAAACTTTGTAAGGGTAAATATAAAATTAAACCATAAAATAAACCTACTTAAAAATATGGGTTAGAGGTGGCAAAATGGGTGGGTTGGATTGGGTTGGTTGTTAGGTTAGGACGGATTTGGGTTAGGATGGGTTTGGGTTAGGATGAGTCAAAAAAAATGTCAGAATGGGTTTGGGTTAATATGGGTTTAGATCAGGATGGGTTCGGATCAAGATGGATCATTTTTTAAAAAGTCAACACTATTTTACTAGTATTCTACAATCCAACAACACATATAGATAGATGCATATACGGACCCGCGGTGACGCGGCGGACCCGCGGAGACGCGGCGGACCCGCCGTGACGCGACGGACCCGCGGACCCGCGGCGACGTGGCGGAGCGGCGGACCGGCGGCGACGCGGCGGACCGGCGGCGACGCGGCGGACCGGCGGCTACGCGGCGGACCGGCGGCGACGCGGCGGACTGGTGGTGATACGCGATGAAACTCGACAGAGGTGGGAGGTTGTATGTGTGTTGGTGGTGTGGTGGACCGGTGGTGATGGGGTGGTGGTGTGGTGGACCGGTGGTGATGCGGTGGTGTGGTGGTGGTGGTGCGGTGGTGCCTTGTGCGACGGAGGCGATCAATTTGAGTGAAAGAAAATTGACTTAGACTTGTAGATCTAATTTTAAAAACCCATCTTGACCTATTTTTCTTTTTTTCAAAAAAGCTTTAACTCATCTTGACCCACTTATGTTTTTTATTTAATCCATTCTAACCTATCTTTATTTTTAAAACATCCATTATGATCCAAAATCACATATTTAAATCTCTTTTGTCATCTCTAATATGGGCCCATTGAGTAAAGTGATGGGTTGTGGGCACATGGTTATATACTTTTTCTTCAACTACCATTTATTTAATTATTTGTCCCAAATGTTTGTCTGATGAATTATACTATACCTCAGATTCTTTCTATGTCATTTTAGAACGTAACTTTAAAGGAAGAGTTGGAGCAGTTGATAACAATGTTTTTTTCACTAGAACAAGGGTTCGAACCTTGGGCCATTTGTTTTTAAGATAATTTTATAAAATAGTAAATAAGTTTTAAAATTGTTCTAATTAGGTCACTTATAAAGTTTTTTGTTCCAATCAGGTCACTCGTAAAAATTTTATCTTAATATGATCACTAAAGTTTTAGGATTGTTATAATTAGATCATTCATAAGTTGCAAAAAATTTAAAAAATGGTTTTTAAAAAAATTAACAATATTTATAAAAACCTGAATTAATTAAAAATTTTGTGAATTATTTAAAACAATAAAAAAATATAAGTTACCTGATTATAACACTCCTAAAACTTTAGTATCCTGATTGGAATACATAAAAGTATTAGTGAACTAATTGGAACACTTATAAAACTTTAGTGACCTGATTAGAACAAATAAAAATATGAGTGACTTAATTGGAACGTTGTTAAAACTTGCTTACTATTCTGTAAAGTTTTCTTTTTGTTTCTTTGTTTTTGGTTTTATTGCTCCTTTTTCTTCTTTTACTTTTGTTATATTTTTTAGTGAATCGTCATTTCCCCCATGTGGTTTAGTCATACTTGTTATTTTCATCCATTTTTTTTAACATTTGGCTCTTCAAGGTTTGAAAAGCTATCATTTTCATCCAGAAACATGAATTTTATAAAAGAAATTTTATCATCAATGCATAAAACATAAATTAGAATTTCGTTTTCATATGAAAAATTACATAAGTACCTTTTTAACGATGAATATTTAACATTTTAAATAATGAAGCTAACATTTTTTTATGAAAATGGTAACTTTTTAAACCTAGGGGAGCTAAACGCATGAAAAAAAAATTTGGATTAGTAATTAGTAAAATTATTTAATAAGAGAGATAAGCGAAAAAATTTGATTAAGATTAATGTGGTGCTGTCACGTGTCACATCTAGTTACTCTTTTATTATAGTAAAATATAAAGATAAGATGAAGATTTATTTAAAATTATATCATAAAATCTAATATTTTTAATCTTTAGTATGAGTTGAAGATAAAAATACAATTTTCTGAATAGGGAAATTTTGGAGT
>CM044016.1:53865562-53880562 GCA_024085815.1 Flaveria linearis
TGTATATATATCCTATAGATATATATAAATATATACATATATATATATTATGTATAGATATATATAGATACATATATATATATATACATATATATATGTTTATATATACATATATATCTATATATATGTATATATATATATATGTATATGTATATTAATATATATTTATACATGTATATATATACATATCTCCCTACTCTAATAAAAGTATCTAAGAGGACATGTCAACACCATATTGCTCCTCAACAATTTTTTCCCGCTTCTCTCTCCTATTTAATAATAACATTAATTACTAATAATATATTTAATTTTTTTATAAAATAGTTTTTAATAAATTAAAAAAGATATTTTTGCTACTGCTATTTCTAAGGAAATATTTTTCATAATTTAGAAACTTTTTAGAACATCAAACTTTTAAAAAATATAAAATATTTTATAAATAGTGTTTTAAAAAGTAAAACTTTTATAAACAAAAATAGTTAAAAGTGAGTCATAGAAGAAAGTTTTTAATATGACATTCTAAAACATGTTTATAAAATAAAAATTTTATTTTATTTATTATGAAAAAAGATTTCAATCATATCTTATTTTAAAATATGATTTACTAGCTATAGTAAACCGTGTGTTACACGGATTGAATAAAAAAAAATAATATTATAAATTTATTAATTATAAAATAATATTTTAAGATATAATATCACTGAAATTATGTATTAGAAATGATTGTAAGTTATAAAATAGTGATATTAACTTTTTAGAACTTTATTTTTTTCAAAAAAAATAAATAAATATTTTGTTCTAAAACAAACCGTATAAAAAATATCATTTTTAAAAAAATTCTTATTAAACTCTTAAATTCAATTATTTTTGGTTTAAAAAAATAACTTTTTAAAATCCAAATTTAAATATTCCGTATTTTTAAAAAAAGTCTTATGCTTTAAATAAATTTATTATTTTATAAAAAAATTGTTTATTTAGAAATAACATTAATAAATAGATCTCTTTATTAATTTATTAAATCTAAAAAGTGTTAAATAGTATTATTAGTAGTTAAGGTAATTATTTAATAGGAGAGAGAGGCGGGAAATTTTAATGAGAATGATTGTGGTGTTGACACGTGTCATCTCAGATACCTTTTTATTAGAATAGCAAGATAATTAATAATTTGTATTCTATTTATTTATTTTTATTTAACCCGTGTAATACACGTGTTTAATAAAACTAGTACATATATTATACATACAGATATATATATACATATATATACATATACATATATATACAAAACATATATATACATACAGATATATTATATATTACACATATGTATACATATATATATATGTGTGTATATATATGTATATATACACACACACACACATATATATATATATATATATATATATGTGTGTGTGTGTATATATATTATACACACATATATATACATATATACACACACTATATATACATATTGTTAGTCTAGATTGTATAGGACTAGATCAATTTTGTATAGGCTTAGTACTTGAAAATCAAGTCTTGTAATTAACATTTGTAACAGTCCAAATATATATATATGTGATTTGAATCTATAGGTTAACCCCATATATGTATGTGTGGTGATTTGTGCTTTGACAGGAGAAACAATATTCTTGGGATGGATTGATAAAACTGACCAAGTGTAGGAAACATCTACGGATGAACAATTTGTTAATCCGTGGATATGTTTCATACAAGACCAAATGACCAAGTGTAAGTTCCTACGGATGATCAAGTTCCATGAAGTGAAGACTCCTACGGAAGGAGGATTATCTACGGAAGAACAACATTCCTACGGAAAAGCAAATCTCCTACGGAAGAACAGAAGATCTGCGGAAGGCAAGACTCCTGCGGAAGACCATTATACTTGTGTGATTATCAATTCCAAGAAGTCAAACAAGTCAACAAGACCAACAACAAATCCCGAGAGATCCGGTGTTTCCTAAACCGACTCAAATCATCTATAATATGAGTCCTAGGTTTCACATCTCGGGGAAACACAATCAATCAATATTACGGCCAAGTTACACCATTGTGCAACCCTAATCGCCGTCCCATCAACATCAACATTATTTGATACACTGTATTCGATTGTTTATAGTATTCATTATTATTCTTTTGTAATCATTACGTTATAGTTAAAGAAATACCTTTGAATAATTATTGATTTGCATTTATTGTGTTTCTGTGGTGTGTTCATAATTAATCATTCAAACAATAAACGTCAATTAATGATAATTCCGCGATCATTAAATTGATTTATTTAATACTGATAATTCCTGAATTGCGATCCTTGGATTTCAGGTGGTATCAGAGCCATTGGTGCTCATTGATCTAGATCAATTGATCTATCGGTATTAAAATTGTTTAATTGATTTTCAAACAATTAATCAACAACTGTCTTTCAGCAAGCATTCTCTTATCGCGCTGTTTGATTTAGATCTATATTCAAATCCATTGAATACTAGATCTGCGTCTTTGATAGATTTGTCAATTCAAGCACTTAAATTTTAAATCTTTTTTGCACTTTAAACATGAGTACTTTTGGAGGAGGATCTTATCAACCACCAAAGTTGGAACCAAAAGCTGATTTTAAATCCTGGAAGATCAAGTTCAGAAATCATGTGAACTACACTGATTCTGACTTGTGGGAGTCCATCACACAAGGTCCTTATATTCCACCCACTCTTGGGCCGGATTATAATGACAAAACCAGCCAATCAGCACTAAGGACTTGCCACCTGATGATGTCAAGAAGGTTAAGGTCGATATTAAAGCATACAGCTTGCTTAGTATGGCTTTACCTGAAGAAATCTTGATAAGGTGCGAGAAATATAAAACAGCAAATTCCCTATGGAAGATACTTCACACTCTCTGTGAGGGAGTGATGAAATCAGAAGCATAAGGAAAGACACCCTTAGATCACAGTATGAAACTTTTCATCATATTGAGGGTGAGTCAATTCCTCAGCAACTCCATAGATTCATGCAACTCGTCACTGAGATGAAACATCTTGGAGTTAAAATACACAACTGAGGAACTGAACAAGAAGATGCTCCATACTTTGCCTGAAAGTTGGAAGCAAACAGTCTCCATGTTCAAAAAACACCATAGATCTGAAGACAACTGGTCTAGATACACTAGTGCCAAGGTTGAAGCACTTGAACTGGATGAACAATCAAGAAACAAGAGTGTGAACTCATGTCTCACCTTATCACTTCAAGGAAACAAAGAATGCTGGTAGTGCATTTATATCTAATAATGAAGATGATGACTCTTGTGCTCTGAGTGACAATGAAGAAGAAGTAAGCTTCTATGCATCTAAACCCACTAAGAAGTCATCTCAAAGTAAACTCAAAAGGAAAAAGGGAAAGCTACAGAGAAAAGAGAGACATCAGCACAGCCAGCTCAGAACCAATCACTGTGATATTGGATTCTGAAGAACAAAAAAGCAGCCTTTGCAGCTTTTAGTTCTAGCTTTCAAGCATATTGGAAGTTCCCTTTCAGCAGCAAACATCTGCTAACAAGATTTGGAGGAACTCCTCCTGATGTTGTAGAAGAGATGGATCTGCAATGGCAGATGGCTATGATTGCCTATAGAGCCAAGCAATATCTTCGAAGAAACAAAATCTGGCAGCAGCTAGCAAAACATCGAAGATAGGAGTGGATAAGTCTAAAGTCAGATGTTATAAGTGCAATCTCTATGGTCACTTTCTAGAGAATGCAACCAACAAATCAACACAGTATCAGCTGCAGCAGCAACAAAATCAGCAGCCAACCTCTCAAAGATCTCTGCATAGACAACCTCAGCTCACATCCCCACCAGCCACAAATACATCGCAGGACCAAGTAACTCTAAAGAGACAGGGCTGATCATACTTCAGGATGGAACTTGTGACTGGAGTTTGTATGAGAAGGAAGTGATAGAGGAGAATCAAGCACTGATGGCACATATGGAAAACAAAGTTCCTCCAATGGCCAAAGAGGTAAAGAGAGATTATGTTCATCAACTTGTGTTGAGGAAGTTGAAAGATATAGAGTCCATGCTCAACAACTGGCTGATAAAGTAAAAGAAACTATGGTTTAAATGAATCACACTTAAGAGAACAGAAACTATATCAAATCAAAATAAACTCTTTACAAAAAGATTTAGAAAAATATGTTTCTGAAAACTACAGCCTAAAAGCCCAAGTTGAGCATCTGACCACTTCCTTAACAAAATCCATGGCTGATCATGCATCTACTGAAGTGAAACTTCAGAAGTTTCAATTATCATCTCAGCAATAGAGAAGTTACTCAATTCTCATATTGAATCAAAGAACAGGTCAGGGTTGGGTTATAATGCAGTGGCACCACCTATTAATAATAACTACACACCTTTACCTGAAACAATGACTAACAACTTGTCAATCATTTTGTGCAAAGCACCAACATTGACATAAAAGATAGTCAAATAAACAACAATAAAGCTGAGATGAGTGAAACTGAATCAACTGAATCAGAGTCAATAAACATAATGAATCAGATTTTGATAACTATGATGACTGGATGATTCGATGAACATGATAGTGTTCAACTGACATTGGTAAGAATGTTCAAGTTGAACCTGGTCTTCCACGAGTCCTTGAAGAATCAAAGCTGCAATATCCGCCAAAGCAACGGAACATGCTGAAGACCATTTGTAAGAGATTGCTGAACTTAATGAAGCTTACAAGAACTGCATCTTCCCAAGATCGACAGCTGCGGATCAAGCACAAAATCACCTTTGTCATCTGATAAGGTAAGAATATTCAAACAAGAATCCTCGGAAAGAACAGACTGAGGAATCCGTAGAATCATCTGCGGAAAGCAAAACTGCAAAGTCCGTAGATCATCTGCGAAGACAAAGACTAATGATTCCGCAGAAAAACAACGGAAGAAAGACACTGATACTGGGATGATATAAAAAGGGAAAACATCAAACATGCTCACACAAAAGCTAAATGTCAAACAACAGAAGCCATCCACAATAAACATGAAGAATTACCAGCTGATGAACCCAAGAAGAAATCAACTGATGGCTCAGCTAGTCAGAAAAAGACCAAAGAAGGCTGAAGAAGAAATTCTGAGAAATATTGCAAATGGTGTGATATGAAGAATCACAGCACTGATGAATGCTACTTCAGTAGTTACTGTTCCATTTGCAACATGAACAATCACATGACTGATGACTGTTTCTTCAACAAACATTGTGCCATATGTGACAAAAATAACCATTCCACTCAGGAATGTTATTTTAATAAGAAGAACAAGAAAAAGAGCAACAAGAAATCACAAAGTACATCATCAGACTCAGAAAGTGACAAAAAGACAAGCCTGAGCAGGAAAAACAAATTCAAAGAAAAGATCATCTGTTGCTGACAAACTGTGAAGAAGAAATGCCAACACAGGCTAAGACACCTCATAAAAAGGTGGATTTGTCTGATAAACAACCGGAAGCTGTTGATGATTTCTTTGACAACTTTGATAAAGGAACTCCTGTGTCCCAATCAAAACAGAAAGATAAGAAACCTTCAAGACTACAGGATCTTCTTCAAAGTTAGATACCAACCAAAACAAGCTAAGTTGAAGAAAGACTCAGATAAGCATGAAGACACTCAGAACCCCGAATCATCTTCAACAGAATCATCCTCACAAACATCAGATCAAAAAGAAACAACTAATAATGAAACTTCACGATTAATTCATGAAGGAGTAACTATTGTTGACACAACTGGCAAATCCAGACAATTAAGCCTTGGGTTGTCATTCTAATTATTTTTCTTTTTGTTGTGCAGGAACAATTATGGAGAGCTGACAACAAGTGGTATGTTGACAGTGGTTGTCCAGACATATGACAGCAACTGTGCACTTCTCCATGACTTCAAACATAAACATGCCTCTTATGTGGCATTTGGTGGGGATAAAAGGGAGGTAAAATGTTGGTGAAGGAATGGTAACTAATGGGTGTTTTAACATTTGAAAAAGTAAATTACTGTGAAAATTTGCAGTATAATTTACTTAGTGTTCCCAAATTTGTGATCAAAATTATTTAACACTATTTGATAACACTAACTGCTACATTCTTAAGCCAGGATTTACAGTTCCAGCAGACTGGATACTTCTTAAGCATCAAGAAAAGGCAACACATATCTTGGATATGAACAACACAACACTCACCAAACATGAGACATGCCTGCTGTCCAAAACTTCCGAAGATGAATCTCAATTGTGGCATAGAAGGCTTGTCCATTCCAACATGAAGAACATGAATAAATTGGTGAAAAATGACTTAGTCATTGGATTACCAAAGAAAGAATTCATTGTTCTAATCACTGTTCTTCATGTTATAAAGGAAAACAACACAGAGTTTCTCACAATCCAAAACAATCAACACTAACACTACACCACTCAAATTGCTTCATATGATCTCTTTGGTCCAACCAATGTGCTGAGCATTGGAAAAAGGCAATATTGTTTGGTATAGTTGATGATTTCACTAGATTTACATGGGTCTTTTTCTTAAAACATAAAAGTGAAACATCTGAAATATTAATGGACTTTGTAATCAAGATTGAGAATCAACTTGATTTAAAAGTTAAAATTTTTAGGAGTGACAATGGAACTGAATTTGTTAATGCTGATTTGGATTCTTTTTGCAGGACTAAAGGAATAGCTAGACAATTCAGTGCCCCAAGAACTCCCAACAAATGGAGTGGCTGAAAGGCGAAATAGAACACTGATAGAAGCAGCCAGAACAATGCTAGCTGACTCTCAGCTGCCCATTACATTCTGGGCAGAAGCTGTGAATACAGCCTGCAACGTTCAAAACAGAACTTTGATAGTCAAAGAACATAATAAAACACCTTACGAACTCTTATTTAAAAGAAAACCTTTTATAGGATATCTTAGAGCTTTGGGTGTCATGTGTCTGTTTTAAACACCAAAGAACAATTGGGAAAATTTTCTGAAAAGCCTATGATGGTTTTCTTTGTTGGATATTCATCCACTTCTAAATCATACAGGGTGTACATTCCAGAACATAACATAGTTGAAGAAACTCCCAATGTTTCTTTTGATGAATCCATGTTTACTACCAATGTAAAAGGATCATCTTGGTTATTGATATAGATGCATTAAACAGAATCATTTAACACTGGATATTTGATCAATGCATGCGGATACCTGTAGATGCATTACAGAATCATTTAACACTGGATATTTGATCAATGCAGGTCCACTGCAAGATACATGTTATCCCTTTGTGCCCCCAAGTGTGAATGAAGTGCCTTTAACAGCTGATCCCCACGAGCACGTGTGCCACTTGAACCACAGCAAAGATCAAGTCAGCAGCATGAAGCTATTTCTGGAGAAGCAAACTCTTCATCCCCAGCACATGTAAATCATCAGCAATGTTCACTCATCCGTAGATGTCGCTACTGATGCTAGAGATGAGAGGCAGTCATCCAACCCCATTACCAGCTGACCACCATTGTTTCATCCGTGGATAGTACCTCCTACGGAAGTACAAATACTGCTTCCGTAGAACTTCCTGCGGAAGAACAAAATACTGCTTCCGTAGAACTTCCTGCAGAAGAACACATACTGCTTCCGTAGAACTTCCTGCGGAAGAACAAAATACTGCTTCCGTAGAACTTCCTGCGGAAGAAGACAAAGCAGCCAATCAACACAGCTGATCCTAACACCCATGAGTCTTTCGATTATTTCATCGCCTCAACTTCTCAGCTACACCATCTGCTTCAATGGGCTTCTCAAACTTAGACTCCTCAGTTCAAGTTGATGTTGTTTCAACAAGCAGAGTACAAAAATCTCACCAACAGACAACATCATTGGGGACCTGCATGCCAGAACCACAAGGAGCAAAGGAGGTGTGGCAAACATTTGTTTGTTCACCTGCTTTTTATCTCAAACAGTCCCTGCAAACATCACAGCTGCACTGAAAGACAACAGCTGGATTGAGGCCATGCAAGAAGAGTTGCAACAATTTAGAAAACAGAAAGTGTGGACTCTTGTCGATTTGCCTTCAGGTCAACATCCAATTGCACAAGATGGCTTTTCAAGAACAAGCTGGATGACAGAGGTATCATAATAAGAAACAAGGCAGACTCATTGCACAAGGATACACTCAGGAAGAAGGAATAGACTATGATGAAGTCTTTGCCCCAGTTGCAAGGATTGAAGCTATACGAGTCTTCCTAGCCTATGCAGCATTCAAGAAGTTCACAGTCTATCAGATGGATGTCAAGTGTGCTTTCCTTTATGGGAAAATTGATGAAGAAGTCTATGTGGCACAACCCCCTGGTTTTGAAGCCCTGATTATCCACATAGAGTATACAAGCTTGACAAAGCCTTGTATGGTCTTCATCAAGCACCCAGAAAGTGGTATGATACACTATCATCCTTCTTGCTGAAGAATGGGTACAAGAGAGGAACTATTGATCAGACACTCTTCCTCAACAAGACATCAAGATCTTTTGGTTGTTCAAATATATGTTGATGACATCATATTTGGATCCACTAATAAGAAGCTGTGTCAAAACTTTGAAGACTTAATGAAATCTGAATTTCAGATGAGCTCCATGGGAGAATTGACTTTCTTCCTTGGCTTACAAGTTCATCAGAAACCAGATGGCATTTTCATTAATCAAGAGAAGTACATTCATCAAATTTTGAAGAAGTACAATCTTGCTGATTCCACTTCCTGCAAGACACCAGCATCAACAATAGACAAGATTGTGCCTGACCCTGCTAGCAAATCCATAGATCAAAGATTGTACAGATCTATGATCGGTTCTTTAATGTATCTAACTGCCAGTAGACCTGACATAATGTTTGCTGTTTGTGTTTGTGCCAGGTATCAATCAGACCCAAAGGAGTCACATTTGAATGCTGTAAAGAGAATTTTCAGATATCTGAAAGGCAAACCTGCATTGGGACTTTGGTATCCCAAAGATGGAGACTTTAGCCTCTACTCATACTCAGATAGTGACTATGGAGGTTGCAACAACAACAGAAAATCCACAACTGGTGGATGTCATTTTTAGGACCAAGACTTGTTTCATGGCAGTGCAAGAAGCAAACAAATGTATCTGTATCCACGGCTGAAGCAGAGTACATAGCTGCTTCAGCAGGTTGCTCTCAAGTACTTTGGTTTCAAAACCAATTACTTGATTATGGTTACAATTTCCTTCACACACCAATTCATATTGATAATTCAGCTGCTATGTTTTATACTGCTAACCCAGTTCAACATAGTAAAACTAAACACATTGAAATTAGATACCATTTTCTAAGAGATTGTTCAGAAAAGGGTCTAATTAAGTTAGTCAAAGTAGATACCACAAATCAGCTTGCTGATTTGTTCACTAAAGTATTTGATTCTGTTAGATTTAATTTTCTGATAGAATCTTTGGGAATGATTAACTTAGAATAAATCAACAAAAGCATATGACTGACCTCGTAGAGAGTGATAGTTAGGGATGACTTAACATCTGTGCATGCATTATATTTGGGAAATAATAGTAAGCTATAATTGGTTTTTGCAACAAACACTCAACAATGCCTTATATGCTACTGATATGTGAGTAGATTCATCTTGAGTGGAAACAAAGCTAAGAGCATGCCAAACTAACATCTTCAGGTAACTGTCTGTGGGGATTCCATTTTCTATTTCAGTAGGTATGTTCTCTCCTGATGTGATTAAACCACATACCCAAGCACACTATGTAAATACTTTATAATATCCTATCTTTGCAAAGTCATATTCCCTCTGTTTTGTGTAAACAAAGACCTGGGCTTATGATTCAAGAGTGTGATTGTCATTTTCCCTCTGTTTTGTGTCAGCAAAGACCTGGGTTAAGTTCACCTTTGTTTTACGTAAGTAAAGACCTGGTGACTATGACAGATCATATCTCAGCTCTAAACAGAATCACTTGTGCTTAATTGTACATCAATTAAATGAGCTTCAATATCAAAGCATTCATGAGATTGTATTACGTCTCAAGATAGATATTATAACTTAATGTACATAGTCCTTAAGTGTGACCGGTAGTGATTTGCCTCACCTACGGAAGACATAGTCTACCAAACCTTGATTGTGGGACCCATGACTGCTACTGATTAACAAACCTCACAACATGATAAATAGCATGCCTAGTTGTAACAATCCTCTTGTTTGAATTTAAGTGGATCTGTATACTTGCAATCTGGTACGTATTAATAAAACTAAACAACATCCGCAGAAGCCAAGCCATAGCCTGATCCCTTTATGTATATATGCATGCTTGTAAGAGCTTTCGCACAATGTTTCATATGTCCTATTCACTAATTTTCTCTCTCTTAGGATGTCATATGCCTGTCATGCCTGTTCACAACTTAAATTTATGATAAATGCAACCGTTTAACATTAATCACAAATTTAGGGGGAGTAGTTCATGCATGAAAATCAATACAAAGCTGATAATTGTTTTAACTTATATGTGAAGGAATTGGATCTTGAGCACTAACTTGAATGCAGGATACAGGACACTTGCTTTCTTGTACTACATTGCCATGCAAATGAAGTCAACAATGTCCAACATCAACAATTGAGTCTACTAAGTAGATATCATACATTTAAAGTTTTCTAAACTTTAAGCTCCGTAGAAGTTTCAGTAATACTTCTCATCCGTAGAAGTAATAGTGAAATTTCTGCTTCCGCAGAAGTTTCAGTAATACTTCTCATCCGTAGAAGTAACAGTGAAATTTCTGCATCCGCAGAAGTCACAGTAATACCGCTCATCCGTAGAAGTATTATGTGATCTCTGATTCAGCAGCAAAACAAGCAAAACAAAACAAATGCATTATTTGAACTTACATTCAATGTAAAGTTCCGCAGAAGTTAAGGTTCCGCAGATGTTGACATCCGCAGATGTCAAGGTTCCGCAGATGTTCTGCGGAGAGATAATGCATTCTAAACACTTGGGATATGAAAAGGAATAAATGGAAGTGGGTCCAACATAGGAATAAATGAAGTGGGCCCAACGTAATGTGAGCCCAACATAATTAATAAAAGAAGTTAATTTGTTGGACTACAAATAAGGTGTCTGACTCTTAAAATTCATTTCACTTTTACAGAGCACTTTTTCAGATTAACCTAGAAAATCGCACTTTTCCCCCTTTTCAAAATTTCAAAATATCAACATTATCCAGTAACCGATTACAGTTACTGCAAAGGTAAATCATGTCTTAAACATCGATACGGAACTGGTTAATCGATTATTGTCATTCAAACGATTCAACTGCGTGGTTTCTAACTTGATTTTCTTTGCAGATGGCAAATAGATTTGCTAAGGAGCATAATGTGTGCGCATACTTGAACGCTGATGATCCAGCGGCGGAAGGATGTCGAGATATCATCAGATATCTCCGACGATCCAGGCTCTTCTACGCCTTGACGGCTGAGCCTGTGATTCATCAGTCGCACATAATCGGATTTTGGAATTCAGCTCGAGTGGAAGAACAAAACAATGAGGAGGTCATAGTGGCTGAAGTTCTGGGTCAGCGTCTTCGAGTGAATGAAAGCACCTTACGAAGATGCTTGGAACTCGGAGATAGAGAGATAGGTCACCCGGACGTTTTCGAGAATGAATACATAGAAAAGGTATTCAATCTCATGGGGTACGATGGTGATTATGAGAAAGGAGAAATCAAGAAGGGTAGGCTGTGCAAACCGTACAGGTTCTTATGTCACACCTACCTGAAGTGCATGTCTAACAGGAAGTCGGGGTTGGACAGATTTTCTCGACACATCTCATCAGGAATTATTGGGGTGTTCGAGGGAAGAATCTACAATTATGCAAGATACATCTTCAATTGTTTGTGCGAGCAAGTCAAATTACAAAAGAATGAGAAGATGTACATGTTCCCCAGATTCCTGCAATTGGTGATTAACTCAGAGCTCCCAAGCTTGAACAGGGTTGGAGAAGTGTTTGTTCAAGCTCACCTGAACAAATCGGTGCTGAATAAACTTAGTGGAAAATATGAGGGTCCTGACATGCCTATGTTTGCTCATGTTATTGATCCACAAGCTGATCT
This sequence comes from Flaveria linearis, assembly GCA_024085815.1. Taxonomy (NCBI): domain Eukaryota; kingdom Viridiplantae; phylum Streptophyta; class Magnoliopsida; order Asterales; family Asteraceae; genus Flaveria; species Flaveria linearis. The sequence continues at coordinate 53,877,713 of CM044016.1, forward strand.
GCCACAAGAGTTGGCATGGGCAGATGAAGCAGAATCATCTGCTGATTCTGCTCAATCTTCTCACTCACCACACCAAACACCACAACACAACAACAATCACCAATCCAAACACCACCACTACAACATGCATCATCCAGCCAATCATCCACTCAACAACCACAATCACCATCAAGCCTTAACACCCAACCAATCTCGCCAATTCAACCACACCAATCACCTGTTCTGATATCATCATCTTCATCTCATCACACTCAACCATTCTCTCCACTCCAAATCCAATCACCCATACAACCACCACCAGAATCCCCAAAACCCCAATCACCGGAAAGTGCTGAGACTGAACCACTTGAGGTGACTGAGTCTGTACACTCTGTACACTCAGGAGACACCGAATTACTATCTGAAGCCAGCACTGTTCCTTTCTCTCCAACTCACACAGATGAACAACCTTCATCAGCTCATACCGAGCCAATACCTGCTGATGAACCCGGGGAGACTCAAGCTTCTGCTCAGGATGTCACTGCTTACAATGAAGATGACTTAAGTGACAGTGACATCCCTGTAAGCAAAAGCTTTCTGGTTGCAAAATATAACAAGTTGGTGCTTAAATCCAACAAGAGAAAACAAAGAATTGTGGAGCTGTACGGAGTCATCCAAGAAAAGGATGAAGAACTAACAAAGAAGGATGCCAGTTTGAAAAGGATGAGAGAAGATGCCCATGCAACAATGAAATTATTGATGCATTGTTCAAAACAAAACGGGAGCTGGAGGCAACTTTGAAACTAGAGCAAAATGAAAAGGCCGAGCTAATTAAGCAAAAGGATCTGGAGATAGAGAGCCTGAAGAGAAAGCTATCTGATCTGAAAACAAAAGTGGAGTCAAGTGCTGAACCAGAAAAACAATCGGGTAGAGCTACTAAGCCGCTGATATCCTACACCCGAAAAAGAAAACACTTCGGAGCCACACAAAAGAAACAAGAAGAAGAAAGCTCCCCAAAGAAATCAAAAGTTCCATCTCCTGATCCTACACCTTCAGTAGAAGTTTCTGCTGTGAAGGTATCTTCCGGAGAAGAAGAAGAAAGTGACAAAGAGTGGGAGGAATTAACGAGGATGGAGTCTCCCACTGCTGATAAGGGTGGAAAGGCCGATGACCTTCTAACAACTGCTGATATCTTAGAAGAGAGGCCTGACTCCAGCATGTTTATGACCCTCATCAACCATGGGTTTCCGTATGACATGGTTGAGAGGATGAACACTTCAGAGATGACCAAAGCGCTGAAAGAATTTGAGATTGCAAGATTCATAATCCCAGACTGTGATTATGAAGCATTTATAACATTCCAGTCTGTGGAGAAAATAAAGAAAGATTTGGGCCACTGTGACACAGCAAAACTTTCAAAGTACAATATGACTTGCTGGTTACAGGGTCACAATTACAAGCCACATGAACTTAAAGGTAGAACTACTGGTGAGCTGCGGAGGATGATGGAGCACGTGATGAAGGTGGAGCTGGAAACTGGTGTAAAATTCAGAACCACTGCTCCACATCCAAAAGACCAATCAAGTAAACTTGCTGCTGATCCAATAACAGTTGACACAAAGGATCAGCACAAGGAAAAGGAAAAACTCATCAGAGAGCCAAGGGCGGTGATCCCCGAAAAGTATGGCCTCTGGGAACAACTGTGCGAGAAATCACTGAGAAGAAATCAACTCTCGTACAGTTGTATGATCATATCACAACTCCCAGTTCTGTGGAAGAAAACAGGATTATGGCCTGGAAATATGATCCAGACTGGGATTGTGCAATAATCAAGAGAACATCTGGAAGGATTGAATACTTCCATGATGTAGAAGCCCTGCTCAGCCTCCCAGAGCAAGACATCAGGGATCTTCAGAGCATCCCAATGTTCAACTTTCCAATCCATCTCAGGGGGAGAGACTTCTCTGCAGCTGTGAATGGCATGAAGACAAGCTTTTCTGATGATGTGCTCATGCAAGCAAAGAGAAATGATAAGGAGCACAACAGAATGAAGCAAAATCAGAAAAGAAAGACAGCTGAAGTCTCATCCCTTGTAGATGATGAACTGCTGAAGAGAGTGGGATGTACCAGAAACTCACACACCATCAAATGCATCACTGGAAATCAATTCACGTGTCCTATCTCAGAATGGGATACGTTGAAAAGAATAAAGAGATGGTGTTGCTGAGAAATGTAGATGGGAAGAAGGGTGACAGGATAAGAATTTTTGATCCAATGGAACTCAAGATGCTGCATCCAAGCTACACATCATACCTACATGATAAATTCTTCCCAAAGCTAACAGATGAAAAAGCCCAGAATGACCTCTGCTTGTATGTGCATATAATTCAAGTGATAGATAAATTGCATGCAAAGGCATACAAGAGAAGAAAACATGAGGCTGGGTTACTGAAAGGAACAAACATAGATGATGTGTCTGAGCTCAGAATATCTGAAGAAGATGAGTTAGAGATTGTTCATAATAATAGTGTAGTGGAAACACTCACTACGGAAGAAGATGTCCTGGGACTCAATTATGACACACTGAAGAAGATCAGCAGGATGCAGATAAAGTACAAGTATGATGATCAGAAAACTGCTGTATCTTACTTCTACAATAAGATGATAGCTAGAGTCAAGGAGCTAGCTGTTTTGAAGGACTGATTACAAGGAGCTAAGCCTAAGGGGGAGTATTGTTAGGTCTAGATTGTATAGGACTAGATCAATTTTGTATAGGCTTAGTACTTGAAAATCAAGTCTTGTAATTAACATTTGTAACAGTCAAATATATATATATGTGATTTGAATCTATAGGTTAACCCCATATATGTA
>CM044016.1:53885562-54115562 GCA_024085815.1 Flaveria linearis
AGTAACCTGCAAGTATTTTTCAGCAAAGAATTTACATTATGCCAAAACCAATTTCAATGAGGCCACAACCAAGTTAATTCATATGAGGCCAAAATGAAGTTCAACGAAACCCTAACCATGTTTAAGTCATATTATACCAAAACCAATACATGACAGGACTTATTGTTAAGCTCCATCCACATGAACGTACATGGCAAATATCATCCTTGATCATGCCATGCTAAACCACCATAGACACCATAGTCATCACAGCAAAGCTTATAAAGAATGGGTTCCACAATCATGATCGAGTCAGTGACATCCCTAGCGAATGAAATCATATTATCATCGACTTACCCAAGACATCATTATCAACCAAAACAGAATTAGGTCATTACAAAACCACGATGACTTGAATTAATCTAATAAACCAACACAGGGACGAAAATCTCAGATGAACAATCTTCATCATCATTGAACTCTTAACACCGACACACGCACCTCCGTTTTTAAACAAAAACAGAATATGAGGGTTCAGAGTGGCCTTGCCCATCATCACCCGTCCAATGACTTTCACCAAAAACTATGCAACAAATAGAAACAACAACAACGTAACCACCACCTAAACATTGCTACCGAGGGTTCACAAAGAAAAAAGTTCAAGCCCTCAAACACCAAAGAGAAGAACAAATCACCGTGACCAGATGTCGGTGTGATGCAGACACCATCAAAGGTTATCGGGCAGAGACCATGCACCTCATGGCATCCCAATCGACAGGTCCAAGGAAACGTCGTAACCGTCGATTGGGAGATAACCACTGGTAGCGGCATGAACGCGGGACCAACCAGTACTATCCATACGACCACCGGAACCGCAACCAACTCGACACCATCATAGGCGGCCACCAAAGCTGATGGTCGGGTCTGGGATCGTAGCCCTAGTTGAAATCGTGAATGACAGGTTCCAACGGCCATCCTCCTGTAACTCAAAACCTTTGCTGACAGGCAACAACGGGAGCCTTGGCCACCGCCATACAATGACGAAGACAGTACGAGCCGGTAGCACCATCGTACCCAAAAACCACAACCCAGGAGAGGACTATTTTTCTATCTATAAAGGTGGTTTGGGGGAGGGGGCAGAATGCAAAAGTAGAGAACTATGGTGTCCAAACCACAAAAACCCACAAAAACACTATTTACTGTTCATACTGTTCATTTGAGTTGCTTTTTAAATATATTGGGTAATTAGCATCGTTTACATCACTAGTGTTACTAGTCGATGCCACTAGAAACAAAAACGGTTTCAAAAACATATAAAAACAATGTTTATAATTCTAATCTATCTATGACTAAATAAAACTTTGCCATAATTACAAGTGAGAGGAATGAGTAATGTTTTTATTTATAAATAGGTTAGACCTATATGTTACACGAGTTGAAAAATTATAATATATATATATATGTAATCTAATCTGTATTATAAATAACATATCAATGAAATTATTATACATGACAAATATAATTTTAAGTTATAAAAAATAATACAGGAAGAAAAAAGATATTATTATTTATAAATATATATAAACCTCTTTATATACCATTTAAAGTAGGGTAGTACTATATTTTAAGTTCTACTTATTTATTTATTATTTCTTTTAGTATTTATATTTTATTTGTTATATTTTTAAGTGTAGTAATTATGAATATTCAAAAGAGCCAAACACTGATAATAACTGAAAGCTGAACCCTATGTGTAACAAAAAAAAACAGATCAAATTATAAATTCAGAACAATTACACAAAATTTTGCTTATTCAGTTCAGTTATCCGTATAAACCAAATAATAATCGAGTTTAATAGGTTATATCGAATAACCGAACTGAATAGATCCATTTAAACGGTTTAGTCGGTTGAATTTGGTTTGTTTATGACTATTCTAATTCTAAAAGATATTTTAACTTTTTTACTAAAAGTTTTGTTGTAACTTCATAAATGTTTACATATATATTTTTTATAATTACTTATTATTATTTTAAATATGTTTTTTATATCGCTATATAAAAATTGTTTTTAAAACTTTATTTAGGAAAAAAACTCTTTTCTAAATTAAAAAAAACAATTTCAGGGTAAAATATAGCAAGTTTTAAAATTGGTTTTTGAGAGGAGAGTATAACAAACAATAAAGGGAGTACGCATAGCCCAAATTTTTAAAGTACTTTTAAAGGGTTGGGCATGACAAGTACTAAAAGAAAGGGTATATATATGGGATCGATAGCTATTTTGTTTCAAAAAATAATCTTTTGTACTCTAATAAAATAGTAACATGAAATGTCACGTGGCAGCACCACAATCATACATGCCAAAATTTTGTCGTCCCTCTCTCATATTAAAAAATGTAAAACCTTGAAATCTCCCAGAAAAACAATAAACACACGATCTCAATCTTGTGAATGCGGAATGTAAACAAGATTGGAGTTAAAGAAGATTGAATTGATTATAAAATGATTCGTTAATTGAATAACACAACCTATAAAAGGTCTTGTGCGATTTCGCACAGTACAGATCTGAAAAATGAACAAAAGCTTAATTATAAAACGAAAACTAAACTATTTATACTAAAAAGTAGTTCTCGCGCGACAAGCTTTTCGTGTGGATCAATCTGTCGCGCGGCTAAGGCTTTCGCGTGGAAGCTTCTTCTCGCGTGGAATCTTCTTCTCGCGTGACAGCTTCATCCCGCGTGGAACTGGATTTCGCACATGCTGTTTTTTAGACTTCATCTTCATTTAGTCTTCAAATGTTTTGCCGAGCCTTGATTAGTCTTCTACAATCTCCCCCTAGGCTCGGTGAAACATAATCAATCAAAGTCAACATTTGCCTTCTTGTACGAGCCTGTATATGCATACCATTTGTTCCTAAGGATCCGGTCAATCATCCACACATACTGGCAAGATAGAAAATAAACGTACTCATCAGCTGCAATGGGGCAGTGTAATAGCTTGATTAAGTCGTCTTTGCCAAACTTCATCAAGTCTGCTCGATATAACGCCCCGAAATTTCCCGAAACAAGCCATTTAATAATAACGGGCTTTTAAGGGTTAATTTAAGAAATAAAGGGCTAAATTAGTGGGCTATGGATCAAATTAGCCTTAATGGGCTAGACTTGGTGGGTCTAAGGGCCCGAATCAGCCCTTAAACATGCATAATCAGTCCCATTCCATCACATTACAACCCTAGCCACCAAATTCGTAGAGAGAGAAAGTAGAGAGAGAAAGTGAAGAAATTCAAGATTTGGAGCTTGAAGGTTGGAAGGATTGAAGTTCTGGTGGATTGGAGCATCAAAACACAAGGAAAGAGCAACAAAACAAGGTAAGAATCGACCTCTAAGGCCCTCTGTAGATCAAACTCGGATTCTAGGGTTTTGGGGTTTTGAAAAGTTTAAAGAAACATATAAAGGTCGAATTTTTACGTATGAAAACGTGTAAAAAGCTTAGATTTGGTTTCATGGAAGGTAAACTAAGGATTTGGACGTAAAAAGTTAAGGTTTTGGGTTAAAAATGGGCTGGATCTGAGTTTCTGTTCATCCAGCGAAACTGGGCCCCGATCCAGCGAATTTAAGCATTTAACCAGCGAAACTGCACATTAGTTCAGCGAGACTAGGAGAAGTTCCAGCGAAACTACAGTTTCGCTGGGGCGAAACTATAGTTTCGCCGGTAATCTCGCTAAGACCTAGACTGACCTATAGACTTTGCGAGAATAGGGAATTCCAACGAAAGTTGGGCGCTCAAGGCAGCGAATCTGTCTAGCGAAACTAGCAGAAGTGCTGCCCAGCGAAACTGCAGGCGAAACTGTAGTTTCGCTGTAGCGAAACTATGGGCGAAACTATGAAGAAAATGACGTTTTTGCATGTTAACTTTCGTGCAGCTAGAGTATTCAGGCTATAGCCTAAGTGACTTAGAATTTAAGCTACTTGGACGAGTCCAGGTGAGTTCTAGATCCCCTATTTTATACATGCTTTAAATGTTTTGGGGCGGTATGCATACTAATATATATACCTTTTTATGACCAGTTCTTTTAGAGTAAAGTTTTACTTACTATCTTATATGGGAAACGGGATTTTCTAACGAATTGATAACGTGTTTTTCCTTATTGAGATATAACCTTGTAGTGATGGATTGCCTTCGAGATGTGTTATGTTATATTAAATATATATAAGTTAAATAAGAAAGTGAAATGTAAAGAAAGGTTATGTGGCCCATAACGTGTACCTGGATAAAGTAAAGTCTTGCAAGTAAAGTCCTGCAGGCAAGGGATAAAGTAAAGACTTGCAAGCAATGGCTAAAGGAGGGTTGCATTTGTTGTGCCCTCACCTGGATAAAGTAATGCTCGAATAGGCAGGTCTGTAAGCCCTGAATTGGCATGACATTAATGGCCCGATCGAGTACGACTGTAAGCCCTTAATTGGCGTGTCGGTAAAGTCCTAGGCGAGCCTAGGCACCGATTGTGACAGAGAATTGATGGATAAAGAAGAGTAATAAATAACAAGAAATGAAAAGTAATGATAAAGTATCGATAAAGTGATAGCCTGTATGTATTGATGCTTGATAGACGAGAACTATTTTCAAATTCTAAAGCTAATGCCTTTACAAAAAGTTATTTAGCAAAGTAAACCTAGAATTCACTCAGCGAAGCTGACTTTTGTATGCATATCAGTTGACAGGTAAGAGTTAGAGCGACGGAATAGAGGCATGGGACTGAAGCTTCTTGGTACTAGAAGACTGGCATCCCGAATGAAGAAAAGCTAAACAAGAACCCCTAAATAGTTTTGTGGATTAAAGACAATGTTTATATTTTACTTGTAATGAATTGAAATGACAGTAACTTTCCGCTGCAATATATATATATATATATATATATATATATATATATATATATATATATATCTTATATGTATATGAGTAAATGATTGTTTTAAATAGATGTTTTGCTGTGAATGACCAACTGTGAGGCTTCCCTGAGAAAGGTGGGCCTTACACTCGATCAATGATTCGAAATGACCTGTCAGTACATCTGATCACAGCGTGACCGGAATCCTTCTCACATCTCCAAGAGAGTAATTGCTTTAAAGTGTTGGGAGGAACTGGAGCATGCATTGGGACTTTCCTGATAAATTTAGGATGTTGATAGACTCGTATTTTCATTGGAGCTTTAGTCTTTTCATCTATTCTTGTTGAGTCATCAATCAACTTAGATTTGGCAGTTTTAAAGTCCTTGAAATTTGTACGTATCTCCCTTCGTATCATAGATCTTATCAACTCAGCTTCACTATGATTACTTTCATTGAAAAACGGAGCTTTGCCCATAGAGTAAAGATCTGCAGCACGTAAGGTATGAAAATCTTGTGTGCTCTTCAAATAATCTATTTCTCCATTCCTTCTTTTTATCACATATAATCGTTTCTCTCCATCATATCCCCAACTGATCACATGAGACATTTCACCGTACTTCTGCTTAGGCTTTGAAATAAACAGAAAATGAGCTTCAGTAGGTGGTGGTGGTGCTTTGAACATTAATCCTCCTCTAGTGAATAATGTAATTTGACCAGTAGAATCTTTCTTGGTTGAACCAGCAAGAGTTGTACCACTCACAGTCTCAGTAGGGATTTCTCCTTCTTCAAAATTAATGTCTTTGAATAACTCTTGAAGGTTGTTCCCAAATATATCAGTATATGTATTCTGTTCCTCCAAATCATCAAACATATCAAATTCTTCTTCGACAGCTCCTGATGAAGATTGTTGAAAAGAATACAATTCCTTTTCATACAAACTCTCAGTAGCAGGGTCAATAGGATCATATCCTTCCGGGTCACTAACACTTGGTCGATTGACATTATCAGTGTTAGTTTCACCAGTTGGACTTGAAGATAGTCCAGTAGAATCACCTCCATCATCATCATTGCCTCCATCACCATTACCATCATCATTTCCACCATCATCTCCACCATCATCATCATCATTATCATCATCATCCTCATCATCATCCTCATTATCATCTGAATCAGCATAATCAATCAACTCTTCATCCTCCTCTTCATTAACAATAGGCAAAGAAATCATATGCTCTGGCTCAACGAAAGCTGTAGAAGTAAAAGCTTCAGTGATAGGTACTTCAGATGAAATTGGAACATCTTCAGTCGCACTAACACTTGGCTGTTCAGTAGAAGTTTGAGCTTCATTGACCACTTCCTTTTCTGGAACATTTTTAGCAGGGGGTGGGCTTGGAGATCGCCTACTAGACTCACCAATCACAGTAGTAGACCTTATGACTGGTGGTTGATGAAAATAAGTCTGAGATATAAATTCTCTAAGCTCATTTAGCTGTCTCTCCAACCCTGAAGTATAATCAAACATGCTCTTCATCTGTTGTTCAAGAGAAGCTAATCTTGTATCTTTAATGGCTGAATCGAGGTGAATCATGTTAATCAGATTTGTCTTTTCTTCATTACCTTTCTTTAATTCAGCAATCAACTTCATATTCTCAAAACTTTCTTTCTCCAAGTTCTTTATTCTTTCTTCTAATGTGATAGAACGAGGAGTGCTTGTTGATTCCTCTCTCCCTTGAAAATCTGGAGGAGTATTTAAGAACGAATCAACATCAAACTCTAAGTTTTCTTGCCTTGGAGGTGTAGAAAAACCAGAGCCAGAAACAGGAACAGTTTCTGTCTCGGTAACAGTGGTAGTAGTATCAACATGTGTTTCTTCCTCAGTGATCACATTTTCTGGTGATCTCTGAATATCAAAAGAGGTAGTCTGTTTAGCCTCTGTAATAATCACTTGAGTTCGTGGATGTTTTGGAATAACACTTCTCCCTCTTCTTCTTGCAGGGAAGTCTTTTCTTTTTGCCATTCGTTTGCGTCTAGAAGAAGTACTTGGGGATTCCACAGGAATGTAATCAGTGTCTCTCTCATCAGTACTTTTCCTGGTAGAAGTTGGTGTAGAGGGAGTCTGATCTGTTTGGATCTCATATGGAACATTCCCTATCTGATCACTTGGGGTTTCAGAACTGGAAGCTGAGTGAACAATACCTTCCCTTCTTTCTTCATTGGATGGTGCATCCCCAAACATTCTCTCAATCTCCTGATCTATATCATCTCTAGTACCAAAAGTAGAAGCACCAGTCTGTGCCTCATCAATAGGTACATCTCCTCCCAAATCTCCAACATTGTCATCAACTTCTGAAAATCTACCAATCTTGGCAAAACTTTCACCAGAGCATTTGTTGCCTCTGGCTCCAGTTAGATGTGTGAAAATCTCCTTCTTTATAGTCTGTACAACATACTTAGGAAATCTCTGAGTAGCAAGCTCAGGATAAGCATCATTTATCACCAGCTGGATAAATCTCGGGTACATGATGAATTTCCTTCCTAGATTGGCTGTGGCGTTCTTTACCATCTCCTGGAAGATAACTCCAGATATACTAAAAGGTAGATCGTCAACCAAAGAAACCAATAAGGAGCCAAAAATAGCACTCAAGCTATCCATGCTAGCTTTAAGGTTGCTTAAACAATGAATCACCACATGAAATAGATATTTCCAGTATGATGGTAACCATTTCTTCTCTAGACTGGGATATCTGTACTCGTATCCCATACGAGCCAGACAATCAATCACTGTATCATCATCAAGTCGAGTTGGTGCACCCTCTTGGTCATCAAACAAAAGAACTCGGTTCAGTATGGACTGAGAAACTATCACTCGTTTGTCCTTGACAGTAGCCGTGATAATCTGGTTTCCTGCTTGGTCCTTTTCCAGAGCAGCAGTGCTCCAGAATGAATCTATAAGCTCAGAATAAATGGCAGGATCATCAGATATGGCATATACAATACGGGAATTCTTCAGTCCTTCAATCATAGATGAAAATAGTTCCTTCCCTTCTGGAACATCATCTAAATAAGCAACACAATTATGATTTTTATTAAAAATCATTTTTGCCATCTGCATTGTCATAAAAACTCAAGGTTAGAACACTTTTAATATAACTTAATTATACACCAAAAACATTTTCTACACTTAGACAAAATTACAACATTAAATTGTTCATTCGTACTAAATGTATTAAACACTTGTAAAGATTTAGCAATTAAGTTTTATCAAACAAAGACCAAGTTTATGTGATAATACCATTTGTGAGACAACAACATCAACACTTAGAAAAACTGCAAAAATTACTTTCATGCGAAATCCCATGTCGTGCGACAGTTCTATTTGTGAGAAAATAACATTTCGTGCGACATGATTTTATCATGCGAATACATGAATCAAGCGAAAAGCAAATCTCATGCGAAATTCAAAAATCTTGCGAAAAGTGGTTTCACGCGAAAAACACTTATCACGCGAAAATAGATTTCACGCGATAAGCTTTCTCAAGCGAATTCTCTTTTTCGCAACTGTTCAGTTCCTGGTGCGAATCGCACAACCCCAAATTCAAATTAACGGTCCAAAACATGAGTTTAATCCATGAAATCCAGTCCATCAATGTCGCCTAAGTCTATTATGTTGATTTCATCTTTCAATTTCAACATTTTAAGTTTATTTCTTTGATTTTATTTCAAAGTTGTTAAGTTCCCCTTAGCATTGCATCGCTACAGTAACCATATCAAACATATTATACCTTTAAATCACTCTATGTATGTAATGAAAATTGCGTGATGTTTCAGAGTGCTAAACAAGAGTAAAATGATTTCTGTTTTGAAGTATTGAGTGCAAGCGAAAGGGCTTTTCGGATGGGAAGCGAAAAAGGTTTTCGGGTGTGGTTAGAGCGAAAATGTTTTTCGTCTAAGTTCCTGTGGTATTTAAACCCGAGGCAATTCACGCGACAGGTCTGTTCGCCAGACAATCTTTCGCGTGACAACCCCTAGTCGCGCGAGATTAACTGTTTTTCAGATTTTTTCAACTTTTAAAATTTTTTTTTTATTTTTCAAAACTTTCAAACCATTTATTCTCAATTATGTATGTTAACATAATTTTTATTTACCAAGTGATCAATTAATTTAATGAATCTTCAATTTTCAAAATTTATTTATTATTTATTTGTTTTAAAAGTAAAACAACACAAAATTAAAATTAAAAACACATACACACAAAATAACAAAATAATGAAAACAATTAAAGAATCAAGATCGGACTTGTTTGTTTTGTAAGAATTTTCATAATGAGATCATATAGTTCTTTATAAAGTTAAGACTCTGTCCGGCTTTATTTAAAATAACGGGTTAAGTTGATTGTCAATATCTTTTGTCCTTTTAAACTTACACTTTAGATTTTACTCAGAAACATAAAGGAGTGATATATATCATGTTTCGTGTTGATTTAATATAAGTCAGTGGATCCCACAATCAGAACTTCTGTAATATAATTATTATCCTTCAATACACTGTCGAGATTTCAAGTCACCTCAATTTGACTTAAACCATGCATTATTGATCAGTGATACCATTATTTATTCCTAAAATATAACTATTTGAGCATAACTAGCCTGAGAAATATTTCTTAACCCGGAATATTAACAAGTTTAAGGACTTACTGACAGCCATCCGGACTTACGTCTGCCCTCTCAAGATGTTTAGGACTTACACGCCATCCGGACTTACATGCCCCATCTTTCAATTTTGCCTTCCATGGTCAGAAAATATTCTCAAAATAGAAAATATATACCATATAGTATGTATGTCTTTTAGACATATCTTTTGATGTGTTGTGCTTCTTGGCATCTTATATCCTATATGGCCTTTTTCGGCATCTTTTTGCTCAATTATTTTCTTTTTGTGTTTTTCTCTTTTTGTCCCTTTTTGTATTTTTTATCTTTTATATATATATATAGTTAAGATAATCACTGAATCAATCACATACAGGCTTGAGTATGACAAGATTATATCTCTCAGTCTGTGTTAGAACATTTTTGGCACAGAATCCTGATATGTTCCCCACTAATTTATATTTCTTTAATTCAAGTGTAATCACTCAGTTATGATCTTTTCATTTCTAAAAGCAAAGCCTATCAACACATCAAACATAATCCAAGTGTATTTGTATTTAAGCCTTTGAAAGTACTTAGACTCTTTTAGAACTTTGTAATATCATTTCTCATTTAAGTATGAAAATTTCTTCTTTGTTTTTATTTTGGCAATCCTTTGATCTTAACTCCCCCTAAGACCAAAAATATTTTATATAACTTGTTTTCTAATTTTCTCCCCCTAAAATTGTGATTGTTCTTTTAAGAAAAAGAAACAATTGCAATTTTATTCTTTATTAAAAATGAAAAATCTTTTTGAGAAGATTCATTTAAACCAATTTATCCAAAGTTAATCATCCCCAATGATTGCACAAGGAAATCAAATCGAGAATGATCAAATGCCTTGGTAAATAAATCAGCGATATTTTCAGTTGACGGCACTTGTTTTAAATGAATAAGTTTACGATCAAAACAGTCGCGGATAAAATGAATGCGGATGTCAATGTGTTTAGTTTTTGAGTGTTGAATGGGATTTTTCACGATGTTCAGAACTGCCGAGTTATCACACCAAATGGGTGTGTCATAAATGTTGAGACCATAATCGAGAAGTTGTTGTTGAATCCAGACAAGCTGGGAACAACAGCTCGATGCAGCCACATATTCAGCTTCGGCAGTGGATGTGGAGACGGTGTTCTGCTTTTTACATTACCAAGAAATGAGTCGGTTGCCCAAGAATTGACATCCTCCTGTGATCGATTTCCTGTCTAAATTACAACCACCATAATCACTGTCAGTATAAGTAAACAAATTGAAATCGGAATTTCGAGGATACCAAAGACCAAGTTTAGGTTGACCCTTGAGATACTTGAAAATCCGCTTGACAGCTTTCATGTGTGATTCCTTTAGATCACTTTGATAGCGAGCACACTGACAAACAGAGAACATGACATCCGGCCTGCTTGCAGTGAGATACATGAGGGAACCAATCATCGATCTGTAAAGATGTTGATCAACTGATTCTCCTAATGGATCTGGAGTAAGAGTAGGACGAGAAGCCATTAGAGTTGGAGCTACTTTGGAATCTTGAAACTTGTATTTCTCAAGAATAGTCTGAACATACTTTTCTTAATGGATGAGAATACCAGTCTCAGATTGAGTAACTTGAATACCCAGGAAAAATGAAATTTCTCCAAGGGAACTCATCTCAAATTTGTTCTTCATCACCTCTTCGAACTCCGTGCACATACTATCATTTGTAGAGCCAAAAATGATATCATCGACATAGATTTGAACCAAAATAATATCATCGCCTGATTTTCGTATGAATAAGGTTTGATCAATTGCGCCTCGTGAATAACCATTTGCAAGCAAATGTTCAGTCAGAGTTGCATACCACGCACGAGGTGCTTGATGTAAACCATATAATGCCTTATCTAACTTGTAAACATAATCAGGATGATCGGGATCTTTAAATCCTGGAGGCTGACAAACATAGGTTTCTTCCTTCATTTCTCCGTATAAAAATGCAGTTTTAACATCCATCTGATACACCTTGATGTTCATGTATGAAGCAAAGGCTAAGAATATGCGTATTGCTTCTAGTCTTGCAACTGGAGCATGCACTTCTTCATAATCCAATCCTTCAACTTGATAGAATCCCTGCACAACAAGACGTGCTTTATTCCGAACTATAACACCCTTTTCATCCGTCTTGTTTCGAAATATCCACTTTGTTCCAATCGGAAGCTTATCCTTTGGAAGTTCAACAAGATGCCAAACATTGAGCTTCTTGAATTGCATCAACTCATCTTGCATTGCTTCTATCCAGCTGTTTTCTTTGAGTGCCATTTCCACATTCTTGGGCACTATTTGTGATAGAAAGCAAGCATAAAGACATGTGTTGATTGCTCCTGATCGACTTCTGGTAATTACCCCCTCTTGTAATGGACCAATGATTGCATCAGTTGGATGAGTTTTATGTATTCTTAGTTGAGGAATATCATCTGCAACCATTCCATCTTCCAAATTTGTAATGTGTTCAACATTATCAAGAACTTCTTCAGATTGTCGAGATTGATACACAATATTTTCTTCAAGTGTGTCATCTGAAACAGGATTTTCAGAAGTAGTAGACACATTTGGAGATTCTTCAAATGGAACTTGAATGACTTCGATCGGTGTATCCATAGTTTCTAAAAAAGATGCAGATAAAGGTGAACTTGATGATTCTTCCAGCTCCTGGTTAGAAATTTGTTCTGAAGGAACATCTACTGAATCAGAACAGGCAGATATGGGAACAGAAGCTGTAGGAATATCTTTGGATGATGAAGCAGTAGCAGAATCATCAGATATCAAAGATGGAAATTCCTCAATGACTTTGTTTTCCAAGGAGATTGCTTGAGAATTAGAATCTGCAGATGAAGGTTTAGAAATTTTAAAATTTATGAACAAAGATTCATAATCATAAACCCATGAAGGAGCTGAACCTGCATCAGTAATGTTAAGCTCGTGCCAATCAATGTTAAATGACTCAATTATTTGTCTAGTCCTTTTATTATAAACTCGATATGCAACCTTATTAGCAGCATATCCCACAAAGTAACATTCATCAGCCTTTTCAAAAATTTTGAAGATGATTCAGTTGTATGCAACAAAGTGCAACAACAACCAAAGGCTTTAAAATATTTAACTTTGGGTTTGTGTTTATAAAATATTTCATATGGAGTCTTATTTAATCTTTTATTGATTAATACACGATTCTGAACATAACATGCAGTATTTACTGCTTCAGCCCAAAAGAACAAAGGTAATTTGGCAGCAGATATCATTGTTCTAGCAGCTTCAATCAATGTTCTATTCCTTCTTTCTGCAACCCCATTCTGTTGTGGTGTGCCAGCAGCACTAAATTGTCTAGCAATTCCCTTTGATTCACAAAACTCATTCAGAGTTTGATTGCAAAACTCTATTCCATTGTCACTTCGGATGCATTTTACATTTTTCTCTGTCTGATTCTCCACCAAAGTAATGAACTTGATCAAAAGGTGTGGAGTTTCATCCTTAGATGCTAAGAAAAACACCCAAGTAAATCTAGAAAAGTCATCAGTAACAACCAGACAGTAAGATCTTCGACCCAAACTTAAAACACTCACTGGACCAAAAAGATCCATATGTAAGAGTTGTAAGATAGATTCGACTGAGTTGCGTGCAATTGGTTTGTGAGGAAGTTTATGTTGTTTACCCTTAGAACATGACAAACAATGTTCATTTAATTGAAATTCTTTTTCAGGTAAACCAATAACATGATTTCCACGTACAAGTTTATTCATGTTTTTAAGATTGACATGTCCTAACCGACGATGCCATAACATGGAATCAATCTCCGAGGCTTTGGATAGTAAGCAAGAAGCTGTTACCAAAGAATTAGAACAATTATGTGTCATTGTCTCTCGGAGTCCTTATCAAAATCCATTCATCTGGAACAACAAAACCAGGTTTTAAGATTAAGCATTCTTTGTTAGTAAAGTGTGTAGAATATTGTTTGTCACAGATTTGAGACACACTTAACAGGTTATGTTTTAATTCCTCAACAAAGTTAACATTCTCAAAACTAAGGACACCATTAGTAACTGTACCACGCTTGGTTATACGTCCTCCTTTGTCTCCCGCGAAAATCACTCTTTCTCCGTTATATGACTGAACATCTTGTAGTAATGATAAATTCCCAGTCATGTGTCTTGAACAACCGCTATCTACATGCCAAAGACTTTCAGTATTCTTTTGCAGTTGTCCCTGCATACGTAACAAAATTACTTAGCTTTTGGTACCCAAGTCAAGCATAACTTGAGCACATTATGTGTTGCAGCAAGACAAAATGATTTAAGATTATTATATTTGTTTAGCACATCAGTCTTTTCATTTACACTTTTCATTTTGATGTTTTCTTTTTCATCATTAGTCAAACTTTTATTCTTTTTGACATTATAATCATTAACAACTTCAGATTTCATTTGGTTAGCAAATTTTCCACGAGTAAAAAACAATTTTCTATTATGAGCAATAGAATTATGAAATCTTTGTTTGCTTAACGATTTTTGTCGAAAAGGACAATTGTTTGCCAAATGATTTATGTTTCCACACTGATAACATCTCCTTTGTGGTGTGTGGAAAACAAACTATGGATGACAATTATGAAAATTGTCATAAAAACCAAAGTCAGATTGACTAGGTTTAACAGTCTGCACAGTCTCTCGAATCTTTGCCTCATTTGATAATTGCATGTTCATTTTTTGCAGATTCGAGGAAATTATTGATGTATGACCACTTTTGAATTTAGAATTGGCAGTTGTGACTTTCAGAATTGATGGTGCTGGAATAGGACCAGTCTTAGATTCTGCTGGAGTAGGACCAGACTTTGAATTTGCGGGAGGTGGACCAGGCTTAGATATACGAATTGGTGCTGGAGAAGGACCAGGCTTTTGAATTTTCAGATTAAATGCAGAAGAATCATTCACTTGCAAATCTGGGCTACAAATATCTTGATTCACAAGGTTAGCATTATAATGAAGTTTATTTTTAAAGAATCGAGAATTCGTTTCTTTAAAAATAGGCTCTTCATTTTCAATTAAACCTTTAGAAACAAATATACTTTTGAAATCTTTTCAATTCTTTCTTTCTGATTTGCCCTTTGATATGCATTCAAATTATATTTACTATTTGATTCAATCTCATTCAAATCAACAACTTTTTCATTTCCTGACAAAGTTTGTTTACAAGCAGATCGCAAAACATTTACATTCTTATTTTTCAAACTGTCACTATCATTTTCTCCCTCACTTTCACTCTCCCAATCTTCAACCAACCCATCCACCTTCAATTTATCTGCACAAAAATATTCAGTTGATTGTTTAGGTTTGGTTATTATAATAGGATCAACAGATAGATTTACTTTGACTGTAGGTTTTAATTCTTGAGATGGAGAGAAACCAATCCCATAGACCATATCAGAATCAGAAATGACATCAGATGAAGGTAAACAAGAATAATCATGATTAATTGGAGGAGCAATGTTTGAAAATCCAACACCGCATTTTCCTCCTTTAATCTTCTGTGTCATTTGTGACTTGATTATTCCTTCAACCATTGTTGATGAAAGTTCAAATTTCTCAACAGTCAATTTAGCCGTGGCTAGTTCACTGTTAAGTCTATTAATTTCTAAAGAGAGTTCATTGTTTCTATTTGTCAAATCATTATTTGTACATTCTTTATCATGAAGATTTAATTGTAAATTATATACTGTATTATTTAAACCTTCAAGTTTTTCTTTAAAAATCTTTTCATTTGATTTGTGTTTTCGAGCTTGATACTGAAGTTTTTCAACTTCCATTATCAAGTTCTCATTATGAACTCTATATCTTTGAACTTTCTCAACACATAAATTTGTGCATAAACTATCATATACCTTGGGTTCAGAACTTTCTCCTTCTGTTTCATCAACCTTCTTGACCATAAAAGCTTTCATAGCAGCAGCCTTTTCTTCCACTGGAGCAACGTCAACAGTCTTTGGATCAATACATTGGCATTTGACTGGAGGCTCGACAGTGTACTCTTCAATCATAAACCTCTCCTCAGCAACCTTCTCAACTAGATGTTTCTTCACAACTTTCTCTTTCTCTTCTTCAACATTCTGATTTTCTTCCTCAACTTCCACCTTTACTTCTTCTCTTTTAGCAAACAAACCTTCCATCAAGTCATCAGAAATGAACTCAGCAAATAAATTTTCTTCTTCTTCTGGTTCAGGAACAATCTTTGCAATGAATGCATTAGACAATGTTAGATCAAGGGCTTCCATTTGGTCTGACCAGTCATATTCAGCATTAGTTTGAGAAACCAATGCTTTAGTACCACCCGAAGTGCTAGCTTTGTCTTTCTTTGGCTCAATCTCCACAGTCACCATCTTCTTAGGGCCTTCAGTTTGACCAGTCTTTGGTTCAGTACATTCTCTCGCGAAATGACCTGGTTTGTCACAGTTGTAACACCTCAGGTTAGACTTGTCAAAACCGATTTTGCTAGAGTTGTTAACACCAAACATTTTTCTCCCAGTACGTCTAGCAAAATTCTTCGCCCTGTAAACTACCATGGCCATTTGATACTTGATGTCATTTTCTTCAACATCATCAGGATTGACTTGTTGAAGATCATCAACCAAGACATTAGGAGCAGTGAGTCTTCCAGCCATAAAAGCTTCATAACTTGACATGAAAGTGATGAAAAGGGCAAGATGCTCCTCAGCAATATGGACAGTCTGCTTTGATGGATTAGTGGTAGCAACATAAGCATGTTGACCACTATGAGAATCTTGAGATTGAGGGACTTGTTGATGGATGATGGGGAAATAGTGTTGAGCAGCTGGAACATGAACTTGATGGTTTACTGCTGGTTGCATATAAGAAGATGCTGCACCTCCAGATTGTTGTTGCTGACACATTTGTGTATAACTGACATAGTAATTTGGATTACTAGCCATCTTTGCATAGAGAGCAGTTCCTTCAGCACCCAGAGAACTGAGATGATTAGCAGCTCGCTGCTTATCGTCCATCTCATAAGACTTGATAGTTGAAATGAGATCAGTCAACTGAAGAGTATACAAGTCTTTGGTTCTCTTGATCAATGTACAGTTGTTATTCCAACTGTATGGAAGTGAATGTAGCAGCTTCTTGTTCACAGTGATGGGTTCCAGAGTAATACCCGCACTTTTCATTTTCGTTACCAGTCTAACAACCTGGCAATCTGGGCTTCCAACTCTTCACCAACAATATGATTGAACATGTTGAATTCTTGATTCAACATATCCTTTTTGCTTTCCCTCATATCTTTGTTGCCCATAATCTGAGTTTCCAGAGCATCCCATAACACCTTAGCACCTCTGAACTCTTTGAACTTTTGTGAAATCTCAGTAGTCAATGCCATAGTGATGGCAGCATAAGCTTTATCATCCAGTTCCAACCTCTTTATGTCATCCTCATCCCATAGATGTTCTGGTTTCTTGACCAACTCCCCTTTGTCATTCTTATACATGGGAATGTACGGACCATACTGAATAGACCTCCACATCTTAGGTTCCGTGTAGATAACATGATTCTCAAATCGGTAAGCCCAGTCTGCATAATCGTCTTCACAGAGAAGTCTCGGTGGCTTGTTACCAGTACCAATTTCCGTGTCTAGATGAAGTGAAGCAGTAAGATACTTTAGATTCGGAGTTGTTGAAGCCATATCGATCAGAAAGTCAAAAATCAGAATTTTCGTGCGAGAGAGATTTTGTGTGAAAACGGTTTTCGCGCGACACACTTTTTCGCACGAGAATTGAGTTTCGGGCGAAAATCCGATTTACTTTTCACGCGAAATCGCGTAAAAAGTGAAATACCCGTTTGTGCGAAATCTGATACTTTTGCACGCGAAAACTCCCAGTTCAAGCGAAAATCTTCCAATTTCGTGCAGAAACAGATCTCCAACGGTTTGTTCAAGCAAAGAATCACCTCCAAATCACTGAATATGTCTGATTATACTAATTTTGATCCAATTTTAATGAATCTAGTTCAATTTTAAGCTTAATTATGTTTAAAATTCAACTAAAGTCCACTAATTCAGTCCAAATCAGTCCAAATTCTCAAGATTCAAGCAGCATAACATCACCATATCTGAATCTCAAGTAATCAATGATGAATATCTTAAAACTGAGTAGAAAACAATCCAAATCTTCTTCAAATCGTGGTTCTAGAGCCTAAAGCTCTGATACCAATTGTAAAACCTTGAAATCTCCCAGAAAAACAATAAACACACGATCTCAATCTTGTGAATGCGGAATGTAAACAAGATTGGAGTTAAAGAAGATTGAATTGATCACAAAATGATTCGTTAATTGAATAACACAACGTATGAAAGGTCTTGTGCGATTTCGCACAGTACAGATCTGAAAAATGAACAAAAGCTTAATTACAAAACGAAAACTAGACTATTTATACTAAAAAAGTAGTTCTCGCGCGACAAGCTTTTCGCGTGGATCAATCTGTCGCGCGGCTAAGGCTTTCGCGTGGAAGCTTCTTCTCGTGTGGAATCTTCTTCTCGCGTGGAATCTTCTTCTCGCGTGACAGCTTCATCTCGCGTGGAACTGGATTTCGCACATGCTGTTTTTTAGACTTCATCTTCATTTAGTCTTCAAATGTTTTGCCGAGCCTTGATTAGTATTCTACAAAAAATTACCTTAAATATTAATAATATTATTTAATATTCTTTTACATTTGATAAATTAGAAAAGAGATATATTTATTAATATTATTTCTAAATAAACAATTTTTTATAAAATAATAAATTTTTCTAAAGCATAAAACTTTTTTAAACATACAAAATATTTTAAAAGTGGTATTTTTAATAATTCATTTTTTTAAAAACAAAAATAATTTATTTGGGAGATATAATAAGAAAATTTTAAAAAACGACATTTTTATACGATTTGTTTTAGAACAAAATGTTTATTTTTTTGGAAAATAATTTAAAAACAAAATTTTAAAAAGCTGATATCACTGTTTTATTAGTTATACCCATTTCTCATACGTAATTTTGGTCATATCATATCTTAAAACATCATTTATAATTAATAAATTTTATTATATTAATATTTTATTTATTGAACTCGTGTAATACACGGGTTTTAGTATATTTATATAAAAATAAAAAATTTTAAAACGGATAAATTATTTTTTCTTTTTTTAGATAAAAGTTAAAAAAATAAAATTTCAAACAAAGCACGGAGTGAACAGTGTTACCATCTTCTAGCAGCATTTGTTACAGTCCCATCTTATAATACCCATAAAAAAAAAAATAATAATAATAATAATAATAATAATAATAATAATAATAATGGTTCAGGGGGCATTTGTGCCACTTTGAAAACTTAAATTTATAAGTTTTGTACACAAATAAAACAAACATTAAACCACAGGGACTATTTGTGTAAAATTTAAAAACCAAATCTGTCTTCTCTCTCCTCTACCCGCGTTTCCGGCGAGTATTTCCGGCCAAAGCCGGTCGGCCCTCCGGCGAGCTCCACAGCCAAAAACCGCTTGATATTTTGATCAAATTAAATGCCCGACACACTCGTATGATTGTCACGAACCCATGACCCACTGCAATTTGATATTTGAGTGCGATTTGGAACCGTTCCACCATTCCCCTACTTTCGGCCGACACCCACATTCAAATCGCACTAAAACGAGTTTAATAATCAAATTAATCGAGGACCATCAAATGTTTTGATCATTTATAAAATATCAGTGAGCTCAATTTCTCTAAGAAACACACAAAGCACACCTCCGATCACCTCTGTTCATCGCGGACCTGCAACTTTCTGGAACTCCAACCTAAGCACGTTCTAATCCCAAATTAACTTGAGGCTTTGTATCAAGAACACTAGTTGAAGCTGTTCACCAATTTAATTGGATTTTCATCACCAATTGCACAGCAAACCGGGCACCTTCAACCGCGACTGTTCGTCGATTGTCATTGATACCCTTCTAAAACGAACCAGGTAATTGGAACCACCTACACACTCGGTTTCACGTGGGAAATCAAAGCCCTAAGCTTGATTTCATACACAACATCCATTTGAGGTTCGACTTGGGTTAAAATCATGTTAGGGTTCGAAGGGGAGATTGGGAATCTGTTTAAAGACTGGTTTTAAGATTTAAAACCTGATTCATAACGCGGCCAAGGCCTTTAGTCTACTGGTAATGGAGTAGGAGTGTGGGTTTGAGGTCCCGGGTTCGACCCCGGGCACCTCCAATTATTTTTTTTATGCCTTTTTCCAGCTTCTAATAAATATGTAAAAATTTCTAAAAATTATAAAAGAAACTTTTATAAACTCTCCTTATTTTAAAGGTTATTTAGTAAATTTCTATAAATTTAATGTTTACAAACACCTTAATAATTTTTATAAAATATTGTTTATAGATGTTATAAATAGCCATTTTTATAAATATGGGCTCTAAATAATGATTCAAATGATTATTTTATTTTTGGACACTGTATTACCTATAATTATGGATCAATCATGAAAATTGTGTAATTATAAAGATTTTGTAATTTTATAAATTATTAACAAACGTTATAAATAGTTTATTTTGTTTAAAAATAAACTGTAAATAGATGATTTAGGCCCGTATTTTATAGCCAACTTACAGAGGCTATAACTTCTTCATAACAGATTCAAATCAGTTAAACCTTATGTTCACGACGAAGTTCGTCGAATGACGAATCTGTTGATATATAAAACATAGAAAAACTCATTCGTTTAGACCTCCAAATAGTCATTTTCGTAACAGCTAGCAGTTCTGCGCAGCTGTAAAGATCCACGTTTTTCTCATATTTCGGTAATCTAAATCAGAAACTTTTCTAAATGAAAGTTGTTTAGAAATCACTAATCTAGTAAACTGGAGATTTTCAGAATTTTTAAGCGTCGTTTAGTATTTTTAACGAGTGCGAAAATACAAGGGCAGAACTGGAATTTTTCAAACTATAACTTGCGTTACGTTATCGTAGGTTCTCGCGGCGTTAACCGAGACTAGACCTCGTTTCTGATTATTATCATTCGTGTATAAGGTACGGATTCTTGGTTATCTTTATCATAGTATAAATTCTATTCCGTTACTTTGTAGTACGGATTTTTGATATGTTATTTCCGTTAATATGAATCGTTTAGCCTTTATTAGTCGTATATCCTTATTATTTAATTATGCTCCGATTCGTTCGACTCATTAGTGTTATTTAGTGAGACCTGTAGCATGCAATATATATTTTATGAATTGTGCTCATTATTGCATGTTCCTATAAATGTTCCATTGATACGTTATATGTTGGTAGTTGTACTACCATTTGATTTGATACTCTGTTACCCGAGCTCTCCGACATGTCATTATGGCGTCAATGATGTGACACTTTTCATGACGGTGTGTAATAAATAGTTCACGGCGTCTCCGTTAACACGTTAGTACTCAAGTAGACTTTGGCCATAATATCTGGGAGGCGGATGGATCGATCCTAGTTCAGTTCAGTTCAGTTCAGTTCCGGGGGATGGAATCATGTGTGTACGCCCCACACACCATCTCATTAGTGCATAGTCTAGCTAGCTATGTACTTATCAGTTCAGTTTTGGCTCTGGGTACTTCTTATATTACACGACTTATGTTGTTTGTATATACGTGTCGTGTAGATCAGTTCAGTTCAGTATTACATGTTCAGTTCAGTATCAGTATATATGTTCAGATTCAGATTTCCGTTTCAGTATCATATGATCCGTTCAGTATTCAGATATAAGTATTTATGCTTCGTATCGTTACTATTGTTAATTCCGTCACTGAGCAACTTTTGGCTCAGCCGTATTTTCTTTTGTGGTGTTTTCTTATTTGATTGTAGGTATTCAGGGTAATCCGGGAAATCAGTGAAGAGTGGTTAAAGATCAAGATTGTATTTTACTTTAATTAATGTAATGAATAACTTAATTAGGTTCTTTCGGATTATCTGTGTAACACCCGTATTTTTTCAGCAAAAAAAAAAAAGAAGAAAAGAAAAGAAAATAAAAGAAACTAAAAAGGAGGGACCAAAAGTGCCAAATGGGCAAAGTTATTATTTATTTTGTACAAAAGGAAGGCATGGTCGCCCATTACCTCCTGCACATTTCTTTACATCGGTTTTTAGAGAGAGAAAGCAGCAGGAGCAGAAAAACCATCGGGATTTTTGAAGAAGGACCTGAGAAATTCGAAGTTTTTGGTAAGAAATCTCGAATTTATGATGTTAGGACGATTCTAGAACCATATATGAGCTTATAAATGTAACTAGTGTGTTCGGGTTGCACTGTGGGTGTGTTTTAGGCGTATAAAAGACTGAGAAGTTCAAGGAAAGGGCATCCAAAACCCGAAGACAAATTAAGGTGAGTTCTAGACCCCTTTTTACTGATTTTTATACGTTTTGGGGCTGGAAATGCATATATATGTTTTTATAAAATTTATGCTGATACCCGTATGAACCAAATGTATGCATGTTTATGTTTATGCTAGATTTATGCCTAGAATCATGTGTATATGTTTAGAATTAGGCATATGATGTTTGGGACTTGGATTATGGATTAGACTCATGAACCGGTTGCAAATATGTCTGAAAATGGGACTTAGAACAATTAATTACAGGTTGATGAGTCCACCAGTGCTCATACGACCAACAGTGTGGTCGTATGACTAGGAGATATATTTTTCTAAGTGCTAATGAGTCTAACAGGACTCATACGACCAACAGTGTGGTCGTATGACCAAGTAATTTGTCTAAGTGTTGAGCCCAATAGGACTCATACGACCAACAGTATGGTCGTATGACTAAGTAAATTTTCTAAGTATGATGAAGAGTCCAACAGGACTCATACGACCAACAGTAGTCATATGATCAGAACATGTTTCTTAGGGAATGGTACGACCAATAGTGCTCATACGACCAGCAGTGTGGTCGTATGACCAGATGAAAATGTCTAAGTATAAGATGAAAAGTCCAGCAGTGCTCATACGGCTAACAGGGCTCATACGGCCAGAGGGCTTATACGCCCAACAGGGCTAAAACGCCCAGAATACTTAGAATTTTTCAGAAATTTCCTGCAATACCGAAGTTCGAGGTTTTGACCAGGGTTGACTATGGTTAACCCTTATTGTTACTGATATTATTATCAGTGTATTATTGTTGACAATATTATTAAAATATTGTTAAGTATGGTATGATATGATGATGCTACGTATGATGATGCTACGTATGATGATGCTACGTATGATGATGAATGTATGATGATGA
Source organism: Flaveria linearis (assembly GCA_024085815.1). Classification (NCBI taxonomy): domain Eukaryota; kingdom Viridiplantae; phylum Streptophyta; class Magnoliopsida; order Asterales; family Asteraceae; genus Flaveria; species Flaveria linearis. The sequence goes on from CM044016.1 coordinate 53,908,428, forward strand.
ATGTATTATGAGTATGTATAATGTGTGTGTATGTTCCTTGTAATTGTGTATGTTTATCTTTCTGAAACTTTACGAATAACGAGAATGAACTAATGAAGTATTATGTATCGTAAAGTGAAAGATAATGAAAGAGGAACATGATGACGAATGCATGTATTAACGAACGAACGAAAAGAAGAATGATGATGAATACATGCATTAATGAATGAACGAATTATGTCTTGCAAGCATTGAATAACGCGATTGGTCCTTCTATGTGATTGACCATGGTCATGGTACCTCTACCGCTTACCTCTAGTACCGTGGCATACGATTTCCCGTCATATGTTGACTACGGCCCGGTAGCTAACAACGATCGGGGTGTAGCATATGGTATTGGTACAATTCACCTTTCAATGCGTGCAAGTAAGTATGAACGGGATTCTTGTCATTCGACCACAGTAATCATAGCCAAGTGCTATGAAGTGGGTAAAGCCTGACAGAATCCACACGAGAAGTTAAAGATAACGATGAATAACGAATGATGAAGATAATAACGAATATTATCTCTGTGTACGTATGATGTATGAACGCACGAAAGGATACTTTTAAATAAGTAAAAGTATGTTTTATTACAAAACTAGAACTCACTCAGCAACGCTGACTTTTATGCATTTTCCAGTTGGCAGGTAGTGTTGCTGAGGATGGCACGAGGCGGCTACTCAGCTCTTTTGGGATGGCATTCTTTTGTTAATGTTTTTGTATTGTAATGCAAACAAACGATATTTTGTAACGGGTGTTGTATTACTTTGCAAAAGCATTTATAGTAAATTTAAAGTTTCCGCTGCATGGTTTTTATTAAATTGTATTAAATGTATGTTTTATGGGTGATGACGACCAACTGTGAGGTGCCCGGGAGAGGGGCCTTACAAGTTGGTATCAGAGACAAAGTTTAAGTGAAATGGGTAAAATTTTTAAAACAAACCTAAAACTTAAACTGAGAATGGGACAGGGAGAATGAGAATGCCATCTGAGTAGCTGCGTGCCATCAGGTATTTTCTTGAAAGGTAACCAGTGTTACGTGCGCATGTTATGTGATTATGTGTACTGTTAGACTTAGATACTAATGTAGTCAGGACAGGTAATGCTCGGGGTGTGAAGAGTAGAGTAAGTGGCTAATCACAACTGGCCACTGTAATTAGGGACTTACTGTACTTGACATAAACTGAGCTATTTCCTTGAATGACCGTGTTGGTGTTTAAATCTTTCAGTGTGATAGAAGATGGTCGGTGGTAGATCATCTAAAGCCCCAATTGGTGGAGGCAGTGGCGGAAGTGGTGTGGAACCACGAGCCACAAGAGGTAGGCCTAGACAAGAGAAGAAGGTTCCCGAAGAACCTAATACTACTCCCTCGGGGGGAGTGGATGAGAGTGATAATATGAGAGCCTCGGTGAAAGAGACTGTGATCGAGGAGGTGCACCAAGTCATGCAGACGATCTTACCGTCTGTAGTGACTGAAGTGATAAAGGCAGTACGTGAAGACGATAGACGAGGGAGGAATCGATCCTCAGGAAGACAGCAACAGACAGAAGCAGAGACAGTATTATCTGATGATGAAGAGGAAGAGGAAGAAGAACAGTTACGGGAGACCGCCCGGGGTTGTAACTACGGGGCATTCATGAGGTGCAAACCCCCAACTTTTGATGGGTCTGGTACTGCTACTGATGCTCACCAATGGGTGATGGAAATGGAAGCTGTCCTTGATATTAGTGATTGCCAGGAGGACAAGAAGGTGAAGTTTGCTACCCACTCTTTTACAGGGTCGGCTTTATGCTGGTGGAAAAATATAATCCAAGCCGAGGGTAGCAGGGCGATAGGGAAGATGAAGTGGGCTGAGTTAAAAAGGCTGGTGATCGAGGAATTCAGTCCTCGTCGGGAAATGGATAGAATAGAAAGAGAGTTCCTGCAGTTGGAGGCGGGGACGATGACCCACCAACAATATACCACCAAGTTTAACGAGTTGGCGCTGTTGGTGCCGGAGCAGGTGACGCCGGTGTCTCGAAAGATCAACCGGTATATTCAAGGACTGCCGGCTGAAATTCGTTGGCACTTGATTTCTGCCCGACCAAGCACTTTCAGGTCGGCAGTGGATTTGGTGGGAAGGTTATTCGATGAACGTGCTGCTTTGGTGAAGGCTGAGGGAAGCAAGAAAGGAAGTGGAGAGAAGAACTGGCAGGGGAAGAGATTTGGTCGGGGTGATACTTCGACAAACAACAAGAAGGCAAGGGTGGATGACCGCCGAGTGGTCGTGTCTGGAGCTGGGGTGAGGAAGTGTGGTAAGTGTGGAAAGAAGCACTCAGGGGAGTGCAAGTGGGGATCCAACCTCTGCTTTAAGTGCGGGAGGACAGGGCACATATCAAAAGATTGCCGGATGGGCAAGTGCTTTAATTGTGGAGAAAGTGGCCATATGAGCAGGGACTGTAAGAAGCCGAGGGCTGAGGCTTCAGGGGTAAAGAAGACGGGAAGTGAAGGTCCGAGAGCAAACGCCAGGGCTTTCACCATGACGCAGGAAGAGGCTAGGACGGACCCCGACGTGGTGTCAGGTACGTTTCTAGTTAACCAAACTCTTGCTTCTGTGTTATTTGACTCTGGTGCTAGTAGGAGTTTCATTTCTGCTACTTTCTGTGCTAAATTGCCTGTTAATAGCAAATGCATTAGTGAGCCTTTTTATGTAGAAACTGCTATTGGTAAGTCCACTAGAGTTACTGATGTGATAGAGGACTGTACCATGGAGTTAGAAGGTCATAGGTTTGCTGCTAGATTACATGTGATGCCCCTAGGAGGATTTGATGTAGTGTTAGGGATGGACTGGTTAGCAACCTACGAAGCGAATATCGTGTGCCAAAAGAAGATGATTAGACTGACGGCGACCGACGGAAGTCCGGTGACAATTTATGGCGATCGAGTTACGACGATTCCGAAGATGATCTCGAAGGCGGTGGCGGGAAAGTGTATGAGGCGCGGATGTAGCGCCTACTTATGTTATGTAAAGAATGTAGAGACGCCAAAACCACAGCTATGCGATATGCCAGTGGTGTGTGACTTTCCAGACGTGTTTCCCAAAGACTTATCGGGATTGCCACCTGACCGAGAGATCGAATTCCAGATCGACCTGATACCGGGTGCCCAACCTGTCGCAAAAGCACCGTATCGCTTGGCTCCGACGGAGATGAAAGAGTTGATGGAACAGTTGCAGGAGCTGCTGAATAAGGGGTTTATCCGACCGAGTATCTCACCTTGGGGTGCTCCGGTTCTGTTCGTAAAGAAGAAGGATGGTAGTATGAGGATGTGCATCGACTACCGTGAGCTGAATAAGCTGACGGTAAAGAACAGATACCCCTTACCAAGAATCGATGACTTGTTTGATCAACTTCAGGGTGCCAGTTGGTTTTCAAGGATAGATCTTCGATCAGGGTACCATCAACTGAAGGTGAAGGAGCAGGATATCCCTAAAACAGCCTTTCGTACGCGCTATGGTCACTACAAGTTTCTTGTCATGTCTTTTGGGTTGACCAATGCGCCGGCTGCTTTTATGGATTTGATGAACCGAGTGTGCCGACCAATGTTGGATAAATCAGTAATTGTATTCATTGATGATATTCTGATTTATTCAAGAAGTGAAAAAGAGCATGCCGGGCATATTCGGGAAGTGTTGGAAACGTTGAGAAGGGAGAAATTGTACGCCAAGTTCTCCAAGTGCGCCTTTTGGTTACGCGAGGTGCAATTTCTGGGTCACGTAGTGAATGCAGGAGGAATAATGGTGGACCCAGCAAAGGTTGAGGCTGTGATGCAATGGAAATCACCAAAGACGCCATCCGAGATTCGTAGCTTCTTAGGATTGGCGGGCTATTATAGAAGATTTATTCAAGACTTTTCAAAGATCGCCTTACCTTTGACAAAATTGACTCGTAAGGACGTGAAATTCGTGTGGGGTCGAGAGCAGGAGATGGCTTTTGAGGAGTTAAAGGCAAGACTAACACAAGCTCCTGTCTTGACTTTGCCTGAGGGAAGTGAAGACTTAGTGGTCTATTCGGATGCATCTTATTCTGGGCTAGGTTGTGTGTTGATGCAACGTGGAAAGGTGATAGCCTACGCATCTCGACAGCTGAAGACCCACGAAGTTAACTATCCCACACACGATCTAGAATTAGCCGCGGTGGTTTTTGCATTGAAGATTTGGCGGCACTATCTATACGGGACGAAGTGCACAATCTTCACTGACCACAAAAGCTTGAAGTATTTCTTCGAGCAGAAGGATTTAAACATGAGGCAAAGGCGATGGTTGGAGCTCATAAAGGATTATGACTGCGAAATCCATTACCATCCGGGCAAGGCCAATGTGGTGGCTGATGCCCTTAGCCGAAAAGAAAGACCTGAGCCGATTCGGGTGAAGGCTTATCAGCTGATCATGACCCCCGATGTGATGACACAGGTTAAGGAGTTTCAAGACGAGGCTTTGAAAGAAGATCATCTTAACTCCGAAAGGATGAGAGGCCTAGTGACGGAATTGGGTGAGAACACTCTTGGTGTTAAGACCCGATTTGGGCGAATGTGGATTCCTCGATACGGGGATCTACGTGGAAGAATCATGGATGAGGCCCATAAGACCCGATACTCCATTCACCCCGGTGCTACCAAAATGTACCACGATATGAAGAAGGATTACTGGTGGCCGGGTATGAAACGCGACGTAGTGGGGTATGTAAGTAAGTGCCTGACTTGCTTACAAGTAAAGGCAGAACACCAGAAGCCTTACAGGAAGATCCAACCGTTGGATATACCCGAGTGGAAGTGGGAGCACATCACCATGGACTTCATCACGAAGTTACCACGTACCCCAAAAGGGTATGATGCTATATGGGTGATAGTTGACCGCCTGACGAAGAGTGCCCACTTCCTACCGATCCGTGAAACGTACTCATCTGAAAGATTGGCGGATCTGTTCATTAAAGAAATTGTAGCTCGTCATGGTGTGCCGGTGTCTATTGTGTCTGATCGTGACACCCGGTTTACCTCCAAGTTTTGAAAGAGATTTCATGATGCGATGGGGACGAGACTACACATTAGTACAGCATATCACCCTCAGACGGACGGTCAGTCTGAGAGGACGATCCAAACACTCGAAGACATGCTTCGGGCATGCGTGATCGATTTTGGAGGAAGTTGGGATGATCACTTGCCGTTAGCAGAATTCTCGTACAACAATAGCTATCATGCCAGTATTGGCATGCCACCCTACGAGATGCTATACGGTAGGAGATGTAGGACGCCCGTATGTTGGGGAGACATTGGGCAGAAAGAGTTAGGAGGTGTTGAGGTGGTTGAAGCTACGACTGAGAAGTTAGAAAAGATCAAAGCCTTCATGAAGGCGGCGAAAGATAGGCAAAAGTCGTATGCTGACAAGAGGCGGAGACCGATAGAGTTCAAGGTTGGTGACCGAGTCATGTTGAAGGTCTCGCCCTGGAAAGGGATCATTAGATTCAGGAAGCGAGGTAAGCTAAGCCCGAGATACATAGGACCTTTCCGAATTGTCGCACGAGTAGGAGAGGTGGCCTATCGACTTGAATTGCCAGATGAGTTAAGTGGAATTCATCCCACATTCCATGTATCCCATCTGAGGAAGTGCTTAGCTGATGAAGACATGGTTGTACCACTGGAGGATATTGAAGTAGACGAACGGCTCAATTACGTGGAGCAACCAGTGGCAATCATTGATCGTAAAGAAAAGAGGTTGAGGAATAAAGTGGTTCCTCTTGTGCGTGTACAGTGGAAGCACAGGAAGGGATCCGAGTCTACGTGGGAGACTGAAGAAGAGATGAGACAACACTACCCACATCTGTTCGAGGAATGACAGGTTTCGGGGACGAAACCTATATAAGGGGGGTGGACTTGTAACACCCGTATTTTTTTCAGCAAAAAAAAAGAAGAAAAGAAAAGAAAATAAAAGAAACTAAAAAGGAGGGACCAAAAGTGCCAAATGGGCAAAGTTATTATTTATTTTGTACAAAAGGAAGGCATGGTCGCCCATTACCTCCTGCACATTTCTTTACATCGGTTTTTAGAGAGAGAAAGCAGCAGGAGCAGAAAAACCATCGGGATTTTTGAAGAAGGACCTGAGAAATTCGAAGTTTTTGGTAAGAAATCTCGAATTTATGATGTTAGGACGATTCTAGAACCATATATGAGCTTATAAATGTAACTAGTGTGTTCGGGTTGCACTGTGGGTGTGTTTTAGGCGTATAAAAGACTGAGAAGTTCAAGGAAAGGGCATCCAAAACCCGAAGACAAATTAAGGTGAGTTCTAGACCCCTTTTTACTGATTTTTATACGTTTTGGGGCTGGAAATGCATATATATGTTTTTATAAAATTTATGCTGATACCCGTATGAACTGAATGTATGCATGTTTATGTTTATGCTAGATTTATGCCTAGAATCATGTGTATATGTTTAGAATTAGGCATTATGATGTTTGGGACTTGGATTATGGATTAGACTTGTGACACCCTACACATATCCCACATCGGCCGTGGACAGGAGAGATTCCTGGTTCATAAGGAACGTCTGGCCTCTAACATCAACAACGCGTTTTGGGCGTATTGGCTGTGGATGAGAGGAGAACTCCACAGTTAAGCGTGCTCAGGTGGGAGCAATCTAGGGATGGGTGACCTCCCTGGGAAGTTTTCACCCGGGCAACCAAAAGCAAATCCGTGAGCTCCTCGTGGGCGAAGCGGACAATATTGTTGGTTTGAGAGGCCGGGTGTGACAGATTGGTATCAGAGCCCATAACTATAGGGATTTAGGTTATTAGAAATGGTGGCCTAGACTATAGTTGCATGAACCTCATAGAAAGATCCTTATACTTTTATGCTTACATATTGTTTAAATGCTACATAATGCTATGCCTTTTGTGCAACTTGATGCCTTAGCATAGGATTGCCTTATGTATGCTTAAAACTTAGTTACTTGACTCCTTAAACTTAACTTTGACTTTTGACTCTCCCCGACAAATGAACTTCCTAAACCTATTCTCAACGACATGTGGAATCTACACTTATCATCGTGGATTTAATTCCTTAGACTCTATATCTAATCTGTGAAAATCTCATCAAGGTTTTGATTTCATAAACCTAAGAAATATTGTGTGACACATAGACACCTGTATTCTGGATTTCCTGGCAAAAAGCCCTCGGGCTAAGGTAAGCGTATCGTATAAATCTCATTGAGGGAACCGTTACGCTTACCTGGGGATTTCTGGGATGAGTGATAAACTATGGTCAAAATACACAAATCTCTAAGGCAAATGAGTCAATTTACCTTGACGTGTCAACGATTCCAAATGGTAATGCGTTACCAAATGGAACCATCCTTTTGTATCTTAAAAATCCTTGAATCCTTGAACTAGTTTATCATCAAAGTTTAAATACTTTCTCATTCTTAACCTAAATAATATTCCTGTTAATATTAAACCCATCCTACATTTCAACTCTTACGTTTAAACGCTCAATGTGTAACATGAAACGTTATTGAACTCAACGTTTCATGTAACTATTTCTATACCTTGACCAACGTGAACATGGATTTTAACATACCCAAAGATATTGGGAATCTAAACCGTATGTCTTTAAAACTTTAAACCGTTACCTATGGTTCTCAAGTCTTCTTAAGGATGTGTCCTATAACTAAGAACATGCAAAGCTGTAGATGGAATTCCTACATCTCAGGATACTTTGCTAATTGAATATTAACCTTGTTAATTTAAAGTGGTCACTCACCTCAATGATCGAATAAACTAATTATAACTTTGTTACCACTTATAAGTACGCGTGTCTTCAATAAGGCTATGGGTGACCTCATATCTTGGGAAGTCCGTGTATTTTCCTTTCGATTGTGAATCGAATGTTCACATCTCATCATGGTGTGAATCATTCTTGCCCTTGATTTCGTCTTCCTGATTTAAGACATCCAAGATTTAAACATCATAACAAATCCTGTTATCTCGAACCTTGACTTTAAATTTTATAAGCATGATTTTCCTTTTGGTTTTATTGATGTAACTTGAAATTTCCTGAATTTCTAATTAATATTATTTTCCTTTTATCGTTAAGTCAAACTTCGTACCGCTTGCACCATAGGAAATGCGAGGGTTTGCAAGTCAATCTATGACTAAGAACACTCGTATCACCTAAATGATTCTATCTCATCAAAAACAGGGGTGATTCCCTTACTTTGATGAATCTCTATTCGTTTCGATAAATGGTTTCTAATTTTGTGTTTTAATGAAATTTCATCCTCTGGATCAGGGTGATTACCTTATCTTGAGGATTGACTCCAAGTATTCTCTTTGGAATGGCTTTTCACAAATGACATGACCTCACCAAAATAGGATTGAAACCCGTACTTTGGTGACAAATGTTAGTCTTTGATTGTTTCCTTGTTATTATGAAGCTCAATCATCAAGATAGGCGTGAATTCCATACCTTGATGATAATTTCATTTTTATGGATTGTATTCTCTCAAATGAAACGATCTCATCAAAGTAGGAGTGAATTCTGGATTTTGACGAAGAAGTTCATCCTGTTATATTTTGCTTTTGTAAAACTTCATCGTTAAGATAGGAGTGATTTCCCTTACCTTAATGGTGAGTTACCTCGTCTTATTTCTATGGATCCTTAACAATGAGTTGGGATCGAACTTTTTGATTGGTAAGTTAATGATCATATCTTGGGAATACATCATCAAGTTAGGAGTGAAAACCACACCTTGATGACTAACCTCATTTATTGATCTTCAACTTACCATGGTTATAATCAAGTGACGAGAAGCATGTAGCAACTTGAAGGGTGAAGCAATATTGGTGATTCGACCTATCAAGCCAAAGCATGATCTCTGAACTTGAAAAGAGACCCGATCGTTTTAGGTTGATTTTGATTCCAAGCTTGACGCATGTAAATTCTTAAATCGATTTCTTTCCCGTTATTCTCATGTTTTGATTTGATCTAGCTATAGGGAACCATTTATTCCCTACTTATCAACTTTCATTTTGAGTTATCATTAAAACCTGATTGCGTAATGATTAGCTTCCTAAACAACCTTCCTGCCAAATAAAGACATTACTAATTTGTGTTCATGGCTTCCTAGCCACACGAATGTTTCTCAGCTGTGATTATGAGTTTGATGAACCGCGTGTGCAAGTCGTACTTGGAAAGCTACTTGTGTTTCTCTTTATCAGCAATATTCTGAATTATTTAAATTTTAATCCAATCGTGAACGCTATCATCGTTGATCAATGCAATTCCTATTATTGTGGCATTTCTTGGACCATCTTTGAACTTCTCATAACAACCTCTAGTAATGATGTCTTCCTTCAAAACCACACTTATTCTGAAAACCCATTACAACGATTTTCCTCATACTAAAGTAAATCTTTAATCTTAACAAAAACGATACTTGTATCAACGTTACACCAATAACACTTTGAACCCTCATTGACATGCGTAAACAAGAATCGATCACCTAGAAACCCGTTAAGGTTATTTGCTTGAGAAACTCTTATGAATTCCATCCAAAAACATCCGGAACTTATTTTTCATGTTCGTTAAGCCGAGTCCTGTATCGATCTAATGTATGGTGTTTCACACATGACAAAACTTTTTAACCATATTGAACCGTTTGGAATACAAACATTTATCAATTAAAAAATTTTAAAGGAATGACTTGGACACTTTGTCAACGAACATATAAGATCATGAACGGTGAAACTTAACAAACTTAGAATCATAGTCAAACTTATTGAATTTAAACATTCCTAAGAGTGCACTCGTGAACACGAGATGACATCTAAGTCTCCTCAAAACCTTAAAATTTATTTCTCATGATTAAATTTCGGGACGAAATTTCTTAAAGTAGGGGAGACTGTAACATCTCGTATTTCACGATGTATATTTTTATAATAATAACAATAATAATAATAATAATAATAATAATAATAATAATAATAATAATAATAATAATAAATATAATGGTGATAATAATCTTAGTAATAATGATAATAATAATAATAATAATAATAATAATAATAATAATAAATTGTAAAATTTAAAAGTCAAATTATAAGTTGAAGGGGTCTTTTTGTTATTATTGAAACTTCAAATAAATGTTTGGGCATAAAATAAAAAAGAAACAAACCACAGGGACTAGAACTGTAATTTTATTTAAAAACCCAAACCGCCCCTTCCCTCCCCGTCGGAACCTCGCCGCCGGCCACCGGTCTCCGGCGAGCCTACAACAGCCAAACAACTCGATTTTTGACCGAATCAACCATCCCGACACACTCACGTGGTGAATTCGAACTCATGCCTCAAAAACAATTTAAAAATCGAAGACTTTGGTGCGATCTAACCGATCCACGTTCTTGTCAGCCTTTAACAGTCCAATCGATCGCCCTAACCTCTGTTAAAATCCAATTAATTAAACCTGAATGTTTGTATATCTATAGGTAATCGTTTAACCATTTCAATTGTATCTTAAAACACACAAAACACTCCATCGATCATCATTCTCATCGCGAACCTACAACTCAATCTAACCCACTGTACGAGCATCCTTAATCGAGTTTGATTGAAGGCTTTCATTCCTCATCACCATCCGAAGCTTCCCACAAGAGTAATTTGATTATAATCATCTATTTCTTCCCGAGCCAATTCCTTCTCTGTCGCGAGTTGTTCTTCGAAGTGGGTACCTCCAATCGAACATCAAATGGGTAATTGTTTACATATACATGTTCGATTAAACATGGGGAACAAAAGCCCTATGTTTATTTCGGTAGTCATCATCGAATTCAAGCTCGATTGAATCGAAATCAGTCTAGGGTTCTTGGAATTGGGGGGGGGAGTACCTTGAAACCTGCTTAAAGGATTTAAAAACCATTCATTAACGCGGCCTTGTGCCTTTGGTTCACTGGTAGTTGGGTGTGTGTATGTGTTGGAGGTCCCGGGTTCGAACCCGGCTACCTCCAACTATTTTTTTTTATGCCTTTTAAACCTCTTAAAAATTTCAGAAAAATTCCTGAAAATTATAAAAATAAGTTTTATAAACCTTAAATATTTTTCTTTACATCAAACCAATTTCTGCAAATTTATTTCTTAAAATATATTAATATTTGATTTTATTTTATTAAAACAAATAATAAAACTAGTTAAATAACTTATAAAATAGACTTTAAAATTTATTTATCTTAACAAAACATTACAATTGGAGTATTTTCATGTTTTAGTTATTAATTATTATTGTTTCAAATAATAAATAATTATTTGTCTTAAATAATAAATAATATAAGTTTGTAGAAATTATATATTTTATAATTTCATAAATCATTCTAAAACATTATTCTCTTATAAAATATACTAACTAAAGGTTAGATTAATCATTCGTTATTAATCAAAACGTTATTCTAATTAATCTTAAATAATTTTAAAGTTTTATATATATTAAGCCTTATCAATTTTTATACTTAAAATTCATTCTTAAAATACTAAAACACATATATGAAATTCTTCTAATGGATCGAAACGCGAATAATTACTTTATAGATGTAATTACTCGACAAACCTCACAATTCCAATTGAAACCCTAGTTCATGTTAAAACATTAAAGCTTATTATTAAGACTTTAACCATGTGAATATATATTTACATATTTAGGTACCTTGTAACGATTCACATTGGAACGACGCCTACTATTATTCTTATTAGTCGTCATTATATACTTATTTGACAAGTGAGTTTTCCTTGCCCCCTTTTACTTTATTTCACACCATTTTGGGGTGAAGCATGATACTTATATATTACACACTTATAAACGTTTGAGACTTGTAAAACACTTGCAATTCATCTTTATATCTTGTCATGGTTATTTGTATGTTGTAAGTGATTATATGAGATACATAGTTTGTTACAATCATTAACTATTGCTAGCCTGGCGACGTCTTAGATCTTTGGGCCTGACAAGCCTATTTGGTGCTAAAGTCGATGTATTGCCGACTCCTAGGAGCCGTATGCTTGTGCACTAGGGAACCAAATACACTTAGCCAATCTTATATACTTGTAATCAAGTCGAGGTTTGATTGTGAAGATATGTGTTCTATAACCTTACTAGCTTATAACCTATGACATGAATTGCTACTTATAACCTTTTCATATTATGTATGAAAACTTGGGAAACTCACCAACTATTTTTAGTTGACCTTTTATTTTTATCATGTTTCAGGTAACCCCCGAGTTTAGAGTGATCTTTTGAAGCTTGCAATAAAACTAGGATGTGGACCTAGTTAAATAAATGAAATGTTATGTTATGTTTGATATTTGCTTGAATGTATTTCATGATTGAGACTTATGTTGTAATTCCTGTTGAAACTATTAATCTGATTATTTGCATTTAAACATAGCGTTATGTGGCTGTGAACAATCGTATTCCTCACGCCTCGACGATTCCGCCGTCTAGGTTGGGGTGTGACAAGACTCATGAACCGGTTGCAAATATGTCTGAAAATGGGACTTAGAACAATTAATTACAGGTTGATGAGTCCACCAGTGCTCATACGACCAACAGTGTGGTCGTATGACTAGGAGATATATTTTCTAAGTGCTAATGAGTCTAACAGGACTCATACGACCAACAGTGTGGTCGTATGACCAAGTAATTTGTCTAAGTGTTGAGCCCAATAGGACTCATACGACCAACAGTATGGTCGTATGACTAAGTAAATTTTCTAAGTATGATGAAGAGTCCAACAGGACTCATACGACCAACAGTAGTCATATGATCAGAACATGTTTCTTAGGGAATGGTACGACCAATAGTGCTCATACGACCAGCAGTGTGGTCGTATGACCAGATGAAAATGTCTAAGTATAAGATGAAAAGTCCAGCAGTGCTCATACGGCTAACAGGGCTCATACGGCCAGAGGGCTTATACGCCCAACAGGGCTAAAACGCCCAGAATACTTAGAATTTTTCAGAAATTTCCTGCAATACCGAAGTTCGAGGTTTTGACCAGGGTTGACTATGGTTAACCCTTATTATTACTGATATTATTATCAGTGTATTATTGTTGACAATATTATTAAAATATTGTTAAGTATGGTATGATATGATGATGCTACGTATGATGATGCTACGTATGATGATGCTACGTATGATGATGAATGTATGATGATGAATGTATGATGAGTATGTATAATGTGTGTGTATGTTCCTTGTAATTGTGTATGTTTATCTTTCTGAAACTTTACGAATAACGAGAATGAACTAATGAAGTATTATGTATCGTAAAGTGAAAGATAATGAAAGAGGAACATGATGACGAATGCATGTATTAACGAACGAACGAAAAGAAGAATGATGATGAATACATGCATTAATGAATGAACGAATTATGTCTTGCAAGCATTGAATAACGCGATTGGTCCTTCTATGTGATTGACCATGGTCATGGTACCTCTACCGCTTACCTCTAGTACCGTGGCATACGATTTCCCGTCATATGTTGACTACGGCCCGGTAGCTAACAACGATCGGGGTGTAGCATATGGTATTGGTACAATTCACCTTTCAATGCGTGCAAGTAAGTATGAACGGGATTCTTGTCATTCGACCACAGTAATCATAGCCAAGTGCTATGAAGTGGGTAAAGCCTGACAGAATCCACACGAGAAGTTAAAGATAACGATGAATAACGAATGATGAAGATAATAACGAATATTATCTCTGTGCACGTATGATGTATGAACGCACGAAAGGATACTTTTAAATAAGTAAAAGTATGTTTTATTACAAAACTAGAACTCACTCAGCAACGCTGACTTTTATGCATTTTCCAGTTGGCAGGTAGTGTTGCTGAGGATGGCACGAGGCGGCTACTCAGCTCTTTTGGGATGGCATTCTTTTGTTAATGTTTTTGTATTGTAATGCAAACAAACGATATTTTGTAACGGGTGTTGTATTACTTTGCAAAAGCATTTATAGTAAATTTAAAGTTTCCGCTGCATGGTTTTTATTAAATTGTATTAAATGTATGTTTTATGGGTGATGACGACCAACTGTGAGGTGCCCGGGAGAGGGGCCTTACAATCTGGTTTTGTTTGAAATTATCTCTTTAATATTATGGATTTGGTTTTTGATTTGATATCTGTAATAGTGACACGTCAGCCTCTCCGGGTTAGGGTGTTACAGTTATGGTATCAGAGCAAAGGCTCTTTCCTGTAGAAAACTTAAATATTAATAATAAACTTGTGAGGTAATGGGTAAACGTTGTGTTAGGATCTAATTTTTGTTCCCAATCAAAATTCCAGTATTCACACGTGTATCTTCATTTCAGATGGCTCCTAAGAGACGTGTGAACAACCGCAATAACTCGAATGGCCCCTCATCTGATACTCCTCTTGAAACCCTCGTTGCTAATGCCGTAAACGCTGCTATTTCTGGAATACTCCCTAATCTGATGACTCAGACTGCTCAAACAGTCATCCAGCAGATGCAACAGGCAAATTCAGAGGGAAACAACACAGGACCTCCACCCGGTGGAAATAACTCAGAGCCACCTTCTGGCGGAAACAACACAGGAGCACCTTCCGGTGATAATACACCACCACCCCGTGATGGTATTCATGTCTGGTTGGAACGTTTTCAGAAGCAAAGGCCTAAGTCTTTCAGTACTTCCAATGATCCGGTCGAGGTGCAAAACTGGATCAGTCATATTGAGAAATTGTTTGAGGTACTTGGTGTTGAGGACGTATACAAAGTAAGGTTGGCTACTTACAAGTTAGAAGATGATGCTCACAGATGGTGGACGACTGTGAAACAAGCTAGAGGAGGAAACGAATATGCAGCTACACTTCCTTGGGATAAATTTCGAGGAATGTTTTATGAGGAATACTTCACTGCTGCTGACCGCACTGAGTATCGTAGACAGTATGCTAATATTAGACAGAGGGATGACGAGCATATAACAGATTTCAAGACACGATTTACGCGGTTAGTGAGTTTTCTTGGTGCATCTGCAGGCTCACCGCATAAGCAGACAGAAAATTTTCAGTGGGCCATATGTGAAAGAGATCGAAAGTTTATTTTGAATCATCGGTTTAAAGATATTAATGAAGTGGTTGATGCTGTTAAAAACTTATATAATGATAAGAAGAATGGAAAGAAGTCGTATGATGATAACCGCAAGCGGCCTAGGGAGAATGACCAGGATCAGTCTTCTTCTCATACGAATAAGAATCAGTCTTCACCACCACGAGACCGTCGAAACCGTTTCGATCGTAACAACAACAATAACTCCCGATCATGGAAAAATCGAAACCAAAACCAGAAATCAACTCATAATCAGACTCAGCAGGCTCCTACTCGTGCTCAACCACCAAATCAGCAGCACCCTAATCAGGATCGGAATGTTATTCCTCAGTGTAACACATGCGGGAAACTTCATAAGGGGGCTTGTCGTCTGGCCGGAGGATTATGTTTCAGATGCGTTCAGGACACATGATTAGGGATTGCCCTCAGCGCGACCCTCGTAATAACGCTGGAGGGAATCAAGCTAAACCTGCAACTGGAGGACGAGTTTTTGCACTCACTGCAAATGAAGCAGCTAACCACCAGGTATATTTCTGACCCCTTTAGTTAGCAATGTATTATATACATATATATGTCTTATCCGATACTGATAGTAAATGCCCTAGGTATGATCTCCGGTACCCTTTGCATAGGAAAGCGGGATATTTATGTCTTATTTGATACGGGCACTACGCATTCTGTCATATCTCTTTTGTTTGCTAAGTACTTAAGGACTGCACCGACTGCGTTAGAGCACGCTTTGGCTATTACAACTCCATTAGGAGAGTCGACTATCATCTCGCATGTCTATAGAGATTGTCCGATCAGAATCGAGTCTATTATTCGTAAAGCTGATTTGTTTCCTATGCAAATGAGTGAGTTTGATGTCATACTTGGTATGGACTGGTTAACTCGACATCACGTTACTATTGAATGCCAGACTCGTCGTGTTTTATTTGGAAATCCTCAATGCCCTGAACTTGTTTATCAAGGGACTCAGCCTCGGAAATCGTTGAAAATCATCTCTGCGCTTAAGGCTCAGAAACTCTTATCGCACGGTTGCGTGGGATTCCTAGCTTCAGTGAAAGCTACATCTTCTGAAAAGCCGAACATATCTGATTATCCGATTGTATGTGATTTTCCTGACGTGTTTCCTGAGGAGTTACCCGGACTTCCACCAGATCGCGAGGTAGAATTCACTATTGATCTTGTTCCAGGTGCGGAGCCGATTTCTAAGGCACCGTATCGTATGGCACCTATGGAGCTAAAGGAGTTAAAGGAGCAGTTACAAGAATTACTAGATTTGGGATTTATTAGACCAAGCGTCTCGCCTTGGGGCGCACCGGTCCTATTCGTGAAGAAGAAAGATGGTTCTTTGAGACTCTGCATTGACTACAGAGAACTCAACAAGATCACTATCCGTAATCGTTACCCTCTGCCTCGTATTGATGATTTATTTGATCAGCTTCAGGGTGCAAAGTGTTTCTCTAAAATCGATCTGAGGTCTGGTTACCATCAGTTAAAGATCAAGGAGTCTGACGTCCCTAAATCTGCCTTCCGTACTCGGTATGGTCACTATGAGTTCCTGGTTATGCCGTTCGGGTTAACTAATGCCCCGGCCGTATTCATGGACCTAATGAACCGGGTCTTCCGCAAGTTCCTCGATAAGTTCGTCATTGTATTTATCGACGACATCTTAATTTATTCTAAAAGTAAGGAGGAGCATGAGAATCATCTTCGTATCGTGCTCGAAACACTACGTGAAAAGAAGCTTTATGCCAAATTTTCAAAGTGTGAATTTTGGCTGAGCAAGGTAGCCTTTTTGGGTCATGTTGTTTCTGCAGAGGGTATTATGATGGACCCTGCTAAAGTTGAGGCGATCACTAAGTGGCCTAGACCGACCTCAGCCACAGAAGTCCGTAGTTTTCTTGGCGTTGCTGGTTACTACCGCAGATTTGTTGAAGGTTTTTCTGTTATAGCTTTACCCCTTACGCAACTGTTAAGGAAAGGGGTTAAGTACTCTTGGAATGACGAACGAGAGAAAAGTTTTGAAGAGCTCAAGAAAAGATTGGTGTCTGCTCTTGTTCTCACACTTCCATCGGGCACGGGTGGATATCAGATCTACAGCGATGCCTCTAAAAAGGGACTTGGATGTGTGCTAATGCAGCATGGTAAGGTCATTGCTTATGCTTCACGGCAGTTGAAACCTTATGAGGTAAATTATCCTACGCATGATCTTGAACTCGTTGCTGTTATTTTCGCGTTGAAAATATGGCGTCATTATCTTTACGGAGAGACTTGTGATATTTTTACTGATCACAAGAACTTGAAATATATCTTCACACAAAAGGAACTAAACATGAGGCAGAGAAGATGGTTAGAGTTGTTAAAAGATTATGATGCCAATATTCAGTATCATCCGGGAAAGGCCAATGTGGTAGCTGATGCACTTAGCAGGAAAAGCTCAGGAACAGTAGCCTCCCTACAGCTACAACCACACACCGTTACTGATCTTGATAGATTGGGTATTGGCCTACTTATTGGCAAGAGCAACGGATATCTCGCAACACTCCAGATTGAGTCAGACTTAATATTCCGGATTAAGAACGCACAGAAAGACGATGGTGAACTCTGGGCAATCTTACAGAATGTGGAGATTGGTAAACAATCAGAATTCAGAGTAGATGAATATGGGGTAATCTGGTGTGGTAAACGTTTATGTGTGCCTAATGATTCTTCTCTTCGAGAATCGTTATTAGCTGAGGCACATAGTTCTCCGTTTTCTATTCATCCTGGATCTACTAAGATGTATCGGGACCTTCGTCAGAACTTTTGGTGGAATGGAATGAAAGAAGATGTGGCTAAGTATGTTAGCCCTTGCCTTACTTGTCAACAGGTCAAGATTGAGCATCAAAGAGCTAGTGGTTTGCTTCAGCCATTACCTATTCCTGTATGGAAATGGGATGATATTTCCATGGATTTTGTGACAGGGTTGCCAAAAACATTTAAGAAAAATGATACGATATGGGTTGTCGTTGACAGATTGTCAAAGTCAGCTCACTTTCTCCTAATTCAGCAAGGATTTTCGGTTAGCAAACTATCTGAAGTGTTTACACAAGAGATTGTTAGACTTCATGGCACTCCGGTGTCAATCGTGTCTGATCGAGACCCGAGGTTCACTTCTCGTTTTTGGAAGGGTTTGCAAGCTGCATGGGGTACCAAGTTGAGGTTTAGTACGGCGTTTCACCCTCAGACTGACGGTCAGTCGGAGCGTACTATTCAGACACTTGAGGACATGCTTCGAGCTTGTGCCTTAGAGTGGACTGGGAACTGGGATGAATACTTGTGTTTGGTCGAGTTTGCTTACAACAATAGTTGGCAAGCTAGCATTGGCATGGCACCTTTTGAATTATTGTATGGTCGTAAATGTAGAGCACCTATTTGTTGGGAAGAAGTCGGTGAAAGAGTCATCGAAGGACCCGAGTTAGTTCAAATCACGAATGAAAAAGTTGCTATTGCTAGAGAAAAGTTAAAAGAAGCTCAAAGTAGACAGAAAAGCTATGCAGACCGACACCGTCGACTTTTGGAGTTTAAGATCGGTGTCAAAGTATTCCTGAAGGTTTCGCCTTGCAAAGGTGTACGACGTTTTGGTCTAAAAGGGAAACTTAGTCCACGGTTTATCGGACCCTTTGAAATCCTAGAAAGAGTTGGCGAGGTTTCGTATCGTTTGGCTTTACCACCTCAACTGTAACATGTGCATAACGTCTTTCATGTATCTCTTTTAAGGGGGTACAATTATCATCCTCTTCACGTGGTTAACTATCCACTTCATTTGATTCGTGAAGACTTATCATTCGAGGAAGAACCAGAAGCTATCCTTGACCGACAAGAACGCATTATGCGTAGGAAAACTATTCCTTTTGTTAAAGTATTATGGAAAAACCATTCCGAACGCGAAGCTACATGGGAGATAGAAGATGAAATCCGTTCTCAATATCCGTATCTGTTTACCTCTTAGGTATTATCTGTTATATGTTTCTGCTAATAGTTATGAAGCTGTCAGTTATCTGTTTCTTGAACATCACAGTACTCCGTGTACGTTATGCCATATCTTTGTTCAAGCTGTACCTAGCAATTTCGTGGACGAAATTTTTTTTAAGGGGGGTAGAATTATAATACCCATAAAAAAAAGAATAATAATAATAATAATAATAATAATAATAATAATAATAATAATAATAATAATAATAATAATAATGGTTCAGGGGGCATTTGTGCCACTTTGAAAACTTAAATTTATAAGTTTTGTACACAAATAAAACAAACATTAAACCACAGGGACTATTTGTGTAAAATTTAAAAACCAAATCTGTCTTCTCTCTCCTCTACCCGCGTTTCCGGCGAGTATTTCCGGCCAAAGCCGGTCGGCCCTCCGGCAAGCTCCACAGCCAAAAACCGCTTGATATTTTGATCAAATTAAATGCCCGACACACTCGTATGATTGTCACGAACCCATGACCCACTGCAATTTGATATTTGAGTGCGATTTGGAACCGTTCCACCATTCCCCTACTTTCGGCCGACACCCACATTCAAATCGCACTAAAACGAGTTTAATAATCAAATTAATCGAGCACCATCAAATGTTTTGATCATTTATAAAATATCAGTGAGCTCAATTTCTCTAAGAAACACACAAAGCACACCTCCGATCACCTCTGTTCATCGCGGACCTGCAACTTTCTGGAACTCCAACCTAAGCACGTTCTAATCCCAAATTAACTTGAGGCTTTGTATCAAGAACACTAGTTGAAGCTGTTCACCAATTTAATTGGATTTTCATCACCAATTGCACAGCAAACCGGGCACCTTCAACCGCGACTGTTCGTCAATTGTTCTTGATACCCTTCCAAAACGAACCAGGTAATTGGAACCACCTACACACTCGGTTTCACGTGGGAAATCAAAGCCCTAAGCTTGATTTCATACACAACATCCATTTGAGGTTCGACTTGGGTTAAAATCATGTTAGGGTTCGAAGGGGAGTTTGGGAATCTGTTTAAAGACTGGTTTTAAGATTTAAAACCTGATTCATAACGCGGCCAAGGCCTTTAGTCTACTGGTAATGGAGTAGGAGTGTGGGTTTGAGGTCCCGGGTTCGACCCCGGGCACCTCCAATTATTTTTTTTATGCCTTTTTCCAGCTTCTAATAAATATGTAAAAATTTCTAAAAATTATAAAAGAAACTTTTATAAACTCTCCTTATTTTAAAGGTTATTTAGTAAATTTCTATAAATTTAATGTTTACAAACACCTTAATAATTTTTATAAAATATTGTTTATAGATGTTATAAATAGCCATTTTTATAAATATGGGCTCTAAATAATGATTCAAATGATTATTTTATTTTTGGACACTGTATTACCTATAATTATGGATCAATCATGAAAATTGTGTAATTATAAAGATTTTGTAATTTTATAAATTATTAACAAACGTTATAAATAGTTTATTTTGTTTAAAAATAAACTGTAAATAGATGATTTAGGCCCGTATTTTATAGCCAACTTACAGAGGCCATAACTTCTTCATAACAGATTCAAATCAGTTAAACCTTATGTCCACGACGAAGTTCGTCGAATGACGAATCTGTTGATATTAAAACATAGAAAAACTCATTAGTTTAGACCTCCAAATAGTCGTTTTCGTAACAGCTAGCAGTTCTGCGCAGCTGTAAAGATCCACGTTTTTCTCATATTTCGGTAATCCAAATCAGAAACTTTTCTAAATGAAAGTTGTTTAGAAATCACTAATCTAGTAAACTGGAGATTTTCAGAATTTTTAAGCGTCGTTTAGTATTTTTAACGAGTGCGAAAATACAAGGGCAGAACTGGAATTTTTCAAACTATAACTTGCGTTACGTTATCGTAGGTTCTCGCGGCGTTAACCGAGACTAGACCTCGTTTCTGATTATTATCATTCGTGTATAAGGTACGGATTCTTGGTTATCTTTATCATAGTATAAATTCTATTCCGTTACTTTGTAGTATGGATTTTTGATATGTTATTTCCGTTAATATGAATCGTTTAGCCTTTATTAGTCGTATATCCTTATTATTTAATTATGCTCCGATTCGTTCGACTCATTAGTGTTATTTAGTGAGACCTGTAGCATGCAATATATATTTTATGAATTGTGCTCATTATTGCATGTTCCTATAAATGTTCCATTGATACGTTATATGTTGGTAGTTGTACTACCATTTGATTTGATACTCTGTTACCCGAGCTCTCCGACATGTCATTGTGGCGTCAATGATGTGACACTTTTCGTGACGGTGTGTAATAAATAGTTCACGGCGTCTCCGTTAATACGTTAGTACTCAAGTAGTACTTTGGCCATAATATCTGGGAGGCGGATGGATCGATCCTAGTTCAGTTCAGTTCAGTTCAGTTCCGGGGGATGGAATCATGTGTGTACGCCCCACACACCATCTCATTAGTGCATAGTCTAGCTAGCTATGTACTTATCAGTTCAGTTTTGGCTCTGGGTACTTCTTATATTACACGACTTATTTTGTTTGTATATACGCGTCGTGTAGATCAGTTCAGTTCAGTATTACATGTTCAGTTCAGTATCAGTATATATGTTCAGATTCAGATTTCCGTTTCAGTATCATATGATCCGTTCAGTATTCAGATATAAGTATTTATGCTTCGTATCGTTACTATTGTTAATTCCGTCACTGAGCAACTTTTGGCTCAGCCGTATTTTCTTTTGTGGTGTTTTCTTATTTGATTGTAGGTATTCAGGGTAATCCGGGAAATCAGTGAAGAGTGGTTGAAGATCAAGATTGTATTTTACTTTAATTAATGTAATGAATAACTTAATTAGGTTCTTTCGGATTATCTGGTTTTGTTTGAAATTATCTTTTTAATATTATGGATTTGGTTTTTGATTTGATATCTGTAATAGTGACACGTCAGCCTCTCCGGGGTTAGGGTGTTACACATCTCCTCCTTCGTTGGCTAATCGGATTCAAGTACGTGCTCTTAAAATCAGTTTTTTTATTCATTTCAAATCCATTTGGTTTATTGATACTTGAATCATAGTATCATACACTACAAGATCGGTCATTTCTTTCTTAATCTTATGCTCCTGATTTGGTTGGTGGGTTCTCTTGATTCTTACATCTAACCTTTTGTTCTTGCTTGATTTTAAAAGATTTTGCTGTTTTTCGTTCCAAAATTTGATCTTTTAGGGTTTTGAAGGCGATTATGGTTCAGTTGATGTTTGAAACTAGTGACACTGTTTGATTATCTGTATGGGAATGTTTAGCATTGTGAAATAATAACTTTTAGAGTAGTTGCAAAGATAATCAGCTTTTTGTTATAACAGTATAAACATGTAGGTTAGAGTCAGCATTACACGAGTTGAGAAAAAAAATATTAAATAGTTAGTAATCAAGATTTAGGAATTATAAAACAATATAATGAGCAAAGATATGATTCAAATTGCGTATTGTTTTTATTCCATGCCAGACATAGAAACATAGCCAAAAGAAGCCGGGAAAAAATATTAGGCTCATAGAATTGTGACATGTGATGTATCCTGTTAGTTATTTAGAAGATTGAAAACACCTCTTCTTACACCAGCCCATTTTCTTTCTCTTGATTGTATGATTATAGTTGTTTAGGATCATATAATCACTTTCGAATCGCATTGCCAGAGACCCGATAAATGTTAATAAATATTTTCTACAGTTCCATACAATCCAGAGGCAAGAGTTAAGAGATGCTTTCATGTAAACTCATTCATAATGGATTTTGTGTACAAAAATTGGGTGTTTTTCATGAAGCAGACCCAAGTTGGGTACTTGGGTTTTCATGTTCATATGCGTTCTTGATGATTGTTATAGCTTCAGGAGTTAAAAACACCAAACGTGAGCAAGTTATTACTCTAAAAGTTATAGGCGTGTCACAAACACGTTGCAAAAGTATATATTCTATCAGCATGCCCTCCATGTGCTTATAGATTCACACAAAAATGCACCAATAAGTTTGCTATTTTGTGTACCTAACCTCTTTAAGCTCTGCAGGACAGCATTTTGTTGGTTTTCTTGGACATTTATCAATATTCACAGTAGTTTATTTAATATGCAGAAAACTTGAAGTAAGATGTTGTAGGTCATGGTGGCTTTTGAACACCTTTAAACAGAAGTGCAAATTGCAAAAGGTAGTGTGGACATAATTCTATTTAGGGGAATATAATATCTTATGATTCAACTTTCAAAAAACTTTTGTTTACGAGTATCTTGTAAGTTAACCAGTTTGCATGTACCTGTACCTCACAGGCTCACAATAATATTAGAAGTTAGCATGGTCAATGCAACCAGAACCTGGTAACTTAGTTTAATTGCCTTAAATACAATTTTTTTATAAATATTGATCATTTTCAATGGAAATTTTGAAAGATATGACCAAACCATTTACCTTATGCAATTGTCCCTAAACTAAAATATAATCATTTGCATATGCATGGATGCTCTTGTATTTATACTCTATTTGCTCTTGCAATAAAGCTAATGCATACTTGTGCTCTTGTGCATACACATACAGTAAAGGACATAACTGCCAGCTGGAAGAGAAAACCATACCGAAAGAATGGGAAAGCAAAAGCAGAATTGGACAAATGAGGAAGAACAAGCATTACGAGCCGGTGTCAAAAAACATGGGTTTGGCAAGTGGAAAGCTATTCTCTCTGATTCCCAGTTTGCTTCTTCTTTAGCTAATCGATCGAATATCAATCTCAAGGTGTTCTTCTCACCAAGTTTTTGTTACTTCTTTCTTATTATTTTTTCCAATTGTTTACTTGCAATCCACAGTATATATTTCATTATTAATCTGATGCTGTGTGATTTTTTATTAATGTATCAATTTGCTTCCTGATATATGCAGATAACCGTATTACAATCAAACTATGATCATTCTTTTTTGAAACCTATTCTTGATCTACATTCACACACACACACACACTAAGGTTCATTTGTAAATTATTACTCTCCACATGGTATAGATTAATTTCTTTACAATTTGTATGTGTAGGACAAATGGCGAAACCTGATATGGAAGGAAATCCGTGATTCAAAAAGCAGAGAGGAAGTAAGAAATCCTAGGTTAGGAGTTGCTACTAACCCATCCTTTGAATTCTTCATAACCTTTGACATCATTATTTCTTAATATCTTACTTAACTCGTCTGTCTCGTTGTATGTAGTTTAGAGAAACGTGTGTTGACATGTAGTTGCAAGCATAAACTACCATTACTGTCTATGCAGTAAAATACCCATAACTAAATCAATACAAATCATGAAAATTCTCAATTTTGCTGAAGAACTTCAGTGATTAGAAACTGAATTAGGTAGTATATTAACCAAATCAATGTTGGTATGGAATTCCAAACATGAGTTAAATTGTGCACATGTGATACAAACAATGCTGATTATTAAATCAATACAAACAATGTATACATTATTTTTCATGTCGGGGTCTCTCTGAGAACAGTCTCTTTACCCATGGGATAGGTAAGGTTTGTCCTCGTCTCACCCTCCCGGACCTCACTGTTGGATTGGGATTTTATACTTTTATGGGTATGTTTGTTTTGTTTGTTTGCATATATACTTTTTCATATTGTATATGTTACTTGGTCCTTATTCCCATCATATTGCAGGTGTGTGTGTATAGACCAAATTACTTGCAGAATACGTAAGTCGATGAGTCCACCTCCACATTCAAGAAAAAGAAGAAAAAAAGTAGTTGAAGTAGAACTTATCGAGTGTAAAGATTACCATAAGGCATGCATAATCACGTATCAAAGAAGAAAGGTCCGGAGCAATGCAGTAAACCAATCTAGGAAGTTGAACTCTGAGGAAGTCCACAATTACCTAGAGTAAGCTAAATCGATTATTTCTTCTATTTAAAAAAAAAACTGTACTTAGTCATGTACTCGTGTGTATTATCTTTAGTGTAACGCTTAAAGTGATATAGGAATTTATGGCTCAGCTTTCCTGAAGATAAAAAGAGTTCATTTACATACATTGATCCATTATGGTATACTTTGTACTCATCTGACTCCAACAAAGAGAAGGTGTTGAGCTGGATCAAGAAGAAGAACATATTTTCTAGAAAATACGTCGTTTTTCCCATTGTTCAATGGTGTGTAAAGTTATCTTAAGTAGGTAACGTGTAGCGTATGTTTTACTGTTGTTGGCATTTGGTGATTTGGAGATGTTTTTTTTTATGCAGGGGTCATTGGTTTGTATTGATATTCTGTCACTTTGGTGAAAGTTTAGGGTCAAAATTAAGAACTCCATGTATATTGCTGCTGGATTCACTTGCAAAAGCTGATCACTCCAACCAACTTGAACCTGTTATAAGAAAGTAATGTTTGGTTTATTGTTATCTGCCTTCTTATCTTTTTAAAATTGTGTAAATAAATAATTTAACCCTTTATTTCCACTTTAACCATGTTTTACATCTGTGACAGATTTGTTTTGGACATCTACAGTAATTTAGAGAGGACAGAGGATAAAGATCTTGTGCGTAAAATGCCGTTTTTGGTTCCTAAGGTTTGACTAGCATTTCTCCCTATATTCCTTGATCTGGTTTAGGTCGCGAGTCAATTCACATTCATTTAGTCGGGTCATGGGTCAGATCAGATCATTATCCGATCTGACCCAAATCCGACCCGTTGACAAATCTTGTGAGTTTTATCGAGTGCTTATTGCTTAATCACAAACATTTTTACAGGTTCCACAGCAGAGGGACAACAAGGAATGCGGTTTTTTTGTTCTTTATTATATTAAACTCTTTGTTGAGAGTGCTCCAGAAAGTTTTAGCATAACCAATGGATACCCATATTTTGTAAGTTCCCTATGTCACATTGATCATACCTTTTTTTTTTAACTTGTAGAAGTCAACTATACAATATATTGACAAACTCTTATCAGATTATTTATATGTTTGTAGATGAAGAAAGACTGGTTTGATTCCAAAGGATTGGATAGCTTTTGCAGAACTCTTGATTTATCACGTGTAGCATTTGCTGCTCGTTGTCTATGATGGTACAGACGTGTGACCCCGTATTTGAGTTTAAGGTACTATATTTAGGTTAGCAGCTAAGCGAGTCGGTTAGAATAGTTAGAGTAGTTGGTGATAGTTAAGTCAGTTAGCAAGTCAAGGAGCTATGTACCCGACATGCAGATTGAATGAGTTTGTGTGATTGTCTTGTAACCTCGATACCTGGTTTTTCAAGTTATCTGGCTTGGTGTTTCACAACTTATTCTTCAATCTCGATAAGGATGACATAAGAACCGGAACCAAACCTGACACTTATAGGACATGTAGTGTTTTGTGGGGATAAGTATGGGATTAGATGATACCAATCTAATTACCCGAATATAATTACCTAAATACATTATATATTAGTATATTATATAATAATTCAAATAATAAATAGTATATATTAAACGTGTTAAAAATCTGGAATATGAAACATTCCCTTAAGTTTTACATTTCATTACCCGCTCAAACATAATTTTACTTGAAAATTATACTAGTTTCTCAATTAAGTTCATTTCATTTCATTCTTTCCAACCAAACGCTCCTTAAACATGAGTGTGAAAACGTATTAAAAAGTTTGCCATGGTTCATATAGTTTTGGAATTAAAGATAAAAGTGGGTGATAACTCGATTGACATACTATACAATGCAAGTTTATTCAAAAATCAAAAGATGTGGTTCGTTTCACTAGTGGGTCCTTTCTTTCTTTTTTTTTATTTATCATTGTTCGTTTCTAACTCTTCATAAACACTAGAATTTTGACTTTGACCCGAGTCAACCGACTCTCTGATATGGCGTATATCCGGATTATTGGGTTTTGACCAAGAAGTTTCATTTACACTTTGGCCCTATGTCTAATATTTATCGACTTACAGCTCAATTGTAATAATTACATATGTCACCCGTCGCATTGCGACGGAGACTCCGTCACGATCTCAAATATCATAACGATTAACGGTGACACCAAAACACGTATAAGCAACGGTTATTCCGATGTAGGCACAAAGACATCAACAAACCTGATTACAAACACATGTCATAATAATGCCGACACTTTTAGAAAACCTAAAATAAAAAACAAAAAGAAAAAAACAAAACAAAACAAAACAAAAAAAACACAAAAATCTGGTCGTCGACGGCGCCACGATCTTAAGTATCGAAACACAAATCAAAAACATTTTGTCATAAAACTCTAAAGCGTACTCATTCATAAAAGCGTACTCATCATATTCACTTTTACCTTCCTCCTGCTCTCTCTGCAACACCGACAGCCACCGACAGCCACCAACGTTCAAATCTCCGACCTCATCACCCCACCCCCCCACCCCCCCCACCCACCGGCGACCTCCGCCGACATATCCACAACCGGCGACCTCCGCCGGCCTAACCCGAGAGCATCTCCTTTGCGGTACTCATCCGAGAGCAAGCTACTCTCGGCTGTACCCGACATCCTGCTACTATCGGCTGTATTGCGATCGACAACACCTCTGCTCTCTGCTCTCTGCCTTGGATTTATTACTCTAGCGATCGACAACACCTCTGCCTTGGATCTCTGCCTTGGATTTATTGCTGTTAGTCTCGCGATCGACAACATCTCTGCTCGCGATCGACAACACCTCCGTTCTCTGCCTTGGATTTATTTGCTGCTGAGCATCTCCTTCGCGAATCTAGGGTTTTATTTCTTCTGCCTTGGATTCGCAACCCTAAATAAAGGTTGCTAAATCTAGGGCACATCTGAAGAACCGCACATCTGGTGAGATTGTTCCTTCTCTCTCTCTTTTAGTTTCTAGTTTAGGCTGATATTGGCTGGGTTAGGAGTACCAGCAGCTGTTGAGATATCTGTGTTGCTTTCTGTTGCTCTTTACTGGCTTACTGGTGCATCACTTGTGTGATCTGTTCTCTGTTGCTCTTTACTGGTTTGTGTGATTTTAATCCTTGACTCCTCTTGATAGGTTTACTGGTTTGTGTGAAATTATACTGGTTTGTGTGATTTCTGTTGCTCTTTATAGGTTTACTGGTTTACTGGTTTACTGGTTTGTGTGATCTGTTTTCTGTTGCTCTTTACTAGTTTGTGTGATTTCTGTTGCTCTTTATAGGTTTACTGGTTTACTGGTGCATCACTTGTGTGATCTGTTTTCTGGTGCATCACTTGTGTGATATAATTCTTGCCTATTTTTCTGCTGACCGTTTAGTTCTGTGGTTTGTGCCTAATTGATTAGTGGTTATAACTTGCTGATTAGTCGTATAATTGTTAGTGTTTTGATATTAATTGCTGAGTAAGTTGTATATTGTTGGTTGAGTTGGTGTGTTGAGCATTTGTGGGTTGTTGTCTTCATTTCTGGTCAATCTTAGAACTGTTCTCTAGATAGGTTTCATTGGCGTATTTGAATCTATACTCAGGATTAGTGAGTCATTGCGTGAAGTGGTGATCATTGTTGCTATTTTTTGATTAAGTTCTGGTCCATCGTGTACTGTTGACCGCGTGTGACAGATTGCTTTTGATTGTGCTTTACTTCTGCTATAATTCCTTTTTAGGGGTTGTTCTAGTAGACCCTGTCAGGTAATATAGACAGCAGGTGTCATTATGCTGCCCCGAGATCATGTTCGGTGACGAGAGGTGCGAATACAAGAAAAAAGGATTTTAGATTAAGAGTGGCGTCGTGGAATGTAGGAACCCTAACTAGTAAGTTACTAGAATTAATTGATGTGCTAAGGAAACGTAGGGTTCAGATAGCGTGTCTTCAGGAGACTAGATGGCGGGGTGAGAGAGCAACAGAGTGCAATAGTTATAAACTATGGTATTCAGGGTCTGACGGAACGAAAAATGGAGTAGGGTTTCTAGTTGCTAAGGAACTCAAAGATAATGTAGTGGAGGTAAGAAGATACGATGATAGAATTATGTTGTTAAGAATAGTAATAGGGGATGAAGTAGTGGCAGTAGTTAGTGCGTATGCTTCACATGTTGGACTAGGAGAAACAGAAAGAAAAAAGTTCTGGGAGAGTTTAGATCACGTTATGGGTGACATACCTAGAGACGAAAAAATATGCATAGGAGGGGATTTTAATGGGCATATCGGTAAGGATAATGACCACTTCCAGTTGGTGCATGGAGGCTTCGGGTATGGCCTTAGGAATGAAGGCGGTAAGGAGCTTCTTGACTTTGCAGTAGCGCATGACTTAGGAATCACAAATTCGTTTTTTAAGAAAAGAGAATCGCATCTAATCACGTTTAGCAGCGGCGGGAGACACACGCAGATAGACTATTTGTTGACGAGGAGAGAAGATCGTACCTCGTGGAAGGACTGTAAGACAATCCTAGGAGAGTCAGTTGTGACACAACATCATATGTTAGTGGCGGATATACGCGTGAAGAGGCCAATTCTCCAACAAAACAAGAGAATTAGACATACGATCAAATGGAGCCAGCTCAAGGACGAAAACATTACCATTTTTAGAGATAAGGTCATACCAATGAACCACCATGGACCACAGGAAGACGCAAACCAAAAGTGGGAGGCCATGGCAAATACGCTCATCCAAGCAGCTAAAGAAACGCTTGGAGTTACAACAAAGAGGACAGTCGACCATAAGGAATCTTGGTGGTGGAACGAAAATGTACAGGAGAAGATACGAATTAAACAACAAAGTTTCAGAGAGCTTATACACTGTAACAACGAGGAAGAACGCCCAGAGCTGAAAGATAAATACAGAGAGGCTAAGAGAGAGGCGGAGAAATCGTTGTCAGAGGCAAAGAACGCGGCGTATGAGATGATGTATAAACGACTAGAGACGAAAGAAGGAGAGCTGACATGTTTAAGTTAGCCAAGGCAAGAGACAGCAGAAGACAAGACCTGAGAATTGTGAAGTTTATAAAGGCTGCGGATGGAAAAGTTTTGGTGAACGACAAGGATATCAAGGGGAGATGGAAAACTTACTTCGATAACCTTTACAACATAAAGAACCCAAATCAACAAGCTGAGATAGATAATACAACCCAAACAACACAACAAAACAATTGCTAGTGTAGAAGCATCACAGTAGACGAAGTTACGAGAGCTATGAAGAAAATAGGAAGGGCTAAAGCGGTGGGGCCAGACAACATACCGATTGAAGTGTGGAAATGCCTGGGAGATGAGGGGCTCAAGTGGCTAATAGATTTATTCAACACTATCTTTACGACAGGGAAGATGCCGGACCAGTGGAGAACCAGTGTTATAGTCCCCATATATAAGAAAAAAGGAGATGTACAAAGTTGCGAAAATTACAGGGGAATAAAGCTATTGAGTCACACGATGAAATTATGGGAAAGAGTTATTGACACGAGAATTAGACGAGAAACTCAGATAGCGTCAAACCAATTTGGATTTATGTCAGGACGCTCTACGACTGAAGCAATACACGCCATAAGGAGGATAATAGAGAAATACAGAGAAAAGAAAAGGGACCTCCATATGGTATTCATTGACCTAGAAAAGGCCTATGACAGCATTCCGCGTCAACTAATTTGGGAAAGTCTACGAACTAGAAGGGTACCAGAGAGGTATATCAAAATAATCAAGGATATGTATGATGGGGCAAAAACGTGTGTGCGAGCCCGATCGGAGACACAGACTCATTCACAGTGGAAGTGGGACTCCACCAAGGATCGGCACTGAGCCCATTTCTCTTCACAGTAGTGTTGGATGAGATGACCAAGTCTATACAACAGCCAGCTCCGTGGTGCATGCTCTTTGCGGATGATATTGTCTTAATATCGGAATCTAAAAGGGTGCTTAACGACAAGCTAGAACAGTGGAGAGCAGCACTAGAGCGCAAAGGTTTAAGGATAAGTCGCTCAAAGACAGAATACATGCATTGTAACTTTAGTAGCGAGGCGGAAGAGGAAACCCAAATCAGTATTCAGGGTATGGCGGTTCCACAAACGTCTAGGTTCAAATACCTGGGCTCGTACTTGCAGGAGGACGGAGAGATACACAGCGATGTAGCGCACCGTGTTCAAGCAGGATGGTGCAAGTGGAGAGCAGCATCAGGGATCCTATGTGATAAGAGGTTTCCAGCAAAACTAAAGGGAAAGCTATATCGAGTGGCAGTACGTCCAGCTATGTTATATGGAACAGACTGTTGGGCCATAAAGAAATCGCACGAGAAACAAATAGAGGTAGTGGGAATGCGAATGCTGAGGTGGATGTGCGGTCACACAAGACTAGATCGGATAAGAAACGAAGTGTTTCGACAGAAGCTAGAAGTGGCCTGTATCGCAGATAAAATACGAGAGGGAAGATTAAGATGGTTTGGGAATGTCAAGAGGAGACCAATGGCGGCACCAGTTAGAGCAGTAGAGAACATCATCGTAGAGGGTAGGAGGGGTAGGGGAAGACCTAGATTGACTTGGGATGAGGTAATTAGGCGAGATATGACACAATTGCACCTCTCTGAGCACATGATCGAGGATAGGACTAAGTGGAGGCGTAGAATTAAAATTAAGGACTTCTAGTTCGACCTATAGGCAGGAAGGGTATTTGAAGTCTGGTTGCGGGGCCTGATGTCTAAGTAGCCCATATCTGCCCTTTAACGGTGATTCTACATGCACCTAGGATATATGTATGCTATATGTTGTATGATTTATTGTGTGCTGTAGGCTATGTGTTGTATGATTTATTGTATGATGTCTTGCTATCGATATGGCTTTTTGTATACTGTATGCTATGTGTTGTATGATTTATTGTATTGTTGTCTGGCTTTCAGTATGGCTTTTGCTATCGAGTCGGGGGTCTCTTTGGAAGCGGTCTCTCTACCTAACAAGATAGAGGAAAGACTCGCCTACACCTACCCTCCCCAGCCCCTGCTCTTGAGTGGGATAGACTGGGTTTGTTTGTTTGTTTTGTTTGTTTGTTAGTAAAATCCGAAAGTGTACTTCGTCATGAAAACAACTCTCCATCATAAAAGCGGTTGTCACTTCGTCGTAAAACCCGAAAGCATACTCTGTTGTAAAAATAAGTGTTGAAAAGACTGAACAAACGCAGATGCAATGATGAAATTTAACAAACAACAAAAAGAAAACTTAAAAGAAACTTTTCTAACCAAAGTGAAAATACGTAAAGTTTCGGGGTTAAAATAGAAAAAGCAAAAGTTTACTATTCACCAAAACTTTCTATTCATTTATAGATAATAATTAAAATATACAGGTGTATAATTGGGCGTACCTGGTGCTGCAAAGAGCTCCCGCGTTTTCGCAGGGTCCAGGGAGGGTCCGTCCCATTTAAGGGAAGATGTACGCGGTCTTTCCCCCACATTTTGTGGGGAGGCCGTTTCCACGGATCGAACCTGAGACCTTCGGTCCCTTAGGAACAGCTTTTACCGCTGCGCCAAGGCCCGCCCTCATACAGGTGTATAATTATAATATTATATTATGTAATATAATGTATGTAGGATGTTTCGCTATTTAATAAAGAAATCCCGAATACGTGTTCATATTTTGGATTTTGTCCAAACTTTTGAAAAATTCTAAGTCTTAATTCTTACGGTCGTGGAACAGGTTTGGTTCATAATGTAGATGTTGGTTTCGTTGTAATGTTAAAATCATTTACACATGAGGATAGGATAATATTTTCACTAAAATGCACTCTAAAAAGCACACAAACACATCTTACTCTTCTCTGTTTATTTTTATTTTCCTATGTTCTTCATTCCCCCCTCTCTCTCTATTCGATTGTCCAATAATTCGATCGTGCGAAACCATTACTCTAGTCGTTGTGAATCGTCATGCAACGCCGAAGAATATGAAGTTGGTTGTCAGGTGGGCTTATAGGAGGACACTACGGAAGGGCAAAACCAAGAAGTGTTTTCAAACAAAACGACATATTAGTGTGGTGGTGGTTTGTGATGGCGTTGAAGAGAATATTGGTTTCCTTGGATCCTGTTTCGTAGCTTCCACATCCACACTGTTTCGTAGCTTCCACATCCACACTGTTTCGTAGCTTCCACATCCATACTGTTTCGTAGCTTCCACATCCACACTACGTATTCTCTAATAGGAGAGGCCTATGTACAAGTGGTTATTGAGGTGTCTTTTTATTAGGCATAATCTTATAGGTATTTTATCAATTCGCCAACTATTCACTACTCAATGCAACCTTAAACAAAAAAGAATATTTGATATACTACATATGTTCTAAAATCCAAATTAACATATAAACGAGTGAACCTCGTTATCTACCATTTGCTTCAAGATATTACTTTTAACTAACATAGTGATTAATTAGACAAACTTGGTTGGTGTCGGGAGATTGTAGGGGGATACACGTAGGACAACACTGAGAACTATTATATGATGAAACAAATGTATACACCATACATTTGTTAATGGTGGTGCATGCAAAAGTGGTTTCTCTAAATTCAGTTCTAAACCAACCAAAGGGAGTGACGAGTGAAAGAAAATAACATTAACTCACGTGTTTCACCTAGCTAAGTTAGATGAAAATCAACACCTTAATCAATGTATTGTACTTAATCCAATGATATATCATAAGGATGTCCATAAATTGCCCCACAAGTATGGTACTCAACATAACTAAAAGACTCGCGATGTCATAGATCTTGAAATGATTTTCTACAGAAGAAAACGTCTACTTTCCTGGCTTTCATTAAAAAAAAAAGTTCTTCGACTATTTTTAACATACATCTCAAACATGAAGGGCTTAACAGCACTTCTTTCTTTCTTAGGTTTCGTCAACATAACCTCTCTGTTCGTCTTCCTATAAATACGACTAGGGTTTCTCTTCGAGTCATCGACTCACAACTTAGTGGCTGCTTTCGGACATCTCATCATCAGGTACTCTCAATTACTTATGATTCTTGATTTCTATCTTAACAGTTGATTGATTATTAATCAGATGAACTACATGAGTAAAATCGATTGAATTGTTGACTGATTAACGTATAGCTGCGGTTTTTAGTTAGACTTGATAGATCTGTATGTCCTTCATGATTTTAAGCTCACTTAACTTCTATTGCTGCAATATTTAGTTATAGCGTCTCATTTATGTTTCCTGATTCAACAGTTTGGATAATCAATGTAGGTGTTAAGATCTGAGTTCGTTAGGTTAAAGTTTAACAGATTAAGGTGTATAAATCTTAGCTTACGTCTTCGATTAATCATATCAGTAGAAAAATAGCTCGAGAGTACTGAATGCTGTATAGAATTGATATTATTAGCTAGAATTTAGAAGTTATCTTGTTCTTGTTTAAATTGTATATATTTACTTATACGGAGTTCTTGCAGAAGTGCTTTATTGTCTTGAAATGGCGCCCACATTCTATGTTGGTTCTGAAGCTGGTCTGAAGAAGCTAGATGAGTACCTGTTGTCTCGGAGTTACATCACCGGGTGAGTTTGTATTGCTTTTTGAAAGATATGGAATTTGTTATGTGTTTTTAATTCTTTATGATGCAGAGTAGTAATAGATTTTGTTTTCTCAGGTACCAAGCTTCAAAGGATGACCTTACTGTTCATGGTGCTTTCACAAAACCTCCATCACCGCAATATGTGAATGTGTCCCGTTGGTTTAACCATATTGAGGCGCTTTTGAGAATCTCGTAAGTTTCTTAATCCTGAACATTAATGTTCTTTGCATTTTATTAAGAATCATTTAGTCTGTATGTAATGCAAGTTAGATCATACTCATTCTTAAACTTCTTGCAGTGGTGTCTCGGCTGAAGGAAGTGGTGTTACCATCGAGGGATCTGCTTCTTTCCCTGAAGAGGCTATTGCAACTCCTCCTGTTGCTGAGACAAAGGTAAAATCTGCTTTCTTTTTTATATGATTGATGTAATTTGCTGTTTTTGCACTTACCAAAATGGGATTTCACGTGTATTATTCAGGCTGCAGCTGATGAGGATGATGATAGTGATGTTGATCTTTTTGGTGAAGAGACCGAAGAGGAAAAGAAAGCCGCTGAAGATCGTGCAGCTGCAGTGAAGGCTTCTGGAAAGAAGAAAGAATGTGGGTTTATTCTCGTTTTATTTTATATTCTTGAATTTTACTTTTACCCACATCATTTTGATTTTGTTTTTCTGTCTGTGGTTACATTATCAGCTGGCAAGTCTTCGGTTTTGATGGACATAAAGCCTTGGGATGATGAGACCGATATGCAAAAGCTTGAGGAGGCTGTTAGAGGCGTGCAAATGGAGGGCTTGCTGTGGGGTGCATGTATGCTTTTCTTCTTGTTTTTTTTAAATAATAATATGCTACATTTAGTGCAAATTCAGGGATTTATTTTTAATTTTTTTTATTGCAGCAAAGTTGGTGCCGGTAGGGTATGGTATCAAGAAGCTACAGATCATGTTGACAATTGTCGATGATTTGGTGTCTGTTGACACACTTATTGAAGAACACCTTACCGTGGAACCAATCAATGAGTATGTCCAGAGTTGTGATATTGTTGCCT
Organism: Flaveria linearis; assembly: GCA_024085815.1. Lineage (NCBI taxonomy): Eukaryota > Viridiplantae > Streptophyta > Magnoliopsida > Asterales > Asteraceae > Flaveria > Flaveria linearis. The sequence continues at coordinate 53,944,141 of CM044016.1, forward strand.
TCAACAAGATCTGTAAGTTTTCTTTTGGTCTTTTCTTTTTATCACAAAAAGAGTAGTTGTGGTGTTACTTAGGTGCGTTGTTTTATTCACTGATAATCTGCTTTTGTGCTTGCAGAGTTCATGAACATTTGCTGCTACGATGCATGTGGTTTCTGAGGTTTATGTTTTGTTTTATCATTGTACTATTATGTTGATCTGGTGACCGGATTCAGGTCTGAGTATGTATGGATTGTTTGTTGGTTTTGGTTCGGTTGGTTTAATCATTTGGTCTATGGTTGCTGAAAGAATAAACTTTTATCGATTCCAGAAACTTAGGGGGAACATCATGGAATGGAATGGAATTCTGATGGAATTGGAATGTAGATTCTATTCCTTATGTTGTTCGTTTCGTCAAAAGAAGGATTGGAATTGAATTTAAATCCTTCTAAATCCTTCAAAATAGAGGATTTGAAATCCTTCCAAGCTTGGGAGGATTGTTTTAAAAACATCAGGAATTCGTAGCAAATTACCATAATAACCTTATTCCATTCCTTATGTTGTTCGCATCTTCCACCGGCGAGTGCCCGAGCCCTAGCAGGTGCCTGATCTCGTGCACCGCCACCGACTCCAGATCCATCGCCGCCGGAGCTCCGGCAGCCACCGCATCACCGACGATCCACGTCTCATCGTTGTCGAGATGCAGCAGTCCTCGATTGAGGTTAAAAGCTTCGGTTTTGGGAGTCTTTTATCTGAAACCAACCCTAACCCTAAACTCCACCAATTGCATGCGATATCTTCATCGCCATTGAAGGAGAAGGTTAAAAGGTTGTATTGAAGACGCAGGAGCTCTCAAGATGAGATTATCATAATGAGGTTTAGTTCTCTTTCGAATTCAAACACTCCTTTTGAACCGGATGAAACCCTAACCCTAGGTGGAAATAGCCCCATTTCGGTAGCGCCAGATTACACCTCTTTGATTTCAGATCAAATTCTGACGCTTATACTCTCCAATCTTACAAAATCGCAGCAAATTTCTAGCTGTTTGGTTTGTAAACGGTGGTTGAGGATTAGTGGTGGTTTAGTGAAATCGATGGGTTAACGTTGTGGGATATATGATTTAACGTTGTGGGTTTGTGTCTTTGTTTTAAAAAGGGTAATTATGTTATTTTATAATTTTAAATTCCAATTCCATTCATAATTATAACAACTGAACACATTATGAGATTTAAGTATGATTTTCTAAATGCCAATTCAAATTCCATTTCCAATCCCATTTCCAATCCCATTTCCAATTCAAATTCAATTCCATTCTTTGAAACGAACGCTACCTTACTGTTTAAACCAATTAAGAATCCAACTTAATACGTAATTTACTTTGACCTGACATAGAAAGTCAACAATTTGGTGAAAACAGCAGATATATCTTGTGTTTGATGTGAAAATGGTGGAAACAGTAGATATCTCTTTGTGTTTGATGCAAAAATGAAATTGAGTTGATACATTTTGGCACGGTAGTGGTCGATAAGGCCTAACGGTGACAATTTTTGATACGGGTAGAAGCATGGTAGTGATTTACCTAGGTTTTGGGAAATAATTTAACGCGTCAACCTGACACATTGACACCATTATGAACAGCCCTTGTGGTGTGGTTTCACGCCTCCTGTCGTAATGAAATTTTTGACTCCAGTGAAAGAAGATAGGATGATAGTTGCTTTAGGGTATATAGCCATGGTTAAGAACTACAATACCCATCAAGAAAGCAGAGAGGTTGACTAGGGAATGTTAATTTTCCCAACTCTTATATAAAGCACTGAATGTTCATCGTTTAAGACAAGACTGAAATACCTTTAAATTGCAATACATCATTGTATAATAATGATTTTTAAAAGAAGAAAACTAAAGCTATTGTAACGTTATGTTCATAAGTAATCAAGCATTTTTGAAAACTTTCAATCAGTCATCATAGACTGGTTCAACTGGTTGGACTCTTGGTATTAAAAGTGTGAGACACTTTGAGGTGTTAAGGTCTTAAAGTTCAATGCGGAAGGCAAGTAGTGAGAGCTTCACATATACGAGGCGTTCTATGCCCAACCAAATAAGTTTCATATACAAATTTGGTCGATATACATATAAGCCTCCTTCATACCTTAATTTTAATCAATTTTGTTCAACACATGTAGAGCGACTATAACCAATCCCTCAAAACATTGATTGTTACATCCAAACATGCTTTGTTTCTGGGAATTGTTTTCTATTCAAATGCAACTATAATTTTCATGAACTAAAATTAGAATTGAGAAAATTTTCATCTATAATCCTGTTTAGTTCATATAATTCTTAGAAAATTAAAATTGAAAAATTTTTCATTCAAAATCATATTTGATTGATCAATAGATGAAATTAGAACTAAAAAAATTATCCACATTTATTGGAATTCATATTTTTTTTACTTACTCATTGAATGTTTAACGATCTAACAAAATGTTCAAAATTAACATTCCAATTACCCTTAAAATCAACAAAACAAGCACGTTATTAATTTCAAGAAGATTTCATTCAAATTTCAATTTTAGTTATAAAATATTATGCGAAACATACTCTTAAGAAGCATACTCAACGGGTGATAAATGAAACCCAAAATTTGACACACAAACAGAAAAACGAAAGTGTGTTTCAATTTCACTATACAACCCCTGCGATTACTTCTGCGGTGGTTTCCGACAGTCGCCGGCGAGATCTCCGCCTCCGAAGCCGCCGGAGTTTGAGAGTTGACGAAAAACCAACGATATGCCGAAGAGGACGACTCACACATACTCGAGTGAAGATGCAGCACCAGATGGTCCAGATTCTGATCTCTTCGTCTATTACTGCAAGCATTGTAGCTCTCACGTTCTCATCACAGGTGAACCTCTCTCCTTTTTTTTAGTTTTATTGTATGTTAATCTGTGGTTTTGTGAGATTGTGTGCAACAGTTTTCAGTTTTATCCCTAAATTCGGTTGTTTAGATTGTGAATACCGACGAAATTGTATCGAGCATAGAAGAAACCCTAGTTTAGCTGAAATAAATCTGGAAATAGTGGTGTTTCGTTGAATTTGAAGGGATTCTTTGTTTATATCTTATTTGGCAAACTGTTGTATACTTAAAGCCATGTTTTCGAATTTAGATGGTATAAAGTTGTGTTACAATGATTTGGGCAAGTGTATGATAGTTGGTAGTTTATATCTCGATATAAGATTGTGAATAATCATTGGAAATGAAGGATTAAAGGATTGCTAAGAGGTCTAACTCTAGATTGAATAGTCATAGACCTAGGTAGAAGAAGGTGCTAGGTGGACTCATGGCGCAGAGGGTGAGCCTGTTGCGTAGGCACAAGGCGCTCAAAAAGCAAAGACCTTTATAAGCAAGTGCAAAACATTCCGTTGTTGGGGGTCCTAGACATGTTTTAGGCTGGTCTCAGGCCATTTTTAGATGTTTCAGACCATTTTAGCTGTTTCAGACAGTTTTTTTTCTAACATGACTATTGAGCATATCACCTTGATGGACGCAAGGCGTTATTACTTTGCTGGGCTCGTGTTTGACTACATAGTCATAAACCAATTACACAGGATGGAATGAATGATTGTAGATGGTAGAAATGTATGTAGTCATAAACCAATTACACAGGATGGAATGAATGATTGTAGATGGTAGAAATGTATGTGGTACAATCTTGCTTTGATCGTCATTGGTTTTACACGCGATATCGTCTCATTTTTTTTCATGCAGTGCTTTGACCCTTATAATTGGGTTGTATGTCCTTTTCCTGCATTACTTTGCCATTTCTTTGTATTGTTTTCCCATACTAAAGTATGATTGTAGATACCCAATTGCAGAGGATGCCTAAGAGAAAAACTGACAAAGCATATGTATTGGATAAGAAAAAGCATCTAACGAGGTTGAACATAAACGAGGCAGGAAAAATCCTCCTAAAGCGGTAAGCTTTTTACACCTGTTTGGTGCTTGGAAATGAAAGGTTTGCCTGATGCACGTTTCATGAGTACTTATTGGTGAGCACATGCATTTTCTTTTGATACCTAAGGGATGTTTTCCATTATAGGGGTGAAGGGAAATTAGAAAAACAATTTCGCATGAATTGCATGGGCTGTGGACTCTTTGTTTGCTACCGCTCTGAAGAAGACTTGGAATCTGCTTCTTTTATATATGTTGTTGATGGTGCACTCAGTACTGTTGCTGCAGAAACTAACCCCCAGGTAACTACCACAAAGTGTTTTAATCTTTTTATTATACGTGGGTTTTGCATTTGGCCAATTGAGCTCTTGAGGCTTCCACTGGTTGTGTTGGTAATACTGTTTTGTAGTTTAACACATCTATTATTTTAAAAAATACAAAGCAATCAGACTGTTGGTGGATCCGCACAACCCTACCTTATCTGTTTGGCACACAAATTATAATGACCCTTTATGACTGAACCCATTTTGACATGTTTTCCAAAATGCTCATTCCGGTTGCTTTGTCACCTCTAATGATAGGTTTAGGAAGGTGGGTGTTATCAGAAATCTTTATCAAACCTGTATAAATGCATCAAACAGAGCTCTATAATATTTCTTGTTTGGTTTAATGCTACAGGATGCTCCTGTACCACCGTGCATATCCCAGTTAGAAGGAGGACTCGTGCAGGTGGCGATTGAAGTGGAAGATCGTGCGCAGCGATCAGCAATTACAAGTATATTTTTTTTCATCTCAAGTTTAGACTGCCTTATGAAATTACGTATATATGATAATAATATGGAAAAAATCACCTGATAAAATCACTCAGCTTTCATGTGTTTCATCTTTGTGAAATTTGGGATTTTTAGTTACCAGAGTGAAAACTGACACGTCATATTTAGAATAAGAAATACTAATCAGCATATGTTGACCTGTTGTATACACTAAAATCTCACTCATGGCAAGCATTTCGTAACGTGTGGGTGACCTTGTAACCTAGAAAAAATCTCAAATTTCACAAAACTGAAACACCTAATGAATTTTAAGTGGTTTTATCTATACACAAAAACTTTGAGTGACTTAAGGGACTTGGTTACTAGTGCATGAATTTTCCCGTAATAAATACCAATAACAAGTATCTAGCTAACATATATCCATAAAAACCTCTGAACTTGTGTTTGCATCCAAAACTTTTCAGGAGTAAATGCTGACGATGTTAGAATCACTGTAGCTGCACCTGCAGCGCGTGGGGAAGCTAACAATGAACTTTTAGAATTCATGGGCAAGGTCTGTTCTTTCTTTGTGATCTCTCCTTCTGGCTTTTGTAATATTTTCGTTCTTTTATGCAGTCTTAGCTAACTTGATGTGTATTTAATCTAGGTTTTAGGTTTGAAACTAAGCCAGATGACCCTCCAAAGAGGTTGGAACAGCAAGTCCAAACTCCTTGTGGTGAGTTGAAATAAAACTACTGTTATTGCAGTCACAATCTTTTTCGTCTCCTTTCGGTGAAATCATTTAGGTGTTCCTAGCACACGATGCAATACTCACCAAGTACCAAGTAGATTATGTCAATGCTTGGTTTTCATTCGTACTTTTTGGAGCAGGTGGAAGATTTGACGGCCAGACAGGTATATGAGAAACTGCTTGAAGCTGTGCTGCCTTGAATTCAGTCACTGGACACTTTATGTGATCTTCGATCGGCTCTGAATTTTCATCTTAAATCACATTTTTTTCTTGAATCTTTTTTCTGTACTCTCATTGCGAACGACATTTTTCACTACCAGAATTTGTATGAATCAGTGAAGTGATGTTAGATTTAAACATTTTGTTTTCATCAGGACATCATTGTCACTGGTAGGTCCTTGCTTGTTTTCATTTTGTTATCAGGGTATGTATTTCAAACTTGTTGCTATTTTGTTATCAGGGTATGTATTTCAAACTTGTTGTAATGAAGCGCGTTTTTACCCCAATATTAAGATAGCTCGAGTATTCAAGCACAACACAAATTTATTTCGGAATATACACACTGCTCTCTAGTTTTAAACATCAACTGGGCACGCTGATGGGTTACCACCCCAAATACAACACAAATTATTATTAAAAAGATTAAACATAGTATGATGATGTGATTGCACTAAGCAAAGGTAACAAGGTGGCACAGGGCAACCTCGGCTGCGGCTTAAGAGGATGTACCTTAGCCGCAAACTTAAAAATCGTGACTTATAATCCACCACTTGCCCAAACTTAAAAATCACCCGCTAAAAGAATTGTTAATATGACACAATGAAATAATTTCATGAGACCGACGCAAGGAGAGGACCCAACCATGACTTAATATAGTGAGTAGTTTGGAGTTTTCTACACTTTATTGTTTTGAGAAATCAAGTGCAAGGGAAATAAGAGTCTAAGGCTTAGCAGAGAAGTAGGTTCTTAAATAGTCGTTACAAAATATAATTAAGTCATAAAATAACAAAGAGCGAAAATCAAGCTCTTAGAAGATAAGGACATATACAGAAGTTGAGTCAAAAGAGACATTATACATAAGTCAACTATTAAGACAATAAACACTTATATTATGTAAGAAACTCTTTACAACAAAAAGATATGATCTTCTAGTTCAACAATAAACCTTAGATGTTTGATCCCTAAAATGAAGTTAGCTCCCAAACCCTCAGGATCCCTAACCACTATATAAATATCATCCTCCATCAACAGCAGATAAATACATCAACATAATCACTCACCCTAAACTTTTGAAAATTTTCAACTTAACCTCTCATACTCATAGTCTTTATTCTTACTTTTATACATATTATTACTAATATATCATAAATCTCATACACATACTGATTTGAGCTTTAGAGTACCGTCAGAGCTCAAGCACCAGGGCCCTCTAACAAATTTTCCTCTAACGAATTTTCTATAGTTGTAGCTCATATGCTTACTTGATTAGGAGAAATGAACCCTTATCACCCATGAGAAAATTTTGAATCAGATGAGTCTCTCACTTGTACAGCTCTTTATTATGATTATAAAATAATTTTTAAACATATATCTATATCGCTAACAATTAAGTAACCTATGCCATACATGTCAAAATTCTAGCTTCTTTACTTTTTTTTTTTCAATGTTATTGTCTTTAAATTTACTTCTTGTCTATTTGAACGGTAATCCTATTTAAATTTGGCTTCAGTCTTCAATACAATCTGTTCAGACAAAAACCTTGGCTACAACTAAAAGTACATAAAAATATTGTGAACCTAAAACCAAATCCATCCAATTTGCTGCAAGATTTTATGCACTTATTGCAACTAACATGGAACTTTAGCTAAAATCACATAATCAGACAAAAACTCAACCAATCGAAATAAAGAAGAAAAAAAAACGAAGTCACAATTGAACATTCAACCATGAATGAAACAAGTTTCCATAAATATTTTAAAACCCATAAAGCACGAGTAATTGATATAATAAAAATCTTTAGAAATGGAAATATAACAAATGAGAACAAAAACCGACACGCTATGACTCGCTATGACTAAAGAAGATGCACCCCAGACTTAAGCTTGGTTCTTCTTGGTTCTAGGGGCCAGCTGAGTCTCAGGCTGCAATATCCACAAATGGTTCATATATGAAAAAACTTCCCAACAAGCATTTACTGTTTAAAAGCAACATTTTAACTAAAATAATTAAAAAAAAAACTGAAAACTAACCTCCTTTTTAACTGGTTCTTCTTTCTCAGACAAAGTGAGCTCAATGTGACAAGGAGATGACATGTAAGCTGCACAGCAAAACAAAGGTTTCCATTACTCAACAAGAACAAAATAGCATCATTATCCAATCCACCCAAAAACGCCCATTTTACTTACGGTTAATTCTTCCATGGGCACGGTATGTGCGACGTCTCTGTTTCTGTGCCTGGTTCACTTGGATGTGAGAGATGTGAAGAGCATCAACATCCAAACCTTTGACCTACATGATAATTTAAAAAACGATCAAAAAATTTGATATGGTAATAATATGGAAAAAGAACGAATGTGTTCAAATATTCATGCTTACTTCTGCGTTACTCTCGGCATTTTTTAGGAGATCAAGGATAAACTTTGCAGACTTAGCAGGCCAACGGCCTTGACCGTTGGAGTGACGGTTCTTTGCTTGTGCAGTACGCCCAACTCCACCACAAAAACGGGTAAATGGAATGGCTTGCTTGTGGGCCAAAACATCTTCTAAGTATCTCTTAGCCTTAACCAAAGGCAACTTACGGATAGCATGGGCAGTTTCACGAGTGTTCTATAAAAACGCAATAAGAGTACCAGAGAATCAGAGATGAATAAACAGATGAACTGATATACAATCTTTTGAAACAATAATGTAAAGCAACAAAGCACATGTTAGATGAGCTATTACAACATTCATCAAGTTACGCATGGAAGATAAATAAACTTGGACTTATGATGTCAAATAATGCTTTAACAAAACTGTTAACTACATTAATAATCATAGAAATGAAAAGATGATATAAATACAGTTGATTTGGTGTGGGAATTGGAAGAAAACTCAAAATTAGAGTGTTCACTGTCCGGCTCAAATTGTATTAAAAATTTCTAGGCTGAATTGCTAAGTAGGGTTCAGGAAAAACAAACCAAACCACCAGTTTGCTTTTGTCATGTGAACCGCTTTTTTCATATTTTTTTTTTTCAAAATCATTAGCTTGTATCAAAAAAACTAAAAAGATTAGCCGGTTCATGAATATAATACATAAACATAACTACATATTCCGAAAAATATATATATAGAAAGTTCCAAGTTCCAAACAGGACCGAAAAATAAAATCTACAAACAGCCAAAACCAAACCAATTCGATCTAAAACCACGCAACGTGTTTCTGCTTGTACAATCCAGTAGGTTTTAACAGCTTATGTTCACATCAAATCCATATTAGGTTTAATATTCATATCAAAAGTGATGATCATAACCTACAGCTCAAATACCATAAACAATTAATCCATTATCCATATGACGAAAAGTTCCAAAACAAACATCAAAATACCTTGAAATGGCACCTGAGATCAGATCCCCTAGCTTTGCAAGCTGAAAAACACACATCAGCACACACAAAAAAAAAACTATCAATTACCATACATACAAACTATACAATCACGAAATCAACAAACAAATATACAGAATCCAATCCCAAAGTACTCATTCGACTCCAAATTTCCGCAATGATATTGAGACATGAACATCTCAAAGCTATAAACTAAACAAGCATAACTCAAAACTTACATTTGGTAGGGTTCTCTGGTTCCTTCGAGTACTTCACCTGAGATTACAACAAACAACAGTAACCTATCACATCGATCTACAAAACTCGATAGTAATAAGTGTTTACAGATACAACGGTGCCTGTGTGTGTGTGTGTGTGTGTGTGTTTAGGGTGAAATAAGGGGTGAAAACTGACCATTGTTGCAACGGCTGCTGATGGAAGATGTTGTGTTCTTCGGAGGCCACCCCTACAACGAATCAAAGGGAGACTCTTAGGGTTTGTAGCTATAACAATTTAGGTGTTACGTTGGGCTTTATACACTGTGGGCCGTTTTTTGTGTTTTCTAAGATGTTTTTGTGGTTGGGTTAGTGCTAGAGGTGTACAAACTGGGTTTAGCTTTGAAACGGGATCGGGATCAACCCGGTTGGGTTGAGGTCGAAGGTATATAAAACGGGTTTGATCGGGTTTCGAACCGCGTCTAACTCAAGTTCAAGAGGTGTAGAATCCTACCCTATGGAACTTAGGTGGGGTCGGGTCCCAAACCGGGATCAAACTATGTTGGGTTTAAATAAATATTTTTTTTAAAAAAAAAATCTATTATCATAATGGATACCAAAAAAATTTTAAAAAAAATATGTAAATACATCATTTATCTAAAAATATAAAATTAAGCAACTAATACATTAATAACCTTAAAACAACTAATACATTAAAAACAAAATTACCTTAAAACAACTTACAATCAAATTAACATGGGCATCTTTTATCTTATAGAAAATTAAAATTAATCGCCGATTAAAACCTCTCAAATTGCTAACTTAGCTTGGTCTTTCATCAGCTCTTTCGTATTCAACACAAGATTTTTGAACAACAATATCATTGTTGTAATGATCTTCCAAAAGATCCACCCGCCTTCTGGAAATTCTATAAAAAAATTTAACATGTCGTTATTTGTCCATTGGTTGTTATTTAATCATTTGTATGCACCTCCATCGAATAACTTGTTTCATAGTCAAATTTATCCTTAATGTGATCCTACAAATCATCACGGGTAAACTCTTACTCGAAAAGAACACATACACAAGAAGTTATCAAGATGTACTCTTCGTCATCGCTTCACCAAACTCTTTAACATTTTTTCAGTAAAAGGATTAAAATTTTATTTTTTTAGAAAAATGAATTTTTGTTGATCTTAAGAATGATTGATTTTTACTATTTACAGTCGTTGGAATTAATAGCCTTTTGAATTTATGGCTATTTTAATCAAATATTTAAATTTTTATTTAATAAAATTCCTTACAAGAAAATATAAATTCATTTACTAAAAATCCAACTTTTTTTGTTTGAACATAATAAACAAAAGAATTGTGGTACTCCTCAAGATCTCGTTACTTGGGGGTATTACCCCTCTATCGTTTGGCTTTCAATTCTTAAAATATAATACAAATAAGCATCAGTTTTCTACTTGAGTTACTTGAGTTACATGAGCTCAAACACAATGTGCCCGTTGAGGCGTGAATTTTTGATATGGTACCATATCTTGAAAGATAAACATCAAACATTTTAAACACATGTATAGAATTATTGTTCTGTATGAGTTGCAAAATTCAGCAAAAATCAAGTTTTAATCATGTAACTCCAAATCATAAGTTATTCTCTAATTGAAGTTTTCACCCTAATAACATTTAAACACGGGTTTAAAACAACGGGACAAGTAAAAACAAGGAAATAACTCGGAAACAAATTTTTTGAAATTTTATTGCAAAGGCGCCACAACTAATGCAAAAATATCATTTTTATCTTGAAATTCACTTAATTTGTTAGTTACTAAATATACTTGATTAAAACTAAAGAACTTGTTGGATAATAAAATCTCAGCAATTTTGTAGTTATGTTTTTAAAAACATCTAAAAATTAATTTACATCATGAATACATTCCCAACCTTCAAACAAAAACTGAACAACCCAACCACATGACGCAAAAACTATGAATTTTAACTGGTTGGTACGTCCCAATCGAGTCCTAACAAATGAAATGCATATGGTGACACATTTTCCTATAATTTGTATATATTTTTCTACTAGTTTTAACAAATAAACAAACAAACAAACAAACCCAGTATATCCCACTCAAGAGCAGGGTCTGGGGCTACTAGTTTTAACAATGTCACATAATAAAGTTTTAGAATCAACATCTTGAATGACAAGTCCCTCTTACACAACTAAATTGACAGTATGTGCAACAAATCATGAATAGTATTTTAATTTTAATATCTGAACGACGGTTATGCTGTTTGAGGCGTTATCCAATAACATTGAAAAAAATATTGTTTTGTAATGTATAAGTTTTAATTACAAAACCTAAAATGTGAAATAAGTTTACTGGTATGCAGATATCCAAATAATTCAAACGGAATCACGAGATTCTTCATTTGTCACATATTTGGATCTAGACAATAGGCAGCGACGCAAACGTATGATACCGGTAAATAGTGGAGCCGACCAAACATCGATAGCTAAGTTCACACTGGTTTTAAATGTTAAGTAATATTTTATATCAAATTTTGCTTGTTTTCAAATATTTTAAACAATCATATTAAACAATCACGTCTAAGTTTAGTACGACCTACATGAATATAACGTGATCGGAGAATGTCTTAGATAATCTTGTCAAACAATGGTTATTAAAGTGATCAAATGACAAACCTTTAATTACAAACTTTGTCATTCGCTCCTGAACCATATTTTAGGTCTAAGTTCCATATACCATTATCAGGTCCGATTGTTGTTTGGCTTTACAAACGTCTTGCAATATTTAGTTGCATGATTTCTCAAAGTCACGTTTGAATCCGACTTGAAAAACATGCTACAAGCTTCACATTAAGCTCTGATTTGACCACTAAACATTTCACATAATTCAAAATTGCACCAAAGCTCATTATTTCTCGTTATTGGTAGAATCCTCACAAACAGTGTTATAAAAATCACTAGGCTATAGCCGGGCAGTGAGATACCGACTAGTGATTAACCGTATCAAACTTTTGTGTATAATTTTGAAAATTTATGTATATAAAACATTAATTAATTTTATACTTTCTATGAAATAATTTACAAGTTTGGGGGATAATTTGTAAACTGATGAATATTGCGGGGGTTAAATGTTAAAATACAGAAAATTAAATCATTTAACCCTATTATCCCGTCGTTTAATCCTATCATTCTCGTTTCCCTTCCGTCGTTCCAGTCACTGACGTTCCAAATTCTCGTTCGAATCGGCAAATCTGGCAGTTCCTGACATCAAAATACCACCGATTTAAACGATTTGATCCGCCTAGAGCCGACTTTCAACAATTTTGACCGATTAGCGCCTAGCACATCCGATTTGATGAAATTGAAGCAGCCAACCTCCGCTTAGCTACTAATCGCCGAGTAATCGGAGGCTAGTCACAATTTTTACAACATTGCTCACAACGATATGCACCGGTTGGAAAGGATGATTTAGAAGCCATATCGATAGAGATAACAGACTAGAAAGTAGAGGAGTAAAGAGTAGAGAACTTGTATGAGAGCCTTTTTGAGCGTTTTTAAATGTTTAAGTGTTGTGATCAAACAATTACATCTGCAACCTATTTGTACTGTAGTATAAAGGCAATATGATCAAAACTATTTATGAAAAAGGGTCAAAATGGACCCAAACAGGCATATTACCGTTTTCAAATGGTCATAAAATGTGTAAAAACTGGGTTTGACCTGGGTTGGATCGGGTCGGGTTCAACTCAAGCTGGGCAGGAACCGGGTTATTGTGCAGAATGGGGAAATCGGTTTGGACCCGTCGAATTAGACAAGGTTGGAACAAGGTTAGGGTATCACAGGTTGAATCAGGTCGGTTTCGTGTTAGGTCCCGAACCTTGGTTCGATGTACAACTCTGGTTTGCTAGATCAATCATCAATAAACAAGTAAAAACAACTTTAGAGAATTCTACTTTTTAAACATGAAATAAATATTACATGAAATCAAAACAATATGTAATAAGAGAAGTGATATTCAAGTGGCTCGTCTTGTTGGGAAAAACCATAGCTAAACAGGAGAGGTGTTAGGTTCAATCCTCTTTTTAAGTCTATGTTTATTTCAATTTTTTACTTGCGACAAGTAGGGTTTTTTTACACGTCAACTATATATAAGTCTTCAAGTAGTTAGTTGGCTTTGGTTTTCAAATTTTAGATCCTATTGTTACCAACCTTAAAACCACACATTATTCATAACTGGATAAGCTACATTCCTCGAAAACTAGTTTTTCTACAAAATAGCTTGTAAAACACATTGGACCAACATCACATGAATGTGTTAAACATACTTATTGTGTCATATAAGTCATTCTATCTTTTCAAATGCATAATGGCATATACGAAGGTGTATATAGAGACATTCATGATGTTACATACAAGTGTATACCAAGTCTTGATAAAAGGGTATATCCGTGCATCAAATAATTTTTTTTGAAAAGCAAACTCACGCGTCCACTAAATTGTTTCTAAATATACACCAAATGCTTACAATAAATCAAATAAACATGGGCACATCGAGTCGTGAGCGACTAAGGCACTCCCTATGTACTAAATGTGCCCTTTTTGCTAAAAGGATATTACTGTTTCACCGAGAGAAGGTACATTTAACAACACTTTTTCTGTAACACCCCAACCCGGGTAAGGTTAACGTGTCACACAAACAGTAATCAGAGGTTCATAACGATAAAATTAAAGTACTAAGATACACTCAAATCCTTACATAGGTCCAAATAATTTAAATAAAGTCTTAAAATCAAAATACTATTAAATCTTATAAATCCAAATGTTCTCATCCTAACTTCTTGAGTTAGCACTCTTCACTCATTCCCCTGAGCCCCTTGAGTACCTGCTATAAAAATAAGAGAAAACAACAAAAGAAAGCACGGCTGAGCCAAAGAATGCTCAGTAACGGAAATAAATAATAGCAATACAATGATCAATAATGATAACAATGAGATGATCAAGTTGAAAATCAAATGATAATGATCATCTAAAAGGAATACCCATATGAGCCAATAATAATAACAATTAACAATGTGTACATTAGCTGCAGTTCTAATGCACCAATATGTGAGATAGGAATGTGGGCACACACACCTAACCATCTCACCAATAAACAATAACAATGATATCCTAGGATCGATCCATACGCCTCCTTTAACACTAATTAATATGTGCAACAACTTAGCACGTAATAATAATGTAGAGACGTTGTGGTCTAATCGCTCTGCCACAGATAGAGCACGTCACTTGTGCCACAATGACGCCCTATGTCCCCATAGGTGGATGTGCTCGGGTACGGAGGTCAATAATACAATCGATCAAGCCAATATAACACAATAAGTTACACTAGTTGTGACAACCCGAAAATTTTTCATGATTTAATATAATTTTTATGAGAATTTACAATTTGTTTTTATATTTTTATTATTATCTAATAATAATATTAATAATAATAAAAATAATGACAATAATACTAATAATAATATTATTATTAGAAATAATAATGTTAATAATGATAATAATAATAATAATGAAAATATTGTTATTAATAATAATTTATAAAATTATTAAATTGATTTAATAAGTCCAGGGGTTGTTTTGTAATTTTTAAAACATATTTTATAAACTTAAAACATGAAATAAAAAGTTTACAAACCCCAGGGACCATTCTGTAATTTATTTAAATCCCAAACCCCCCCGTCGACACCCTGTTACTCCGGCCGGCCACCGGCGACAATTCCGGCGAACTCCAAACGGCTTCAATACTCGATTGTAAAATATGAAACCGGTCCCAAATGATTCGTAGACAAAAATTGAACACAATGCCCCACAATAATTCGAAAACCAACTGAGTGCGATCGATCTACACCACGTGAAACTTTCGGCCACTTTAACAACTCCTAAATCGCACTACTACTATATTTTATTCAAATTAATCAAACAATATCGACTATATAATCATTCCTAAACTAATGGTATTCTCAATCTCAACTGAAACACTCGAAAACAAGCAGTTCGAATCATCACCATTACTGTGACCTGTAGCTACACGAACACCCCTATTCGAGTTTCAAACCTCTAAATTTCCAGAGGGCTTTTGATCATTGGGATTACTGGAAACCTCCTGTGAATTTAATTTCATTTTCATCTACGATTGATCGTTGTTTGAATTCCTCATTCGGCCGCGACCTGCAGTTAACCGAACATTACCTATCGAGCATCGAAACAGGTAATTGAAACTACCTATATACTCGATTTCTTATATGGAATAAAAGCCCTATCCTTTTAATCGATTACAACATCAATTTAGGCTTCAATTTGATCGATTACAGTTCTAGGGTTCTTGATTTGGGGATGAACATTCGGGATTGTCTTTAACTGTAATTGGGCCGGAGTTCTAAACGATTAGGAGCCTTTGGCTCAATGGTTCGGGTGTTGGGTTATGGGGAGGAGGTCGCGGGTTCGAACCCGGCCCCCTCCTAATTATGTTTTTAAGCCTTTTAGGCTATTTAAAAATATATAAAAATTATTAAAAATTATAAAAATAATTTTTAAAAGCTTCTGTTATTTTTAACACCATTAAATATTTTTCTGTAAATTATTTAATTAAAAATACTTTAAATAAAATTTATAAAATATTATTTAAAAATATTATAAATAACCATTTTTATAAAAATAGACTTTAAATGATGATTTAAAGTACTAATCCATTAATTGGACACCATATTATTTTTAATTAATGATAAATCATAATAATTGTAGAAAAATAATTATTTAAAAACTTTAATTATTTATGTAAATAATTATTACATGTGTTAAAAATTATTATCCATATAAAAGTGGATTTTCAATAATAAATTAAATCATCAAATTATTTATGGATATTTATGGATTAACCTTGATAATATAAATACAAATTAGATTTTATAAATTTAAACATTTATAAAATCTTACAAAATTAAATATAAAACTTACATGTTTAAATAACGTCTATAATTTAATTAGAATATAATGATATGTTAAAATCATTATTAAGCTAATTAAATGTTATATAAATGATTAATTATTAACAAAAATAATTAAATGATTTAATTATATGTTTATAACAAATCTCCGAAAACCAAATGCTAGATCAATTGAACACCAGGTTCAAGATCTAACTTATTTAGGTTTTGGATTTGTATCTGTTTGCTGACGCGAAATATAATTCCTTAGCAGGAATTTACTAGGTTGTCAACACCACACAAGGACTGAGGTGAGTTCATAACTATTCCCCTTTTTAATCATTTAAATATTTTGGGGCTGGAATACATGTTGTAATTAAAATTACAAATTATTTTGTGTATTATGTTAAATAATAATTGGATCACATTTATGATTACATATGGTTATTATGAAATCCTTCTGTGTAAACTGGGCTATAAACAAGGCAGGGATCTTTTGGATAGTACTATCGGGGAGTGACTAACCCCCACAAAGGTTTGGACATGTGGTCCTTATCAGATGCACAAAGATCTCGCTGTCATTCGGGATGACTATTCTGTGGGAAGGCAGATTGTTGCGCTATATAAGTTTTGCCATTATAGTTCCACTTACCACCCATATGAGGATAAATGTAAAGAGAGGATTCGCGCCCTCTGATTTGAATTATTAAAACTGGCATAATACACACATAAAAAGGAAAAAGAAAAAAATTAAACTATGATACATGGACAAATCCTATGTGAAGGATTTGTTGGACTTGTACATAGAAATAATAAACTAAGTGACATGGACAAATTCAATGTGAAGGATTTGTTGGGCTTGTACTTAGTAGGTATGTGGGATAGCGGGTTCACCTTATTAAAAAGGGTTCCGACAGGCTATTCATATACCGGTGAGTAAAATTAAACTCACACTTTTTCAGTAAATCTTATTTGATGATAATTGATGATTTATCACTATGTTTTACTTACCTATGAACTCACCAACCCTGTGTTGACACTTGATTTACATGTATTCTCAGGTATCTACTAGGAGCTTTTGGACATGCACGTAGGATCATATAAGAGCTCCAGATACATATTGGTTATTAATAAGACATGATTAGACGTATTGTTAAGAAACAATATATATATTTATTTCCGCTGCGTATAATATTTAATACTCTGATTATTAATGAAATGGTTATCTAAAACTTATCATATAGATAACTGCATCTCATGTGTAACTACTGTGTTCGATCCTGTTTGCTCACCCCACCGTGATAGATTCCAGACCCGGAATTTGAGGGTGTGACACTAGTGCTCATAACCCTTAATCAAGGTCACTAGCTATAATCAATAATTTAAGAAGCATGTGACAATGAGTACAAAGAAGATAATTCCTATCACATGCAAACAATGTCAACTATACGATAATCATTTATAACAATAATCTTATGGATTTAATAAACAACAAGTCAAGTTCTGGATTCAGATAAAAATCAAGAACGAGAGGAATTCATGCTACGAGAGAGGAAAGGTCGGAATCCGTACCTTATACACGAATGACAATAATCAGAAACAAAGTCTAGGCTCGGTTAACGCCGTGAGAACCTACGATAACGTAACGCAAATTATAGTTTGAAAAATTCCAGTTCTGCCTCTGTCTTTTCGCACTCGTTAAAAATACTAAACGACGTTTAAAAATTCTGAAAATCTTCAGTTTACTAAACTAGTGATTTCTGAACAACTTTCATTTAGAAATGTTTCTGATTTGGATTACTGAAATATGAGAAAAACGTGGATCTTTACAGCTGCGCAGAACTGCTAGCTGTTACGAAAACGACTGTTTGGCGGTCTAAACGAATGAGTTTTTCGATGTTTTATATATCAACGGATTCGTTTTTCGACGAACTTCGTCATGGACATAAGGTTTAACTGATTTGAATCTGTTATGAAGAAGTTATGTCCTCCGTAAGTTGGCTGTAAAACACGGGCTTAAATCAATTGTTTACAGTTTATTTTTAAACAAAATAAACTATTTATAACGTTCGTTAACAATATATATATAAGAATTTTTAAGGTTTTACTAGACTAATTTACAGAAATTAATTAGGTATTTTTATAAAAGAACTTTTATATTTAATCATATTTTTACCATTTATCTAAACGAATCCATAAAATAATTAAACTAAATTCCTTCGTTATATTGTTTTATAAAGGTTTTAAACTTAAAGAAAATTACAGAAATGAGGTTGATGATAAAAAAATGAACAAAGTTTATAAAAGAGTTTTTATGATTTTTAGTAATTTTTACATAATTTTTAAAGGCTAAATAAGGCTTTAAAAAATATAGCAGGGGCTCGGGTTCGAACCCGTGACCTCAAACTCACCAACTCTCACACATACCACTGAACTAAAGGCCTCAGCCGCAGTTAAGATTGGTTCCAATTGGTTTTAAAAACTTAGTTTCAATCAACCCCAATTTCACATAAAAGCCCTAGATCGAATCAATCCAAATTGAACCCCAATTCGATGATGTTAATGTTCAAATTCATAGGGCTTTTAATCCCCATCCAAAATCGAGTTAATAGGTGTGTTCAATTACCTGCTAACCAATCCCGAATCCAAAATCCCCAAATTCTAAACCGTATGAACCCTAGAAACAATTTCGCTTCAATTGAGCATCAAAACGATGTTAATAGCCAAATTAATGATGGGGCTTTCATTCCTAGTCTAGAATCGAGTATGTTGGTAGTTTTAATTACCTGTTTTGAAGTCGATTCGATGATGAACCCGATGAAGAACAGGTCGCGGCCACGGTTGTGATCGATGGGTGAGCAAACCTTGATGGAATTCAAATTAAATTGATAGGAAGCTTCGTATGTTGCTCTAGAGTAAAAGCCCTTTCACAATTTTAGTTAAAATCGATCGGAGAATGGGTTTTAAGTAAGTTGCAGGTCGCGGCTTATGATGGTGATCGACGGGGTGTTTGGGTGAGTTTTAATCGAAATTGAAAGCATAGGTAGATTAGGAATTCGTATATGATTGATTAGGTAGCATTCAATTCAATTATTATGTCCGTTTAGTGCGATTTAAAAATGATAAAGTGGCCGAAAGTTTTTGGATCGAATCGCACTCCCGTTTTTCGAATTAAAGTGGGGTATTATGTCGAACCATTCACGCGAGTGTGTCGGGAATCAGTGATTGAGCTGAAACCGAACAAAATGATAGTTTGTAGGTCGCCGGAGCCGCGGGTTTTAGCCGGAAATTGTGGCCGGAATAGTAGATCGGGAACACGGGTAGGGGGCTGGGTAATTAAAAACAAAATTACAAATTAGGTCCCTGTGGTTTACATACTTTTTTATTCTTTACCCAAACTTGATAATTTAAGTTTCTAAAATGTCAAAAATACCCCCTGAACCTTTTATTATTATTATTATTATTATTATGATTTTTATTATTATTATTATTATTATTATTATTATTCTTATTATTATTCTTATTATTATTATTATTATTACGGGTATTATAATTCTACCCCCCTTAAAACAATTTCGTCCTCGAAATTCTAAATAATGTAGCATGAATCCTTCTGAAAATACAATACGGTGAAAATAATACTTCTTTAAGCACACACCACTTACGAATAGAGTAATCACTAACAGTTAGGCTTAGAAAACATACACTTAGTTGTCGAATAAGTATGGATACTGTGAACGAATCATTTCTTCTGTCTCCCATGTCGCCTCGCGTTCAGAATGATTTTTCCATAAAACTTTAACGAACGGTATAGACTTGCGTCTCATAACTCGTTCTTGACGATCAATAATAGCTTCAGGTTCTTCTTCATAAGAAAGATCTTCTTGAATCGCGTGAAGAGGGTAACTAATAACGTGCAACGGATGATAGTTGTATCCCCTCAACAAAGAGACATGAAAAACGTTATGAACATGAGAGAGTTGCGGTGGCAATGCTAAACGATACGAGACTTCTCCAACCCTTTCAAGAATCTCAAACGGACCGATAAAACGTGGACTTAACTTTCCTTTAATTCCATATCGACGTATGCCACGACAAGGTGACACTTTGAGAAACACATGATCTCCGACTCTAAATTCCAACGATCGTCGGTGTTGATCGGCGTAACTCTTTTGTCTAGTTTGGGCTTCTTTCAACTTCTCTCTGGCAATGGCAACTTTGTCATTAGTAATTCTAACCAATTCCGGTCCTTCGATTATCTTCTCTCCAACCTCATTCCAACATATTGGTGCTCTACACTTTCGGCCATATAAAAGCTCAAACGGGGCCATATCAATACTAGCTTGCCAACTATTATTATACGCGAACTCAACTAAGCATAGATACTCATCCCAATTGCCTGTCCATTCGAGTGCGCAT
This sequence comes from Flaveria linearis, assembly GCA_024085815.1. Lineage (NCBI taxonomy): Eukaryota > Viridiplantae > Streptophyta > Magnoliopsida > Asterales > Asteraceae > Flaveria > Flaveria linearis. Next base: position 53,964,806 of record CM044016.1, read on the forward strand.
GCTCTAAGCATATCTTCCAAAGTCTGAATAGTGCGTTCAGATTGTCCGTCAGTCTGCGGATGAAAGGCGGTACTAAATCTTAACTTTGTTCCCCAAGCGTTTTGGAAACCCTTCCAAAAGCGTGACGTGAAACGCGGATCTCTATCACATACAATCGATGATGGCGTGCCATGAAGTCGAATAATATCTTGCAGAAACACCTCTGATAATTTGCTAACTGAATAACCCTGTTGGATAGGCAAGAAATGAGCCGACTTTGTGAGTCTATCAACTACGACCTAAATGGCGTCGTTCTTCTTGAATGTTTTTGGTAGGCCTGTAACAAAGTCCATGGAAATATCATCCCATTTCCACACAGGAATATCTAATGGTTGCAGTAATCCACTAGCTCTTTGATGCTCAATCTTTACTTGCTGACAAGTTAAACAATGACTCACATATTTAGCTACATCTTCTTTCATACCACTCCACCAAAAGTTCTGCCTTAAATCTCTATACATCTTAGTGGCTCCCGGGTGAATAGAGAATGGTGAACTGTGTGCCTCTGCTAATAAGGAGTCACGAAGGGTTGAGTCATCTGGCACACATAATCTATTCCCACACCAGATAACTCCTTGTTCATCAACTCGAAACTCAGATTGTTTCCCTATCTTCAAATTTTGTAATATCGCCCAAAGTTCTCCATCTTGATTCTGAGCTTCCTTGATCCGTGTAATAAGATCAGATTCTATCCTCATCTTGGCTAGATAACCGTTAGACTCACCAAGCTGTAACCCAACTTCCATTCTATCCAGATCTAAGACAATCTGTGGTTGGATTTGAAGACATGCTACTCCACCTGCACTCTTTCGACTGAGAGCATCTGCCACGACATTCGCCTTGCCCGGATGATACTGGATGTTGGCATCGTAATCCTTGAGTAGTTCTAACCATCTCCTCCGCCTCATATTGAGTTCTTTTTGAGTGAAAATATACTTAAGGCTCTTATGATCAGTAAAGATATCACATGTCTCTCCATACAAATAATGTCTCCAAATCTTTAATGCAAACACTACAGCTGCAAGCTCTAAGTCATGTGTTGGGTAGTTTACTTCGTACGGTTTAAGCTGTCGGGAAGCATAGGCAATAACTTTGCCATGCTGCATAAGAACACAACCGAGTCCCTTCTTCGATGCATCACTATAAACTTGGTATCCGCCAGAACCCGAAGGTAACGTAAGAATAGGGGCAGATACCAGTCTTTTCTTCAGTTCCTCAAAACTCTTTCCTCTATCCTCGTTCCACGTAAATTTTACACCATTTCTCATAAGTTGAGTTAGAGGTAATGCTACACGAGAGAAACCTTCCACAAAACGTCGGTAATAGCCAGCTAAACCAAGAAAACTACGAACTTCAGTGACGGATGTCGGTCGAGGCCATTTAGTAATAGCTTCCACCTTTGCCGGATCCATAGTGATACCTTTAGCTGATACAACATGGCCTAAAAATGCCACTTGTTCAAGCCAAAAGTCACACTTAGAAAATTTAGCATATAACTTCTTTTGGCGTAAGGTCTCCAAAATCGTGCGAAGGTGGTCTTCATGCTCCTCTCTACTTTTAGAGAATACCAAGATGTCATCGATAAAAACAATTACAAAGCGGTCCAAATACTCATGGAACACTCTGTTCATGAGGTCCATAAAGACAGCTGGAGCATTGGTCAAGCCAAAAGGCATAACTAGGAACTCATAGTGACCGTAACGGGTGCGGAATGCTGTCTTAGGAACATCTTGATCTCGGATCCTCAATTGATGGTATCCTGATCTGAGGTCGATCTTAGAGAAGAACTTTGCCCCTTGTAGTTGATCGAAGAGATCGTCAATACGCGGTAACGGATAGCGGTTCCGGATAGTAATCTTATTAAGCTCTCGGTAGTCGATGCATAGACGCATACTACCATCTTTCTTCTTCACAAATAATACCGGTGCCCCCATGGGGAAACACTTGGTCTAATGAATCCAAGTTGTAATAGCTCCTGCAGTTGTTCTTTCAATTCCTTTAACTCTACTGGAGCCATCCGATAAGGTGCCTTAGAAATAGGTTCCGCCCCGGGGATTAAATCAATAGTAAACTCGACTTCACGCTCAGGTGGTAACCCTGGAAGTTCTTCAGGAAAGACATCAGAGAATTCCCAAACAATAGGAAAGTCTTCAATACGAGGAGTATCCACTGATGTATCTTTTATAGAAGCTAAGAATCCCTCACATCCACGGAATATAAGCTTTTGGGCTTTCAGAGCAGAGATAATTTTGAGAGGCTTCCGAGGTAGGCTCCCTTGGTAAACTAAGTCAGGATTCATAGGATCACCAAATAGCACACGACGAGTTTGACATTCTATGGTAACCTGGTGTCGTGTTAACCAATCCATGCCAAGAATAATATCGAAATCACCCATGTGCATAGGAAATAGGTCAGCCTCTCTAATGATTGATTCGATCTGAATAGGACAGTTTTGGTACACTTGTGAGATAACAATCGATTCTCCAACAATAGTAGAAATCACTAATGCAGGCTCTAGAGTGGTAGGCATGATCGTAAGGCGCTTTGTGAATAGATGAGATACTATCGAGTGGGTGGAGCCAGTATCAAACAATACAGAAATATCATAGTCACCATAACGAAGTATACCACAAATCGTACCTATATATTGATAACTAATGAGATACTAACGACGGTAAAACTAGAATCAATGGAAGTAGATTATGATTATTAGAATGAATTAGTACGGGAAGATGTACCTAGAGCATTAGCAGCTTCCCCTACAGTTAGTGCGAATACTCGACCTCCAGTAGTGGGTGGGGCATTGGCTCCCTTAGCATCATTCTCTGGTCGGTTCCTCGCCTTTGGGCATTGACTAACCCTATGCCCCATATCTCCACAACCAAGACAAGCTCCTGTAAGTCGACGACAAGTTCCGGGATGATGCTTTCCACAATGAGTACACATCGGATGTCTGGAAGGATTGCCTTTTTGATTCACCGGTTGAGCTGCAATTGGTTGTTGATAGGGTATCATTTGACCTTGACTTCGAGTCTTACCATGCCATGGCTTAGTGTTCTTCCCCGATCCTTGATTTTTCTGACGATCATTTCCATTTCTGTCAGATCCTTGAGATGACTCACCGCCGGCTGAATACGAGTCCCATCTCTACTTCGCTTCCTATTATCCCCAAATTTTAACAAAAATTCCTTTCTCTCCAGGTCCACCCTTTTTACAGCCCTAACTGCTTCCTCAACATTGTTGAAAGTGGAGTGAATAATAGCCTTACGAATCCGATCACATACTGCCCATTGATACTTTTCAGCCCGTTCCTCAGGTGGTCCAGCAGAAGAACCTAGAAATCCCAACAGTCGATAAAACCGGTCTGTAAAATCAGTGAGTGATTCGTCTTTCCGTTGACGGATGTTATCATACTCCTGCCTGTATGCTACTTTATCCACATTCGTAAAATACTTGTCGAAGAATATGGAACGAAAATCATTCCAAGATAGGGTCTCCACGAACTGTTCGCCTCCTCTTTCAGCTACCACATTCTCCCACCATACTTGAGCATCTTCCTCCAGCTTATAAGCAGCTAAACCCGCCCTATACTGCTGATCAACTCTAAGCACGGTAAAAATTTTCTCAATATGAGCGATCCAGTCTTTGGCCACTGCAGGTGTAGCCGCCTTAGTGAATGATCATGGTTTTTGCTTTTGAAATCGCGCTAGCCAAACATCTGCACCAGTTGGGTTTGGATTCGGGTTTGGATTTGGGTTTGGATTCGGATCCGGATTTGGGTTTGGATTTGGATTAGGATTTGGGTTTGGGTTTGGATTTGGGTTCGGATTATGTACCGCATCAATCAAAGTCGGTAGTATAGCAGTAAGTGCTTGGGTCATAGCACCAACAAGGTTTGGATCAGGTCCATTCGACCCGCTAGAATTTCGTGAATTACGGCTGGGAGGCATCTAAAATGAAAACATTTCACATTAATCAGAACAACGTGAATTAGAAAATAGCCATATAATATATAGAGAATCTAACCCAATGTCTACCCAATCCTCACATGTCTTAATTATTTAGTTTAAGTTTTCTACAGGAAGGAGCCTAAGCTCTGATACCATAACTGTAACACCCCAACCCGGGTAAGGTTGACGTGTCACACAAACAGTAATCAGAGGTTCATAACGATAAAATTAAAGTACTAAGATACACTCAAATCCTTACATAGGTCCAAATAATTTAAATAAAGTCTTAAAATCAAAATACTATTAAATCTTATAAATCCAAATGTTCTCATCCTAACTTCTTGAGTTAGCACTCTTCACTCGTTCCCCTGAGCCCCTTGAGTACCTGCTATAAAAATAAGAGAAAACAACAAAAGAAAGCACGGCTGAGCCAAAGAATGCTCAGTAACGGAAATAAATAATAGCAATACAATGATCAATAATGATAACAATGAGATGATCAAGTTGAAAATCAAATGATAATGATCATCTAAAAGGAATACCCATATGAGCCAATAATAATAACAATTAACAATGTGTACATTAGCTACAGTTCTAATGCACCAATATGTGAGATAGGAATGTGGGCACACACACCTAACCATCTCACCAATAAACAATAACAATGATATCCTAGGATCGATCCATACGCCTCCTTTAACACTAATTAATATGTGCAACAACTTAGCACGTAATAATAATGTAGAGACACTGTGGTCTAATCGCTCTGCCACAGATAGAGCACGTCACTTGTGCGACAATGACGCCCTATGTCCCCATAGGTGGATGTGCTCGGGTACGGAGGTCAATAATACAATCGATCAAGCCAATATAACACAATAAGTTACACTAGTGCTCATAACCCTTAATCAAGGTCACTAGCTATAATCAATAATTTAAGAAGCATATGACAATGAGTACAAAGAAGATAATTCCTATCACATGCGAACAATGTCAACTATACGATAATCATTTATAACAATAATCTTATGGATTTAATAAACAACAAGTCAATTTCTGGATTCAGATAAAAATCAAGAACGAGAGGAATTCATGCTACGAGAGAGGAAAGGTCGGAATCCGTACCTTATACACGAATAACAATAATCAGAAACAAAGTCTAGGCTCGGTTAACGCCGTGAGAACCTACGATAACGTAACGCAAATTATAGTTTGAAAAATTCCAGTTCTGCCTCTGTCTTTTCGCACTCGTTAAAAATACTAAACGATGTTTAAAAATTCTGAAAATCTCCAGTTTACTAAACTAGTGATTTCTGAACAACTTTCATTTAGAAATGTTTCTGATTTGGATTACCGAAATATGAGAAAAACATGGTTCTTTACAGCTGCGCAGAACTGCTAGCTGTTACGAAAACGACTGTTTGGCGGTCTAAACGAATGAGTTTTTCGATGTTTTATATATCAACGGATTCGTTTTTCGACGAACTTCATCATGGACATAAGGTTTAACTGATTTGAATCTGTTATGAAGAAGTTATGTCCTCCGTAAGTTGGCTGTAAAACACGGGCTTAAATCAATTGTTTACAGTTTATTTTTAAACAAAATAAACTATTTATAACGTTCGTTAACAATATATATATAAGAATTTTTAAGGTTTTACTAGACTAATTTATAGAAATTAATTAGGTATTTTTATAAAAGAACTTTTATATTTAATCATATTTTTACCATTTATCTAAACGAATCCATAAAATAATTAAACTAAATTCCTTCGTTATATTGTTTTATAAAGGTTTTAAACTTAAAGAAAATTACAGAAATGAGGTTGATGATAAAAAATGAACAGAGTTTATAAAAGAGTTTTTATGATTTTTAGTAATTTTTACATAATTTTTAAAGGCTAAATAAGGCTTTAAAAAAATATGGCAGGGGCTCGGGTTCGAACCCGTGACCTCAAACTCACCAACTCTCACACATACCACTGAACTAAAGGCCTCGGCCGCAGTTAGGATTGGTTCCAATTGGTTTTAAAAACTTAGTTTCAATCAACCCCAATTTCACATAAAAGCCCTAGATCGAATCAATCCAAATTGAACCCCAATTCGATGATGTTAATGTTCAAATTCATAGGGCTTTTAATCCCCATCCAAAATCAAGTTAATAGGTGTGTTCAATTACCTGCTAACCAATCCCGAATCCAAAATCCCCAAATTCTAAACCGTATGAACCCTAGAAACAATTTCGCTTCAATTGAGCATCAAAACGATGTTAATAGCCAAATTAATGATGGGGCTTTCATTCCTAGTCTAGAATCGAGTATGTTGGTAGTTTTAATTACCTGTTTTGAAGTCGATTCGATGATGAACCCGATGAAGAACAGGTCGCGGCCACGGTTGTGATCGATGGGTGAGCAAACCTTGATGGAATTCAAATTAAATTGACAGGAAGCTTCGTATGTTGCTCTAGAGTAAAAGCCCTTTAACAATTTTAGTTAAAATCGATCGGAGAATGGGTTTTAAGTAAGTTACAGGTCGCGGCTTATGATGGTGATCGACGGGGTGTTTGGGTGAGTTTTAATCGAAATTGAAAGCATAGGTAGATTTGGAATTCGTATATGATTGATTAGGTAGCATTCAATTCAATTATTATGTCCGTTTAGTGCGATTTAAAAATGATAAAGTGGCCGAAAGTTTTTGGATCGAATCGCACTCCCGTTTTTCGAATTAAAGTGGGGTATTATGTCGAACCATTCACGCGAGTGTGTCGGGAATCAATGATTGAGCTGAAACCGAACAAAATGATAGTTTGTAGGTCGCCGGAGCCGCGAGTTTTAGCCGGAAATTGTGGCCGGAATAGTAGATCGGGAACACGGGTAGAGGGCTGGGTAATTAAAAACAAAATTACAAATTAGGTCCCTGTGGTTTACATACTTTTTTATTCTTTACCCAAACTTGAAAATTTAAGTTTCTAAAATGTCAAAAATACCCCCTGAACCTTTTATTATTATTATTATTATTATTATTATTATTATTATTATTATGATTTTTATTATTATTATTATTATTATTATTATTATTATTATTCTTATTATTATTACGGGTATTATATTTTCTAACTCGAAATCCATTTACGGTCCAAAGATGGTTCGATCATTTATGGATACCCTTCTATAATTTCCGACCACGATCCCATTTTCCTTGATCGATTTGGCAAGAATTAATGTGTTTAATTGGAGTTCAGTTGAAATTGTCAACTATAATTCACCAAAGATGGCCAAACTGAAGTGCTTGCTTGACTACCGTATTAAGAGTTATTTGCATGGCATGGTTATGGAGAGACCCACTACATGGCCTAGTGGTTACCGGTGGCTTAATATTGGTACAATTCTTCCTTTCATTTAGCCATTCATCAACACGGTTCAGAGCTCTTTATGGTCGGATCCTCTGATCCATCTTCCTTGTGTTCCAAAGGATTCGACTATATGTTTCTGTCAACTCATTCGACTAAATGTTTCTGTCAACTCAGCCATGCAACTATTCGGATGTCACGACAATCTTTATTGCAAGCTTAGAACCATATGAGACAGCTAACTGTGGAGTGAAATAAGATAACCATGTTGAACAACCTTGATATTAAACCTTAGGAATTTACCGTTAATGTTCGTATAATACGAGTCCGAATGTGACAAAGTAACCAAACCCCCCAATGAACCTTATTATATAGAAATGATAGTTGTTGATGAGCATATTGTTATGGGCGATTGGGCTTACCTTCGTTTACTGCCTTACAAGCAAAATTCTACTTGTGTTTGCAAACATTCTAAACTTACTCCTAAATATTTTAGACCCTTAAGAAGGTGTGATACAACTTTACACTCCAGACAACCGCTTCATGGAAGAATGTTGTTATCAACACCAGAAACAGTAAAACCTTCTATAATCGGCATGTGACCTTCATCTTGTACAAGTGAATCCCAATCGGAACCAGTGTTCATCAAATCTCACAAAAATACCAAAAAAATTATCAAACCTCGCAAAAGAAACAAAAAGACTATCTAGTTAAGAGGTTTCAAAAAACTAAGGTATGTTTTGGGTTCAACCCATTGACTTTTTCGCTGACTTTTTTAAGATGCATTCAACTGTTTTAGTGTTTTACAACCCAAGTTGGCATGTTTTCAGGCCTCTACTTACATAAACGGTCACGTGAATCACAGTAGTATCTTCTTCTTCTTACTTTGTGTCAATGTACCACAAGATCATGCTAGACATTGTCTTTTAGTGTTTTCTGTTAAAAGAGAGACAAAAACAATAGTAAGTTATTAATTCAAGGGTTAGATAAATGTGTGAAAACTATAGAATTAACTCTTGATACAACTTTACACTTCAGAATTGGCCATGGAAATCACAGTAGCCCCTTCTCCTTCTTTTGTGTCAATGTACCACAAGATCAATCCAGTGTTGCCTTGTGTTGCCTTCTGGTGTTTCCTGTGAAAAGAGACGCACAAACAACAAGTTACTAATTTAAAAGTGAGATAAATGTGTGAAAACTATAGAATGAACTCATGATACAACTTTACACTATTCATAGAAGAATGTTGTTATCAACACCAGAGACGGCGAAACCTTCTACAATTGGCATGTGCGCTTCATCTTGTACAAGCGAATTCAAAGCAGAACCAATGTTCATCAAACCTCGTATAAATAATCAACGAAAAACAATAACATTCACCATACCTTACATGAGGTTAATCAGAAACGACATTCGAAAACAAATAAAACCACTGGTAAAATCATAATTGACTCACCTAATAAACGAATGCGAGAATCGACGACTCCTTCAACATCTCCTTGTTCTGTGTTAATTTACCACAAGATCATGCCAGCATTGTCTTCTGGTGTTCCCTGTGAAAAGAGACACACAAACAACAAGTTAATAATTTGAAGGTGAGATAAATGTGTGAAAACTATAGAATGAACTTGTGATACAACTTTACACCTCAGACAACTGCTTGATGGAAGAATGTTCTTATCAACACCGGAGACAGTAAAACCTTCTACAATTGGCATGTGCACTTCATCTTGTACGAGCGAATTCCACTCAGAACCAATGTTTATCAAACCTCGCACAAATAATCAACGAAAAACAACATTCACCATACATTACATGAGTTTAATCAGCAACAACATTTGAAAACATATAAAACCACTGATGAAAACCAAAGTGACTGAACTAATCAACGAATGCGAGAATCGATGACTCCTTCAACATCTTCTTCTCTTCTGGTGTTTCTTGTGAATAGAGAGACATAAACAACAACGAGTTACTAATTTAAAGGTGAGATAAATGTGTGGAAACTACAGAATGAACTAGTGATACAACTTTACACTTCAGAATTGGCCATGGAAATCACAGTAGTCTCTTTTCCTTCTTATTTTGTGTCAATGTACCACAAGATCATGCCAGCATCGTCTTTTGGTGTTTCCTGTGATAAGAGAAACACAAAGAACAAGAAGTTACTAATTTAAAGATGAGATAAATGTGTGGAAACTACAGAATGAACTAATGATACAACTTTACACTTTAGAATTGTCCATGGAAATCACAGTAGTCTTTTTTCCTTCTTATTTTGTGTCAATGTACCACAAGATCATGTCAGCATTGTCTGTTGGTGTTTCCTGGGAAAAGAGAAACACAAACAACAAGTTACTAATTTAAAGGTGAGATAAATGTGTGGAACTACAGAATGAACTTGTGATACAACTTTACACTTTAGAATTGGCCATGGAAATCACAGTAGTCTCTTTTCCTTCTTATTTTGTGTCAATGTACCACAAGATCATGGCAGCATTGTCTTCTGGTGTATTTCTCTGATAAGAGAGACATAAACAACAAGTTACTAATTTAAAGGTGAGGTAAATGTGTGGAAACTATAGAATGAACTAGCGATACAATTTTATACTTCATAATTGGCCATGGAAATAATAGTAGTCTTTTTTCCTTCTTATTTTGTGTCAATGTACCACAAAATCATGCCAACATTGTCTTCTGGTGTTTCCTGTAAAAAGAGAGACACAAACAACAACAAGTTACAAATTTAAAGGTGAGATAAATGTGTGAAAACTACATAATGAACTTGTGATACAACTTTACACTTCAGAATTGGCCATGGAAATCACAGTAGTCTTTTTTCCTTCTTATTTTGTGTCAATGTACCACAAGATCATGCTAGCATTGTCTTCTGGTGTTTCCCTATGAAAAGAGACACAAACAACAAGAAGTTACTAATTTAAAGGTGAGATAAATATGTGGAAACTACGGAATGAACTTGTGATACAACTTTACCCTTCAGAATTGGTCATGGAAATCACAGTAGTCTCTTTTCCTTCTTATTTTGTGTCAATGTACCACAAGATCATGCCAACATTATCTTCTGGTGTTCTCTGTGATAAGAGAGACATAAACAACAACAAGTTACTAATTTAAAGGTGAGGTAAATGTGTGGAAACTACAGAATGAACTAGTGATACAACTTTACACTTCATAATTGACCATGGAAATAACAGTAGTCTTTTTTCCTTCTTATTTTGTGTCAATGTATCACAAGATCATGCCAATATTGTCTTCTGGTGTTTCCTGTGAAAAGAGAGACACAAACAACAAGTTACAAATTTAAAGATGAGATAAATGTGTGGAAACTACAGAATGAACTTGTGATACAACTTTACACTTCATAATTGTCCATGGAAGTCACAGTCGTCTCTTTTCCTTCTTATTTTGTGTCAATGTACCACAAGATCATGCCAACATTGTCTTCTGGTGTTTCCTATGATAAGAGAGACACAAACAACAAGTTACTAATTTAAAGGTGAGATAAATGTGTGGAAACTATAGAATGAACTTGTGATACAACTTTACACTTCAGAATTGGCCATGGAAATCACAGTAGGCTTTTCTCCTTCTTATTCTGTGTCAATGTACCACAAGATCATTCCAGCATTGTCTTCTAGTGTTTGTTTTGATAAGAGAGACACAAATAACAACAACAAGTTACTAATTTAAAGGTGAGATAAATGTGTGGAAACTACAGAATGAACTAGTGATACACCTTTACACTTTATAATTGGCCCTGGAAATCACAGTAGTCTTTTTTTCTTTATATTTTGTGTCAATGTACCACAAGATCATGCCAGCATTATCTTCTGGTGTTTCCTGTGAAAAGAGAGACACAAACAACAACAACAAGTTACTAATTTAAAGGTGAGATAAATGTGTGAAAACTACATAATGAACTTGTGATATAACTTTAGACTTCAAAATTGGTCATGGAAATCAGAGTAGTCTTTTTTCCTTCTTATTTTGTGTCAATGTACCACAAGATCATGCCAGATCTTGTGGTACATTGTAGGGCTGTACAAAATGTTCGTGGCTCGAAGTTCGCTCGAAGTTCGCTCGAGAAAGGCTCGAAAAAAGCTCGGCTCGAAAAAAGCTCAGCTCGAAAAAAGCTCGTATCCAAACGAGCCGGCTCGGCTCGGCTCGAATTCTAAACGAGCCGAACTCGAGCCAGGGTTAGCTCGGTTCGAGCTCGGCTCGTGGCTCGGTTCGTGGCTCGGTTCGTTGTCTCGACACGTGACTCGGTGCATATAATATGTGTATATATATATATTTATATAGTATAATAAAAAATATTATTATTACTACTACTATCATTATGATTATTATTTTTATATTAGGATTTTAGAAAGGTTTTCTTAAAATAAAAATGTATTATTTTTAGAAACATTTAATATTTTGTTTAAAAAATATATAACTTAATAGTAAATTGTTTATATTCAAAATAATGATCTTTGTTACCTAAGTACGGAGTACTCAATAAAAGGTAAAAAACCCTAATATATATTTTTTATGTTTTCATATAAATTAATGTGAATTTTTTTTTAAATCGAGCCGGCTCGAACGAGCCACGAGCTGGCTCGAGCTTTTCACGAGCCGAACTCGAGCCGGTGTTTTGAGCTCGTTAAAATTTTCGAGCCGGCTCAGCTCGGCTCGATAAGCTTCGAGTTCGAGCTCGAACTCATCCTGGCTCGGCTCGGCTCGTCTCGTTTAGAGCCCTAGTACATTGACAAAATAAGAAGGAGAAAAGCCTACTGTGATTTCCATGGCCAATTCTGAAGTGTAAAGTTGTATCACAAGTTCATTCTATAGTTTCCGCACATTTATCTCACCTTTAAACTAGTAACTTGTTGTTGTTTGTGTCTCTCTTATCACAGGAAACACCAGAAGACAATGCTGACATGATCTTGTGGTACATTGACACAAAATAAGAAGGAAAAGAGACTACTGTGATTTCCATGGCCAATTCTGAAGTGTAAAGTTGTATCACAAGTTCATTGTGTAGTTTTCACACATTTATCTTACCTTTAAATTAGTAAGTTGTTGTTGTTGTCTGTCTTTCTCTTTTTATAGGAAACACCAGAAGACAATGGTGGCATGATCTTGTGGTACATTGACACAAAATAAGAAGGAAAAAAGACTACTGTGATTTCCATGACCAATTATGAAGTGTAAAGTTGTATCACTAGTTTATTCTGTAGTTTCCACACATTTATCTCATCTTTAAATCAGTAACTTGTTTTTTGTGTCTCTCTTATCACAGGAAACACTAAAAGACAATGTTGGCATGATCTTGTTGTACATTGGCACAAAATAAGAAGGAAAAGAGATTACTGTGATTTTCATGGGCAATTCTAAAGTGTAAAGTTGTATCACAAGTTAATTATGTAGTTTCTACACATTTATCTCACCTTTTAATTAGTAACTTCTTGTTGTTTGTGTCTCTCTTTTCACAAGAAACACCAGAAGACAACGTTTGTTGTTGTTGTTTGTGTCCTTATTTTATGTCAATGTACCACAAGATCATACAACTTTAAACTATAGAATGAACTCGTGATACAACTTTACAATATTCATGAAAGAATGCTGTTATCAACACCAGAGACAGTAAAACCTTCTACAATCGGCATGTGCACTTCATCTTGTACAAGCGAACTCCAATCGGAACCCGTGTTCATCAAACCTCGGACAAATAATCAACGAAAAACAACAACATTCACCACAGATTACATGAGGTTAATCAGAATCGACATTTGAAAACAAGTAAAACCACTCATAAAAACAAAAGTGGCTGACCTAATCAACGAATGCGAGAATCGACGACTCCTTCAACATCTTCTACTCTTATGGTATTTCCTGTGAAAAGAGACACACAAATAACAATAAGTTACTGCTTCATTGGAAAAACTGTTGTTATCAACACCAGATACAGTAAAACCTTCTATAATCGGCATGAGCACTTCATCCTGTACAAGCGAACTCCAATCGGAACCCGTTCAAAGCTCACAAAATAATCAAGGAAAAACAACAACATTCCGCACACATTACATGAGGTTAATCAGAATCGACATTTGAAAACATATAAAACCACTCATAAAAACAAAATTGACTGACCTAATCAACGAATGCGAGAATCCTTCAACATCTTCTTCTCTTCATCTGTGCACGTGTGTGTGTTTGTGTGTGTGGGTGTTTGATTGATGAAGAAGATGTAGAGAGAAACGTTGGGAGGATGATTTGGGGGAATATGATGAAATGCGAGTATTTAAAGATTTGCAAATCCCAACACATGATTATTTTTAGTATGTAATCTTGCTGTTATATATTTTATTGTTTTACCCCTTGTGATTTATATTTATGATCTTGTAAAATGATTTGGAAATCCCGGTTTTAATTATTACATGATGTTAATTTTATCGTTTTAGGCGTTAAGTACGGATACGCGTTTTGGTAATTTTGGGGTGAAGTTACAAAATATAACAAAAAGGTTTATTGAACTAAGGATTTGAGTAAAAAAAAAAGTAATTATCAATGGTTAATTTTAAAATGACTTGTATGATGTTTAAATCTACTAAAATTATTATCTCAAATGCAAGGTTTTTTTTATTGATAACATTTATAGTTTATAATTAAAAAATATAAATGAGTATATGAGTCCGAACACAACCCGTTTATATTAGAAAAAAAACTAAATACAAAAGTAATATGTTATTGTTATTGTTGTTGGCTTTTTATTTTTTTTCTTTTTTCTATATATAGTTTCCTAAAAAGTAGTTTCCTAAAGTGGGGAGTAGGTGTGGTTTTGGTGTTGTCAACCCAGAGGTAATGACCAGGTGTAGATGTTAGGATTGATGTGTATTAACCTAGGTGCTTGTGTTGTCATCCTAAGAATGTGTACGGTGTCTTGGGCATATGACGTTTCATCACTAAGGTGCTGTTTGTTTTTTCTGTAGAAAACGTCTGCAGTCTACGAACCACATCTGCAGACATCTGCAGCAGAAGAGGTGGATCAAACGTCTGCAGTCTGCTAGAAAAAGACTGTTTGATTTTTTAATATCTGCAGACTGCTAAAATATGTTGTAATTGTATCAACAATACCCTTACTCAAGTCAGCTAGACATTAGATCGAACACCTAACAGGCATATCTTTTATGCAAAACTAATTGCAGATTGTAAATCGCAATCCGAACACAAAATGCCCAAATTCAAATCCAATTGAAGATCAGTAAAGTTGAAAAGTGATTGTAATAATGTAATAATGTAATAATGTAAATCGCAATCTAGAAAAACTAATTGCAGATTGTAATAATGTAATGCAAAACTAAATTCAAAAAGTGTAATTGCAGATTGTAATCTCGAAAAAAGTGTAAATTCAAAAAAGGATGTAACTTGAAAAGTGATAACAGATCGTATACATCGGTGATAATCGACTCACCAGCTACAATCGACTCGCGAGGCAGGGGGCTGGCGGAGCGGGCGGAGGTCGCGACGGAGGAGGCTGGCGGAGCCGTGGACGTCGCGAGGCAGGGGGCAGGCGGAGCGGGCGGAGGACGCGACGGAGGAGGCTGGCGGAGCGGGCGGAGGTCGCGACGGAGGGAACCGGCGGAGGTCGCGAGGCGGCAGCAGGAGGTCCGTTGAAGGGGGCCGGCCGGCGGTACCTTGGTAGAAGATGAGAGGAGGAGAGGAGAAGATGTGGAGGGGGCTGGTGTTTTATGTTTTGATTAGGGCACAAATACTTTTGTGAAGAGAGGAGAAGTGGAGAAGAGGTAAATGTCTTCCCGTCTGAAGACACTGGTCCATGTCTTCCCCAAGAAGTTCTCAGGAAGACATTTTTAAATGAAATGTCTTCCGGAAATCAAACAGTCTGTTCCATTAAAACCTCTTCCCGCGTCTGCGTGCGCGGAGATAAAAAGGTTGGGAAGAGCTTTTTATAAAAAACAAACACCACCTAAAACTAAGTAGGGTTGTTGGTCATTAAGGATGGATAAGGATCGAGATGATTAGTTGCATGTTAGAGTTTTAACATTTGTATTAGGTTAAGTAACTAAAAGGCTATCTCACGCGTTGTCCGGATCATGATACATTTATACATGTATGTTTGCATTTTTCGGACTGATTGAAACGTAAATGCGTAGCAAGTAAATGTTACATAGTTAATAAGAGTGTCACAAATATGTATTATAAATCCTAAAACGATAACGTTGGTGTGGTTAAAACCAATAAATTATTTACTTTACTCAACAGCATTTAGTTAAGTACAAAAAAATAAAAATAAAATAACCAAAAATAAAATAACAAAAAAAAAAGAATAAAGCAGCTAGAAAAATAAACAAACAACAAAACACTATTATTAATTAGAGGGTGTAGGCAAGAATTGAAAATGAGTGGAACGTGAGGAAGAAATAAGGTCTTAATGGGATGGCGGAATGATCTCTTGGTTGTTATGGTAGAGGTGGGAGGTTGAAGGTTTTTACTCTATTAGATATGTTTAAAGTTTAAACATTGACATTGATGAATAATTACTAATTTGATGTAATAACTACTAATAATTAACCCCACTGTTAAAAAAAATGACAAATCATGATTTTTGTATTTTTTTTGGAAAGAATTTTATATATCAAGTAAATAAGTAGAAAACAAAAAAAGGGAAAGAAATAACACGTGGACCGGTAAAACGATGTTACTGAGACGATAGTTGGTAATTGTTATTATTTCAATCAATGTTCATGATTTGTAAACGAGCACTAGATCAATTGGTTTGGGAGTAGGCATCCATAATATTTCAAAGTGAATGTCATAGTTTCGAGCCTCACTTGATACAATATGTTCCAGACGAGCTAGAGGTTTTACTATAGTTTAACAGTGGACGGTGAATTTCACCACCTAGATTTGTGGACGGGCGAAAGTAGGTTGTTGACAATGGGGTCAATTGACCCCAATAATTTTACAATTTCTTTGATGCATATGGTACAAATTTCTAATGACCACGTTCTTTTTTTGAGGGTTGACCCCAATAAAATAGCTTGCTTGAAAGACACTAAGTTATACACGTTGTCCTAGCGGTCTATACCCTTGATATTGCTTTTTTTAACTATGCAAAAGTCTTTTGTTCTAACCTTGAGACTTCTTTTTCTACTTTATCAGCTAATAGGCTTTTGTTTGAAAAGCCCAATTCTAGAGTGCAAGCCCAGTTCAAAGTCTCAAACCCCTGAATCCCAAACCTAAATCTAAAGATGAAAAAAGGGGTTTTTGAAAGGTAGAAGTGTAGAAGTTTGTGATTAAATTATCTTCATTGCAAACTTCAATAGAAAGAGGAAAATTGGTGCATCTTACTTCAACCTAACTCTCACTATGGTTGTTCTATATTAAAAAATTAATATAATTACTATCAAGTATATTAGTTTTAGAGTTAGCATATTACCAAGTTGTTTATTTTGGTACTTTAGCTAATTAGCCGTACTCTTAATTTTTTAATAACAAGTTATAAATATTGATTTCATATTTAACCACATCCGATAAAATTACTTCGTATTGGTGACCTGACCGGTAAAAGCACTCCATATAGGAAAACATGTACTGAAAATTTGCAACCACAATGAAAAAAATTATTGGTTCCGCCACTGTATGTGGGCGAGTCGGGGCAACAGCGATGTCTGTGTTCATAGGGCGTAGGTGTCTTTTTGCCAATGAGTTTATCTGGATGGTCAGACTTAAAGTATCGTTTACTATTCATTAAAAAAAGAGTAAATTACTATTTTGGTCTCTGTGATTTGGTCATTTTAACCATTTGAGTTCAAATACGAATTTTCTAACAAATCAAGCCCTATGGTTTGTATTCTATAACTATTTCAGTCCAATACACTAACAAAGTTAGATTTTTCAGTTAGTTTTTAATAAAACGATCAAAATACCCTTGGACTGAAATGATTATTTTTAATAACCTTAGGGACCAAAAACATAATTTACTCTCTCACACAAAATGATTATTTTTAATAAAATGACCAAAAACGTTTTTGGTCCCTGGGGTTATTAAAAATAACCATTTCAGTCCAAGGGTATTTTGATCATTTTATTAGAAACTAACTGAAAAATCTAACTCTGTTAGTGTGTTGGATTGAAAGAGTTATAAAATACAAACCATAAGGCTTAATTTATTAGAAAATTCGTTTTTGAACTCAAATGGTTAAAATGACTAAACCACATTGACCAAAATAGTAATTTACTCTTTAAAAAAAGTAATGTCCATGATTTGGCATGCCAAAGTTTTTAAGGTGTAATAGGTTAAGTGTTTTAGATGTACTAGGTATGAATTGTTATAGGTCATTTGTATAACTAGTTTTATACTCATCCGGTGGACGAGTTTTTTAACGTTAAAATGTCAATTGTCTATCATTATATTGAATTGCATTTAAATAGGATTTTGGATGTTTTACGCGTCAAAAATACACTTTGGTGACATTCCACTCTTATCAATGTTCTCAGAACCGGATCGGACGTCGAACCGGACGGCTTACTGGTTTGGTGGTCGGACCGGTCGGACCGGTCAGACCGGATGGACCGGATTTAACTATATTTTAATTATATTTATATATGTAATTAAATATAAGTAATTTATATATGATTTATACATATATTTTATAGTTATATATAAAACTTAACTATATTTGTATATACAAAGTACTAATTTATGGTTTAACACCCCGTTTTTACCCACTAAAATCAAAAAAAAAAAAAAAAAAAAAAAAATCCGGTCGGACCCGAACCGGTTGGCCGGTCCAACCGCCGACTCGGTTCGAACCGGCCGGTTCAACTCTCCAAAAACGAACCACCCTCGACCGGACCGGACAGGCCTCCGAATCCCGGTCGAACCGGTCGGACCGGCCGGTCCGATCCGGTCCTAACAACATTGACTCTTATCATTTGTAACTATTTTTCTTAGGTTTGCTTGTTTGATTTGTTAGAGAAACAATAGAAGACATCATATAACGAATGCGCTAAACTAATGAAACATATAGGCAAAGGTACTGGCACTACTTCTTAATAACTCAGCTAGGTGGTAATAACTTGGGAGTTGCAAGTGTACAACAAACACGAGTAGACCATGAAATAGATGATTGACATAAGTTACATGTAACATATGATTTAACATACATGTACAAAATTATTACAGTATACTGAGAAGGGCATGAGTCACTGAACGTCACCTTCAACCCTTTTGGACACAAACAACAAAAATGAAGACCACATCATCATCATCATTCATTATCATCATCATTATCATTGTATCATCATCATTATCATTGTATCATCATGTTGAACAAGTAACATACCTGCTAAATGTTAAGGGCCTTGCAAGATTGCATTCTATGTACCTTTTCTCTTTATATTGTTCAAAACAGCAGGCTTCCCTTCGAATAAATCCGACAAGTAATTCTCCAAATCATCAGGGGTGTACTTGACGTACTTCCCAGCATGTCTTCCGCTCTCTAAATGACTCCCGAACCTCCCTACAAAGGCACGGTAAGCAGGAAGCACCTTTTCAGATATTGATATCCGAAGTTCCTCGCGAAGTTGATCATCAGGGACCCTCCAAAGAGACTGCACCCTATAAATTTCTTCAAAACATGCATTAAAGTTTTTGAATCTTTCTTTAAGAACTAACCTAGATGCACTACTTGACCCCCCACCAATACCCTCATCCTTCAAACACATCAAGGCTTTCCCCCATGCTGCTCTGAGGTAACTTGTGTGCATTTGACGAATCTGCCCACGATGCTTTCGAATCCAACGATCACCCAAAAGGTTCCTAAGCTCAGAGTCTTTTACTTTCTGAACAATGTAAAGGATGTTGTTCATCAAGAATATGTACTGCAGGGCGTTGTCATCATACAATCTTGATTTCTCTTCAAGATTAGCTTCTAAACAAGTAATTAGTTGTAACAGCCGGCATGAAATAGGCGATAAGGTATCACCACTGTCGATATCATCAACTTCTTCAGGGTTCGAATCATGATCTTGATCGTTTGGCAACAGGGTGTTCAACGAATCGCTATAATCCACCAGTAACTTGATGTAATTCATAACATAACGGGTCACTGGATGAATGTCCCCACCCTGTAAAGCTCTTCTTGAATTCTCACCCTTAACAGCATTCTCAAACTCAACAAAAGTCCCAATTGCTGCTTCACCCAACCCACTCAACACAACTTTCGCCTCATTACAAACCGATTCACCAGACTCATCAGTGAACAACATCTCAATATCCGGTAACACATCTGCAACAACATCATACATGTCAAGAATCCGAAACAGCTTCTCTGATGACCTCTCTCCAATGGCGACCGCTTCACCGAAGTTCAAAAGCTGCATCACACACCCCTTTGCAGTCTCAACAAAACTGATCTCTTTGATCAGTTCAGACTCACTGAACACCTGTTCGCACAATCGTTTTTCCCCAAACAGAAGAACCTTAACGACGATTTTAACCGCTTGAATCCACTTCTTCATCTTCTCATCCAGTTCTTTCCACTCAATCTTCTGCACTTCCTCAATACTCATCTTCTCAACTCCAACAATGGACAAACATTCATCCAACACATCACGACGAACACTACTATACACCTGACAACACTCTTTCTCATAGCCAGATCGAATCATTCGATCAGCAATTGCTTTAAGGTCCTTAATCGCCTCAGTATAGATCAATTCAACATAAACATCACCACATAAACTCATACCTCTTTCGTGATGATATCCACTTCCTCCGTCATCATCTTCTCTGTAGCTCTCGAAATCATCCCCAATTTCAATCTCCTGTGACGCAAACGACACCAAACCCGTACGGATCGATCCGTACAGTCGATCCACATCAAGAGGAACAGTATTACGAATCAAAACATGAAGAAACTCATCTTCAAGCTTCGCCATAGCTATCTGCAACGCGTTTTCAGCTCGATCCATAACTTCACTATCCCAATCGGACCGAACGTTGAGATTCTCCGTCAGTTCGATGATCGTATCAACCGCTTGTAGATACTCGCCGGTTGGAACGGAACTCCGGCGAGGTTCGCCGGAATCTCGCCGGAGGATGACCTTCTCCGCCGTTTCAAACCGGTGGTCGATTTCTCCACCTCCCTCTATCAAATCAGTGATGTTAGAGAGACGATTGTCGAAGCTTGAGAGGATCAGTATCATGTCCTCCGTTGCTTTCGTGTTGATGTTGAGGCTCTTGACGATCTGTTGAGCTGTTGCGAGAACTCTGTCTTGACCTTCAATGGTGGTCGTCATCACCGATGGTGAAATTAGAGGAATCTGTGTGTGTGTGTGTGTGAAGATTGGTGGTTGATGAGTGGATTAGGGTCGCCGGCGGTGATGTTTTCCGGCGAAAAGGTGGTCGGCCGGCGGGAGTACGACGTGTGAAAGACGTTTAAGGAAAGAGGGTTGTGTTTAATGTTTATTTATATACTCAAGGGGTGAAGTTAAGGGGACCAGTTGGTCAAAATCACTTTCGGTTGGAAGAAAAGCTTTGTTGTAATAAAAGGGTTAGATTTTTTCTAAACTAACGGTATCTTTCTATAGAGTAAATTTCGGTTTTGGTCCCTGTGGTTTAATCATTTTAATCATTTCAGTCCAAAAAGGAATCTTTGATCATATCATGCCCTGTGGTTTCATTTTTGTAACGGTTTTGGTCCCTGACACTAACTCTGTTAGTTTTTACAGTTAAATGTGAGGGTACTTTGGTCATTTTACATTTGAAGGACTAGTTATGTAAATAATATTAGATTAAGATAATTATTGTAACTTTAAAACAATAAAAAATAAAAAAACAAAACTTAAATCTAATTCAACCCAACCCACCCCCCACCCCCCCAACCCCCAACCCTTCCTCCCCTTGCACCACCGCCTGCACCACCTCCGCCGCTACCGCCACCTCCACCGCCACCGCCACCTCCACCGCCATCGCCACCTCCACCGCCACCTCCACCTCCACCACCACCTCCGCCACCTGCACCACCTTCACCGCCAGCGTCAGCGCTAGCACCATCGCAACGTTCCTGTTGTAAGGCTATGAAATTGCCAACAAAACACCCTACAACTAAACTTCATCTCCATCACTCTCCCATCATATTGAATCTTCAACACCAAAATGCCATTGTTATCCTTTGCTCAAATCTACAGGTACAAACCCTAATCTTTCATCTATCTTTGATATTACCAAAACCCTTGATTCATACCTTTTTTTGTAAACCATGATCTCCACCTCAATCCTATAATTTCATCTACAAATCTGTGAAAACGATGCAATCTCTGAGTGTATCGTCATCAAAAACTTTTTGTTTGTTTGGGGGTTCATCTTCAAATATTCAAATCTTCAGATCTTCTAGGGTTCATCTTTACGCGTTTTGGGGGTTTAAACAGAAGTCATTTGGTTCATCTGTTGTCCCTTTAGATGAATCAAAAAAAGAAGATGAATCAAAAAAAGAAGATGATAGTGAGATTCTTGATGATATTCATCAAGATAGACTAGAATTAGATGATAACCAGCCTCCTGAATCGTCAAAAGTTAATGGTGAAAACAGGGGCGAAAACAGGGGCGGAAACAGAGGCGAGAAGCGATGGCGGTGGCGATGGAGGTGGTGCAGGAGGTGGTGCAGGAGGTGGTGCAGGCGGTGGCGATGGAGGTGGTGTAGGAGGTGGTGGAGGAGGTGGTGAGGCGGTAGTACAAGGGGAGGAAGGGATGGTGGGGGTTTGGGTTGGATTAGAGATTTAAGTTTTGATTTTTTATTTTTTATTGTTTTAAAAAATTACAACATTTATCCTAATCTAATATAATTTACATAACTAGTCCTCCAAATGTAAAATGACCAAAGTACCCTCACATTTAACTGTAAAAACTAACAGAGTTAGTGTCAGGGACCAAAACTGTTACAAAAATAAAATCACAGGGCGTGATATGATCAAAGATTCCTTTTTGGACTGAAATGGTTAAAATGGTTAAACCACAGAGACCAAAACCGAAATTTACTCCTTTCTATATTATATGACTAGCTATAGTAACCCGTGTTTTACACGGGTTGAATAAATAAAAAATTAATATAACAAAAATTATTAATTATAAAATAATATTTTAAGATATAATATCATTGAAATTATGTATTATAAATGACTGTAAGTTATAAAATAGTGATATCAACTTTTTAAAAATTTATTTTTTTCAAAAAAAATAAACTTCAAAAAAAGATAAACGTTTTGTTCTAAAACAAATCATATAAAAATGTCATTTTTAAAAATTTTCTTATTATAACCCTTAAATTTAATTATTTTTTGTTTTAAAAAATAACTTTTTAAAAATACCAATTTTAAATATTTTGTATTTTTAAAAAAGTCTTATGCTTTAAATAAATTTATTATTTTATAAAAAAATTATTTATTTAGAAATAATATTAATAAATAGATCTCTTTATTAATTTATTAAATCTAAAAAAGTATTAAATAATATTATTTGTAATTAAGGTAATTATTTAATAGGAGAGAGAGGCGGGAAAATTTTGGTGAGAATGATTGTGGTGTTGACACGTGTCATCCCAGATACCTTTTTATTAGAGTAGGAAGATTAGAAGTAAATTATACGGATGGTCCCTCAATTTTAAGTACATTTCATATTTTCTCTAGGGATGGAAACTTATGTTTTTGGTCTAAAGATTTAGGAAAACGTAACACTTGTCATTTTACGGTTTGATAACTGTTAAAAAATTTTGTTAAGCGGGTGTATGATCACTTTTTACCCTTTTAGTTAAAAAAGAAAAAAATAATTGTCTTAAGTGTACATGTGGGGGCCGGTCTTAGTGTGATTCGTCTTCTTCAAAATTAAGTTATCACCATTTTAAATCATCACTTTCAGACCACATTTTTTGTGGGACATCATCTCTAAATAAAAAATGCATCATAACATTGTTGTCATCACAAAGATGTCACTCTCACGTATTCTTCTGGTCTCATATCTGGTTCACCAAAAAAAAAACACAATCGATGCCATTAAATGTACTTCAACTTCTTATTTTATTTGCATATCACCAGAAGATATGTTAGAAACACAACTGGTGGGAAATAGACGGTGTCAGAGGCGGGCGCATGTGAGTCTTTAGGGAAGGGTTGGTCGGAGGTGGTCGCAAGTGGTATTAGACGTGTATGAGGTGGTCACAAGTGATGTCAGTAGTCACAGGTCGTCGGCTTCATCTTAACTGAAAAAGGTGCTGTCGTCGCCTATGCCCCTACCGCCTTCAACTTCTTTAAAAAAACAAATGATTCTAAATTTTAATTTAATTATTGACTGAGTTTTGTGATTCAAGATTGGATTATAGATTGTGAAGTTTACCAGATTTAATATACTCGTCGAAGAAGATGACTGAAGTGGTGTAATAATGGGTTATGAGTGTCTTGGTAGTTTAACTATATTAATGAATACTGTCTAGGTAATTTTATATTTTTCTATATATTTTATGTTTTTTATTTATCATTTTATAGATTTAAAAGAAAAAGTGACAGATGTTTGACCCAGGAAGGAAATTGTTACATTTGTCGAAGGAAATTGTTACATTTGTCCAATCCTTTAGATCAAACATGTAACTTTTGAAACCCAAGAGCAAATCTGATATTTTAATAAACCCTAGGGCCTTTTACGTCATTAGTACGATTTTGACTCCGGAAATTTTATCATAGTTGTATGGGTTTCTTTTCTAGAATGGTGAAACAAGTGGTGAGCATGATATACTGACTTCCTTTTAGAGATATGTCAGGTAATTAACTTTAACCGTTAAGAAATTAAACATTCTGTTTGTACGAATTTAAACTAACATTAAATTTGTGAGTGACATGCCATGCCACTAGACTACTAGATCGTCGGTTTTATGATTATTCAAATTCAAATATTTGAAAGTTCGGATATTAGATATTCGAATAGTTGATATTACTACATGAATCCGTATTTTATGGAGAGTGAAACAAATATTTGATATAACTATACATACATATATAACCTGAAGATAATAACTTTAAAAATTTAAATATATATATATATTATAATATTTTAAATTCCTCTAAAAGGTAACATCTTATGTTGACACGCGATGTTGGATAGACGGCCAACTAGAGTAGGTCTAAAGTAAAGGAATATGAACATTGTCTTTAATTCATGTCCACAGGGATGAACCAATATCAATTGAGCATATCTCTACCTCATGTTTCATCTACATAATAATATGTTTGAAGATAAACGGGTAGTATGACATTTTATATATCAACTATTGATTTATATACATGTAATCTTTTAAGTCACATAAGAATATTTAATCAACTGATGTAACCAAACAAATGATACAACCCGTTAATTATTCTTTTATTCGTGTATATGAAAGGCACGAAACAATCGTGTGCTTTCAAGCAAGGATGTATAAAATTCAAGGTTGTTCAAGGAGATATAAGTAATCAAATTCATATGTGCAAAAAATAGTTCCAACATACTAAATATAGAGTGGGAGCTCCGAACTTTGGTGTAAATTAATTTAAATATCCTCGCTCTTGAAAACTTTTTGTACCATATTTTGGTACTTATAAAGTCTCGCCCACTTTAAGATAAAGATCTATTATTTATATTTTCTATAAATATTTATTATTATATAAATAAAATTAATAGAATAATGTTTGTGATGTGCTAGAGACATAAACGAAGAATGAGATAGGAAAAATTAAATAAAAACATATAAAAAGATTTAATAAATATATATATCTTCTTAAATTATATAGAAGAAAATAAATATTATACACGCACTCATGGCGCCCCCTGAGGATGGGCGGGGTGGGCGACCGCTCAGGGTCCGATTTTCTCATAGGCCCATTTTAAAAGAGAAAGTATAGGTCATTAACAAACAATAATAATCTAATTATTCTAATATATTGATCTTAGGGCCATTACCATCTATATCTATATTTATATATAATACTAAAAGAATAACTTGGGAGGACACTTGTCACATTCTTAGACTCCCTAAGTTTGTTTTTCCCGCATCTCTCTCCTCTTAAATAATTACCTAAATTAAAGATTAAATGATTTTAATTCTTTTTAAGTTAAAAAATATTTCTTAATGTCTTTTTATTAATGTTATTTCTAGAAAATAAATTTTTATAAAATAAGAGTTTTTTTAAAGCATCAAACATTTTTAAAAATATGAAATATCTTAAAATTAATGTTTTTAAAAATTAAACTTCTTTATAAACTACAAATAATTAAAATTAGGAGTTATAATAAGAAACTTTTAAAAATGATATTTTTAATACGGTTTGTTTGGAGAAAATGGTTAAATATGTTTGGAAATAAAAATAAAATTATTACTTATAATTATTATCCATATGTAATTTAATCATTTCTTATTTTAAAATATCATTTTATACTTCATAAACTTTTATCATAATTAATATTTTATTTTTTAACTTGTGTAATACACGGGTTTACTAAAGTTAGTATCATATTAATAACGATCAACAACTAATCAATTTTATTTTTTCAACCCGTGTACTACATTTAGTTTTATTTATATTTTTGTGTTATTTTAATAATTAACTTTCCACCTCCCGTGTAATACACGGGTAACTAAAGCTAGTTTTAAATAGTTTAGTTCACTATCATTTATCCCATCTGAACTAATATAAAAAATTACAGGAAGAGTGTCATGATTTGCTTAAGTAAATAAATTAGATTATTTTGCTATAATACTTTTGTTTATTGTTTTAACAATTATTGTCATATCATAAACTTTTAACACACGGGCTATTGACTTTATATTTTAGGGGCCCATTTTTTCAACCTGCCCAAGACCCAAAGTTTTTTCCGATTTGTCGGGCCGGCCCTTCACTTAACCTTAGTCTTTAATTATACTAAAAATACATGTTGAGAATCCAAGGATTCCTTGGTTCACTTGGGTGCTGTTTGTTTCTAAAAAGGTAAAACGTCTGCAGTCTGCAGACCACATCTGCAGACATCTGTAGGAGAAGAGGTGGACCAAACCTCTACAGCCTGTATTAAGAAGACTGTTTGTTTTGTAACGTCTACAGACAAGATTCAAGATTTCAGCAGCAAAATGAAGATTCAAGCAGTTTAATCATGCAGCAACAAGATTCAAGATTTCAGCAGCAAAATCAAGAAATCAACAACTCCCATTATAGGGCAAATCAAGATTCAAGATTCAAGTAATGAACAAGCACCAAAGTAAACAAATGTTTCTTAAGAAATCAAAAACTGCAAGCACCAAAGCAAAATCAAGAAATCAAGAAATCAACAAATGCAAGCACTAAACAACTAATCTTCATCTCAATATTGTTTCTTAAAAGTAAAAAAATGAAATCTGATCTAAATGAAATAAATTAACAAACCTACAGATGTCACATTTTCATTAAAAAAATTAATCATAAGTGGAAATTTAGGGATTTAAACCTGATTTGTAGCTGCTGCAGTAATGAACAAGCAAGAACAAGAGAGAAATGGTATTGCTTTGTGAGAAGAAGAGGCGGGAAAACCTTCGCAGAAGGAATCGCAGAATAATGGTAATGATAATGGTTGTAGCTTGATGATCCAACAAAGAAGTGAAGCACGTTCCACTAGCCCCGTCCCTCATTCCAAAAGAACTTCACCAAGGTCCATACTGTCGGTTTCTTCGTCCCTGGATACAAAGCTTACGACTACGACGCAGCGACCACCAGCTCCGCCACCACGCCCGCCTGTAGCTCCGCCGTCCGCTGACTGCACTCGGCCATTAGCAATAACCTATGGTCCCAGAAGAATTGAGCTTGCAGCACCACCTCCACCAGATATGACACGGTTGCATACAGTAGATAAACAATCTCCACAAAAGCCTAAACTAGTTCCTCCACCACCACCGACGGTGGAGTGGGAGTGGCGACGGGAGCAGAGAACACTCTGCAGACGGTGGAATGGAGGTGGAGAAGTAATTTGGGGGAAGATGTGTAGGGTTGAAATGTGAAGAGGTGAGAAGATGTGTGAAGACTTTAGTCCACCTCTTCTCCAAGAAGAGGTCACGCAGATGTTTTTTTAATGAAACGTCTTAAAAAAACAAACACTCTGCAGACCAGAAACATCTACCCGCCTCTTTTTGACGCAGACAAAAGAGCTTTAGAAGCTCTTTTAAAAAAAACAAACACCACCTTGATGTCTTCTAAATAAATTCCTTATAATAGGAACTTTTTTGTTTTTATTGTTCACAATGTATGGTCACGAATATAGATTATTCTAAAACGTAATATTCATAAATGTTCTCTCGTACAGAAACGGTTCCCTTTTAAAGTGAACGAATTTTGGAATAAACATCTATTATAAGATTTTCCAGATTAACGTTTACAGTGATATACTATTATTTACTGATAAAATACGTGTTAGTTATATTATTCTTGCGATAATCATAAATAAAGGCCGCGTATTTCACACCACTTATTAAGATATTATGTGATTATATTCATCGTTAATTTGACACACACTTGACACTTCTTCCCATAAAATTAAGATTTCAAAACATATTTTAACCGTCTCTAAAAAAAAGACTATAATTAACTATACATAAATATATCGAATCAAACAAAAGTTGTTATTGTCTATTGATGTAGTTTTAATATCTCGTGTGTTAAATGTGTAACTGTTCATCAACTTGACAATGTTAATGAAAAATTGTGTCTATTTTGTTACATCTTTGTGTAATCATCCTAAATAAAAGCTAAGATGTTGACGGTTACAAGTTACATAAATTGTAATAAGATATATTGAAGTAATGAAATTTTGAATAGCAAAAATACTCATACTCAAATGTAAATTGTAAAAAAAAAAAACACACACACATAATAAATATGTTTAAACTTTAAAGAACATGGCATCAAATATGAGTTTTCCACTGAACGTGACCATGTTGGACCAGTGTTGCCCCGCCCTTCTTGGGCAAATGAGGTCAGACATCTCCTTCCTTTCCCCTCCTTCCTCTCACATATTCTTTTTTTAGTGTATTACTCCACAAGAATGGCTCTCCTTCCCGCCCCCCTTCCCCCCTAAAAAAAACGGCGATCAATCTGATCATCATTTCCTTTCTCCTTCACGTAAGCTTATAATGAGTCAAAATCGTCCTTATTATGGATGTTGTTATAAGCTTAGAATACAAACCTTACTAGCGTAATTTTAAAATTATTATTGTCAATTAATATTAAAAAATTGATTTGAAAATAAGAAATTTTTCCAAAATAAAGTGAACTAGTTATACTCCCACCGCGCGTTGCGGCGGGGATTCGTTACGAAAAACAAACCAACGTGTATAAACAACAAAAGTAAATTTACAATGGTTATATGTAATTGAAACGACCAAACGACTTTCGACTTTTTTCTTGATGTATACAATAAATAAAATACATGATAAATGTCATGCATAATCATCTCCTTCCTTTGATTTTGCTTCCACAACACAACTTCACATTCCCGAAACACCAAAGAATCACCCAAGTAGTTGAAACAATAACTTCCACTATGTTCACAATCTACATATGACGCGAGTCGAACCAATTGGTTAACAAATCAGTTTTCACAAATCAGTTTTCTATCAAGCAGGATAGATATTTTCAATCGTCTAAAAATAACAACTCAAATTTAACCTTGCATCACACACACAAAAGGTGATATATGTTAAGAATCAAATATACATAGTTATTTATAGAAAGACTTCAACATATATATATGTTTATAGATTATAAATACTTAAATTCATTTAACTTAATCATGGTTAGTTGGTCTGAAATATATTTGTATGCACCACATACTTTTAAACCCTTTCTTGAAATCTAATCTTTGTATATGCCAACTCGTATCAGCAATGTTTCTGCTTTTACACACCAAATGATTTGGTTGCTCCGAAAATTCAGGAAAACGTAAAAAATCGAAGCCATCAAAACATTAGAAAAACGTAAAATTGGTTTTACATACGGGTTTGAAAGTGTTCAAAGAGTAATTTTTTTCATACACATGTAAGCTACGTAAACCTAAATCATGTCCCTAATGGTATCCTATGGATGATTATTTGCTTAAAAAAACTTATAATCAAAGAATTATACCTTGTGAGAAGCTTGTTGGCTTCTATGTTTTCAACCAGTGTCGTGGCAGCGGAACTCATAACAACGAACTTTCCTCATGCTAAGACTTGAGCTTTTTCCCTTGATTTTTGGCATAAGAACCCAACTCTTTCTTCACTACGACCAATGGAGAATATAAATATTAAAAGAATTAAATAACTCTATATACATTTTTTGCGTCATCTACAAACGCTAATTTATAATATTGAAGAACAAATATAAACACAATCTCATCTATAACCATAACCCCAAAAATCAAATAAAAACAAATTATGATAAACATTGGGATGGCACACCAATAAAAGAAAATGGTTTTAACGTTGTTGTATCCGGAGAAGGTCATTCTGCCAAATGTGAAAACTTATACTTTGACTTTATAGATAATTACAAAATCTTTATAATATTCCATTTCACACATCAAAAGTCAAAAGCAACCGCTCATTTGAGTTATTCTAGGCGTTGAATGGCATATTCCACAACTTGATCTTCATGAACATACATTTTATTTTTTTATGCAACAATAGTTTCGTTAATAAAAATAGCTTTGTTTAAGTTGAGATCAAGTTAGGTTATAGCAAGATGGGATTCTTTTGTGGGTCTATCACTATTTAATAATATAATCTATTTTGTCAACTTGGAAAAGTTCCAATCTTTGATACCCATAGCACTAATTAAAGTGTTGGATGTAATTTCATTCTGGTATAACTATCTAGCAAGTGGTTATTATTTATTAGAACTCTACTTTAGTATGATCAAAAGTTATAACCACAATTTTAATTACACGTTTCGGTTCGTGAAATTTATTAGCAACGAACCCTAAACAAATTATTTTTTAAGTAGATTTTTAAGAATTATAATAAAATCAGATGTAGGGAGTGAGATAAAAAAAGATAACTATACAATTACATAAATGTCTTATATGCTATATTTAAAACAGTAGTTACATATGTTTGTAGTGTTCTCGCATTCCTACTTAACTATTTTCAAAAGACACTCTATTTACACAACAAATGCATAAAGACCATAATTATTAGTTCTTTCTTATGTGGCATATGTTACATTTGAATTTAATCATTTAATTCATATTTTTTTATTTCAAATATATTATCCATGACTGTTTACATACGACTATCATCTAATACAACAAATTACACATTGTGAAAATAACACTCTAAGAAAACGACGTATTGGAATTTAGGCCAAGCCAAGTCCAGTTTTCTCCTATTTGAATCAATATAAACCACAATGATCCCAACTTTCCACCAAAATGAGATCTTTTTGTGCCAAAAATTGAATTTTTGGTTTGTCATGATAGTGACTCTACGCCAAAGTACATTGCTGTTCTTTTGGCATTAATGATATGAATTTGGGTCCATAAGATCAAATTATTGGTCTTCACTAGAAGCTATTTTAGTCCAAAAATAATTTGTTGGTTACATTGGTTATAAAGATATGTTACTCCAAAACTTAATAAAGCGATTTCCCCGTTTGGGATGGGTTTCACCCATTCAAACCATTTTCCTTTTAATCAGAGTTTTGAGATTTATCTATTAAGCGATTAGAATAAAAAACATAATTCAAATCGATCAGTTATTAAGCTAGTCAAAACCGTAAAAAAAATATGGTTGTGATTTAAGGCTTTAATAAAAGAAATACGATGATCTTTTGTATGATATACTAGATAATTAATCATGGATTAACAGCCAGTTGAACCCATATGATTACTATGGCTGTATATATATTGATTAATGATTAATGACTAGTATATTGTACCCCACACGGCTTTAAATTCCCATAAATTGCTCCATGTTAGTCAACAACATAGAAATATAGACTAATTACGGTGCTTAATGGATTCAGTCATGTAATTAGTAAACGATAAGGAATAATAAGTTATTAATAACAGAAGCGTTAAAGCATATCACATATGATGAAATTAAGCTTTTAAATCGAATGCTTATCATAAGATTCTCTTCTCTATTAATTATAACCATGAGATACAAGTCATATTTTTCTCAAAATTAGGGAGGAGGGGACGCAACCCTGAAGTACCCCGGACTACATGTAATCCACCAATCACACACAACCACATCACAAGTACCCTGAACTACCCTGAAACATCCAAAAAGCTAGAAATACAACTCTAGATTACCCTGAAACTTTTATTTTCACATTTAAATAATTCAAAAAGAAAATTAACTTTTACTAAAAATAAAAAATATATAATTAAAAATAAAATATTACATAATTAAAAACAAAAGATTACATAATTAATAATAAAATTAGTACATAATTAAAACTAAAACATTACAAATATTAAAAAATTATAAACTCATTAGACATTGTTGTGTTTGTGTAATTGTTGTGTTCGTACGATTTTACGTAAATAATAGTGTGTATATGTGTGAGTATTTATAGGGTAAAACATTTTTAACGGTAAAATAACGGCTATATAGCCGTTGCATCTTCGGCTTCACCTCGGCGACTATAACCCGGAATCAAGTATCCGCCAGGGTACCCGCAAAAGTGGTGGCGGTGTACCCGAGTGGGTACCCGCCAATGCCCCTCCTCCCTTAATACCTAGAGTAAACAAGGCCAATTATATTTCTCGGTTATTTTTCATTTCCGGTCCAATATTATTTGCAACATTGGGAGCTCGAATCACTACCTCGGGATTTTTTGCTACTAACAGTTTTGACATTCGGGGATCCATGATAAAATATTGTGTTTGTGTAAATATATGTGTGTTTGTGTAGATAAAATAATAGTCGTTCTTTTTATATGGGTATTTATAGTGTTAAAATAATTTATATGAGTATTTATAGTGTTAAAATAATTTATAGTGTTAAAATATTTATAGTCGTTCTTTTTATATGTGTTTGTGTAGATAAATATATGAGTATTTATAGTGTTAAAATAATTTTTTTTATATGGGACGCGCCTCCAACGGATATCTTCAACGGCTATATAGTCGTTCTTCTTCGGTTTCTTCTTCGGCAAATGGTACCCGTGAGCAACTACCCGTAAGGGTGGCGGCGGTGTACCCGAGCGGGGGTACCCGAGCGGGTACCCCCTCTACCCGAGCAGGTACCCGAGGGCGCCCCCTCCTCCCTAACTTCTAAAATATAATGTTTCTTGAATTTCAAAAAATGATTATGACCTACTTATTTTAATCTACGTAGTTAAGAATAAACACGTCGTAATAATGTACATATAATTTTATAAAACCATAATTTTTAAAAGTTCATAAAAGCAAAAAAATAAACAAAAACTTGCGTGTATCAAAAACCAGATAAATCTATACTCTCTTAATAAGCAAATGAGAGGGGTAAAAAAGGAATTTCACACAAATCTCTTAATTTTAAGAGATGTACATCTGTTGATGCATAAGTTACAACTCTTAAAGCTGTACAAAAGAAAGAGTGTACAAAAGAAGGTGGTCTGCAACCTCCTTTTCATCTACAAATCACCAAGATCAACATACCCGTGCATACAGTAGATTCAAAATTCAAATAACCCTACCTCTTATCACAACAAGATCACCAAGAGCATGGATCTACGGATATCCACAACTGCAGAGTATCGATCCTCCATTGCTCCTCTTCTTCCTCTTTTGCAATACACCGAATACTCCTCACCTTCATCACCGATCTCCGCGACGTCATCAACCTGCTTAACAACCTCATCCATCAAACTCAAAGGCGCAAACAGAATCTGAATCCTTGCCGGCCTCTTCCTCTTCGAGAGCACCATCGGTGACGAAATCGAATCACAACTAACAATCGGAGCTCCACCATCGGTTAGATTTATTTTGCTTATTGTTGGTCCAGTTTGATGTTCCCGTCACTTACCCTGCTACCGCGCCGGAGCTTGAGCTGCCGGAGCTATATGGAAAGACTCATAAGGTTTGTAATTGAACTGGGGTTTGTGAGATTTCGTGTAGTTTGTAGTCAATTTTGGGTTTTTGATGTCATATGTTATTGCTGATGTTTGTTGGATGATTTTGGTGATTTTGGTGATTTTGGGGAAACTTAATGTTCATCTGGTGGCGCATACGCATGATGATGTTGGTTGGTTGAAGACTGTTGATCAGTACTATGTGGGATCAAATAACTCCATTCAGGTGTGTATTATTATCAATTATCATCTCGCACATGAGTGTCGATTCATACTTTGGTTCATTCTTTGATATTTTGATTATTTTGTGCATCGATTTTACAAGGAGCATGCGTTCAAAACGTGCTTGATTCTACTATTCAAGCATTACTGGCTGATAAGAATCGGAAGTTTATTTATGTTGAACAGGTTATGAATCTTCAATCCTTTGATTTTCACTGTGACTTCTGACTTTTAATTCAAACACACTCTAGATATTGATGATTAACATGACTACCAATTGATATCAGATAGATTACTGATTGAAATAGTTCACACTTCAATTAATTGTGTATTTGTTTATCAAGGGTTTCTTGAAAATTAAACTGAATTAGGGCACACATGAATTAGGACTGTTTCATTAATGTTGAGGCTAATATGCTATGCGGGCATTTTTTCAACGTTGGTGGAGGGACCAGAGTGAGGCAACCCAAGCTATCGTGAAGTGACTTGTTGGTTCGGGTCAACTTAAGATGATGTAAGCAGAAAAAGTTGACGCTTTTGTTAGTTTTGCTATATGAATGTGTTTTCTACGGTTATATATTGCATCCTTTCTGATGGATTTATGTTGTGGGTATAACTTTTGTTGGGCAGAAATGGAGGTTGGTACATGCATGATGAGGCTGCACCTCATTACATTGATATGATTGATCAAACAACATATGGGCATAAGTTTATTAAGGAACAATTCAATGCAACACCAAGGATTGGTTGGCAAATAGACCCTTTTGGTCACTCAGCTGTGCAGGCTTACCTATTGGGGGCAGAAGTTAGTTATTCTGTTCTATTGGGTTTCGCTAACGAAGTTTGAATTTCAAGATTGCAGTTTCACTTTGTTACTGTGAATAGTCTGTAAACCAACATTACTGATGCATCTTAATTTTTAAATGATAATCTTGCTGCATGTTTTTAACTTAACTTAATCTTGAGTTCTTATGATCATTTAGGTTGGATTTGATTCTATTTTCTTTGGGCGAATTGATTATCAAGATAGAGCTAAGCGGAAAGGGGATAAGTATCTTGAAGTAATCTGGCGGGGCTCCAAGAGTCTTTGGTTCATCTTCACAGGTCTATTTTAATTTCATTATCATTAAATCATATCGAAAACAGAGAAAAAGTTTAATTTTATTATCATTAGTACTTTATTTTTATAATTGTTTTATCCAGAAGAATTACTATCTAACTTGATCATCAATCTTTACAGATTTTTGCAGGTGCTTTCCCCGAGAACTACGAACCTCCACCTGGTGGTTTCTACTTTGAAGTTAATGATGACTCCCCAATTATCCAGGTAACCTATTAGATAAGATTTAAAGGTTTATAAATGTGTATGGAAACATGCAGCATAACTGCATTTTTTTTTGTGAAGGATGACATCAACTTGTTTGACTACAACGTTGAAGAACGAGTCAATGATTTCGTGGCCGCAGTTGTGTCACAGGTGAGGTACATATGCATGTTTAAAAACTTTTAACTGCTGCATGTCCAAATTGGCTTATAAGAGCATAAGATGAAAATTAACCAAAGAGTTATTAAACTTTCTCTTATACTCTCAGGCAAACATTACACGCACAAATCATGTAATGTGGACAATGGGGACAGACTTCAAATATCAGTATGCAGAGTCATGGTTTCGGAATATGGACAAGTTTATTCATTATGTCAATAAAGTTAGTTACTCTATCGATCCTTTTATGAACTTCACATTTATTTGCTGTTATTTTTCAACATTATCTATTGGCGGGTTGGTTTCGGTTATGTTTTATCTCAAATGGTTCATAAAGTTCAACTAAAAAGGTAATGTATCAAATGGGTCGAATTGGTTAAACAGGTTGAAATTTGCCCAAAGTGCATGCTCGCTTTCTTCAAAAAAAGTTATACTGATACAATTATGTAATAACATGTAAACACATTGAACTCTTATAAAGTAGAGAATAGCGGTACTGACTTTACCTTTTTTGGTGCATGTATACTTGCTGGCTTCGGATTGTGCTCTATCGTATCTTTGCAGTGTAAGCCGGTCAACCCTAAATTTATGGCCATACAGTTTCACTTACATTTTAATTAATTTTTAATATAACATTTTCTCCAGACTTGCTGGACTTGCACTTCCGTTTTCATCCAGTCTTCTCCTACAAATACGGGTATAGTTTATAGTCTCTTTCCCTGAATCTCTCTTTCATTATATACTTAATGTTTTCCATTTACTATATTGGTTGCAGGCTTGTGCATTATACAATAATTGGTGGCCGATGTTATCAGGTAGCTGAGTGTACCACAATTTTTAACCTTCATTAATCAACTTTTTCTGGGGAAACTAATTTGAGTTAATAAAACTGATTTTTTTGCAGTGCTCATGTACATTTTGGTCCCTATGCCCTGTATGTTCTTCAGTGATGGAACCACCCAATCTTTATTCAGCCGGGATGATGATGGGTAAGCATCATTTGTTGAAAATTTGAGGGTATTGATGTCTTTCTACAAGTTCTCATCCATGCTACCTTACTATAGATGGTTATTTTGGCCCATTCACTTAAAACTGGAGCGTTTATTGCCTACAATAGGTCTAACGAGGAAATTATAATACTCAACTGAATTTGAAATAAACGGATGGGTCAAAAGAGTTGAAAGTCACCCAAAGTGTTTTGAATGCTTAATCCCTTCTAATCGCCAGCCTAGGCCTTATGCAAAGAGGCAGCACACTGCTTTAAATACAAAGCAACGTGCAACCACCCGGATTTCTGACCTAGCCCCTCCGGTCTAGCCAATGTGCTATTGATTATTGACTAGAAAGACCAGACAAGTATGCTGTTAGGTCTCAAACAAGACAATTAAATTACTTTTTTGGTTATGCTTGAATTCTGCAATCTGCAGTTTTGCTATCTTGCTTTAAGCCGTTATCTTGTTCATCGTTTAGATTGTTATTTTATTATATCTTTTTACGCTACAGTTTTTTAATATTTTCAAGCAGGATCATATCATTGGTTAAACTTGACCTAACCCATTGGGCCAATATAAAAAATCTTCCTTTTCCGCCTATTAGCTAACTTCTTCAACCCGCCTATTTTGCCACCTTTAAGTGTTATTTTCTTAACAAACCAACACCACATATTACTATGTGGACTCTTATCAAACATGCATTGAATTGAATCAATTTTTATGTTGTTCTATGGCAGGTGGATAAATGCTGCAAAGTTTCTAACAGGTGCATCAATGGTTGGAAGCTTAGCAATCCCCATAATCTATTTTAGTATTTATAAATAGAATTTAAAAAACCAAATTTAAGGAGAATGTGATATGGTAACCAACTACTGCAGCTGCTAAGCTACCTATATAAGTGTTCATATATAAGTTGCAGCTGATATGGCAACCAACTACTGCTAAGCTCATTATCATGCATAGCTGCCATTAAGTCATAGTTTCTATTGTTTTTAATTTGTAGCCTTGTTGAATCATATCCGCAGCTGCTAAGCTACATATATAAGTGTTCGTACAGTCAGATAGTTAACACGTGTTATTGATTCAGATTCCACATTTGAGGCCTGCTGAATATAAGAGGTCAAGGTTATCTAGGAACAGTTGAACTGTTAACCGTGCTTATGGTGGAGTGTTGTCTGCAGGTGCTGTAAGAGAAAGGTATATCTTTTTAATAATCTATTTAATATCATTAAATTTTAGTTTCAAACTCTGCCTTCTCTTTCTAGAACTTCTTACTTTGTTCTACACTTCTCAGCTTCCGCTTTCAGTTTCTCATTTGACTTTGTTTCCATGACAACTTCCTCCTGTTATATTAAAAGAAAAAAGAACATAAACTGACGGAGTAAATCAACAAAGAAATATTAGCATGCTAAGTAACTTAAAACAACATTAATAATTAACAGATGAAAGAAGTAGATAATAGATTTTGAATTTGCATTAAAAGTTTAAAATTTTTAACAACATATTGTGTTATCTTACACTTAGGCTTATGTTAGCATCCATCAGGAAGTCCAAGATTCCGACAGTTATCTTCATACTATTTTCAGTTGGTTTAAATTTCGATCTCCAATCTAGCTTTGCCATTTTGTAAACAATTTTTGACAAAATAGCAACATTCTTGTTTCAACTTGTTAAAATTCAGCAAATCAGAACTCTAAAAGCTTTGCATAAGAAAACTATAATAAAACCTTCAAAAAACATTGATGATGCATCATTAGCTGCATCATATACACCCCTTAAGGATGAGCTTAAAAGCCACTGTCTTATAGTTAATCTGTAACGGTTAACCATTTTAAAAACATTGATAATGCATCATTAGCTGCAGCATATATATCATTTGTTTTAGCAACTAAATAAACTTATAAAGAATTAATGCTTATTTGAAAGTTTACTGCTGCATGAGTAGGATGATAACAATTATTTTACAAGTGGACTGCTGCAAGTATCTTGAAAGTGTACAAATTGCAAATTTAAAAAGCTTATTCATGTGATTAGGTACAATAAGCATATATTTATTAAGTAAACATGATAAAAACTTAAAGTAAACAAAGAACTACAAATCATCATTTGCTTTAGCAACTAAATAAACTTACAGAAAATGATTACACTATAAAAGAGAGAAAAAAAAGAGAGTTTTAGCTTGAGACCGAGTTTTTTTCACATATCGTATGTTTTAAACCAGAGGGTGATCTCATGTTAAATTGAATGTTGTTGCCATAGTGAGTGCAGATTGTATGTGTTTGCTTTATTTTAAGTCGAACATGTCAATTGGGTAAACTTCAATAAAAGTTTATTTAAGATATTACATAGTACAAGGTATGTTCTTTGTTCTTAGTTTGCTCATGCCTAGAAACTGGTAATATCTTTTGTACTTAGGAGTAATGTGGTTGTGTAAACTGATTTGAGTAGTTATGTGTTACTATTGGCTTTATTTAACTCGAACGGGTCAATTGGGTAAGCTTCAATAAAAAGTTATGTGTTACCATGACCAAATAACGTTATGACAACTTTAAATTTTTACAATCTTAATTCAAGTTTTGTATATCAATTTGTAGGATAGAATTAAGGTTGAAATTGCAAGCTCAATTAGATTATTTTTTGTGGGAAGTTATAGGTATCGTGGAGAACATATATAATTATGTCTGAACGATCTAATCAAGAAGGAACTCCAAGACATGCATGGTATCAATTTAACATATATAATTATAGTTTAATCTATGTACCTTCCTGGTCTTAATAAAACACTATTAACATTGATTTTTCAGTGTTTGTTTCAGTCAAAGAGGAGAAAATGCAAGAAAATCCTAATCAAGAATTAGTAGAGGTAAAAAGGAACGGATACACGAATCTTCCAGTTTGAACACCGATGAAGAATGGTGGTCGAAGCATGGTGATGAGGCCATTGAGATTTGTAAGGCTTATGACAAAAAATGATCTCATCAAATCCAAGTAGTTGACATGCGGATGTTTATTTTTAACGTACTATATTTATTATTTGTATTTTCCTATTCTTGTGCTTAGATATTTATTTTTAACGTACTATGTTTATGAAAAACTTTTTCATATTCTTGTGTTGAGTTTTATGATGCTCAAGTATTCAGAAAACGATAATAGACTATACAATAGAAGCCACACAAGTATTCAGAAAACGAATATCGCATTGTAAAATATCGTCGATGCTGCCGCCGCATCGCGCGGGTTCCTTACTAGTAAGTATATAACCAAAACTTAAATGCTACATATAAAACTTCAGGGGCTTCATTTAAAATTTGAAAAGTTATCTGCACTGCAGGGTGTGCTCACTTTATATAAACTCGCGCATTGTTTAGTTGCACCATATGCATTAACATTTTCATGTTTGTTTTTAAAGTAGTAGAAAATAACATTCCCTAGGGAAATAATGGATGACTGTTACCCTTAAAATAAAATTATTCTTTTATTTTAATCTAATAAAAAGAATAGCGGTTTTTGCATGTTTAAAATAAGTGGATTCTATGTTGAATATCAATGTCATTTGATCTTAGCAAACCATATCCGAAACAGCGCCCATGGCCTAATGGATAAGGCGTCTGACTTCTAATCAGGCGATTGTGGGTTCGAGTCCCACTGGGCGTGTTTTTATTTATTGTTTTTATTTTATAAGCATTAGTTATGTATTTTCAGTGCTTTATTTGTTCTACTTTTGAATGCATGTTCAATTGTTGTTTATCTTACTAGCAAGACAATGTAATAATTATTCGAAAGCATTTGACATCCCCTGACGATTCTTTTTGATTTCATGATACGTAGCAATTGATTTTGATCTTTAAATTTGTTCTTCCTAACGGCATTTTAGGAGTTCTAGACTCATTGTGCTCCTGAAGGTTTGGAAGTCTACAGATATGTTGTCGATTGTTTCTTGTTTTTAATCTAGGTATATCTGTACAATATTCATGATTTCTTTTACATATTTTGTATTTTTTTCAAAAATTAAAGTGATAGTAAATACATAACATGTTTATTTTGTTATACATATGCAAATGCCCCGTTTGTGTTTTATAATAAAAACATAAACAGATACATATATATGTCACTTATATAGTGTGAATCAACAAGGAGCTTGTGACCCAGCGGTAACAAATCGTGTGAGAAAGACGTCTCTTTCCAATGGTTGAAGGTTCAAAATCATAATAAGCACATATATAGAATAAACAATCAAACTGAAGAGTATACGAGTTATCATCTAAAAATATATAACGTGACTCAAGGAGTAGGAGGTAAAATTAAAACCAACAATAAGGTTTTGATCCACTTAACATGTGGTTTAATTATTAAAATTTCACGTCATTGGATTTGGAGTTGATCAGATGGCATATGCCTTTTATCAGAAAGATTTTAATTATACTCCTCTATAAGCCATTTTACTGCTTTGATCATATTTGTTTAAAAAGTAATTACATTTCTGAAAACATGTTTACTATAAGTAGCTAAATTCTTGAAACTTATATATGTAATGTTGTTCTTGTGCATACCAGCCAACTTTATCTAGTTTTGCAAAGTAGGAGTAAGATAGAGAAGAGATTACACATGAAATGGTTGCTTATTGTTTTCAATGACATCAATAGACACAATGGGTTGTGCGTTTTACTTGTAACAAACGCAATCTCTTACGTAAATCAAGATCAAATTTAGTCCATATGTTTGTATGTGTACATATAAGATTTTGTGGATTCTTTAATAATGAAATTGAAACATATAAGACTGAACTGGTGTTTGAATGATTTCAGATATGTATCTCCATATATTGTGAAGGATATAAGTTCTAGACCACTATCATGTTTCAACAAGTTGTTTTGAGCGTCATGTATGGGGAAAAAATATATTTACCCTAAGAACTTGCTCATGTCATGTATAGAAGACGATGTGAAGGAGTTTGAATAAAATGTTTCAAGTTTTGTATATCATACATTTGATCAGAATGATATCAATAAGATTAACTTGACCCATGTGTAAGAACGACACACATAGATCGAGAATGATATTAGACCCCCTCCTCTTTACAATGATGGCACAAATCTCATGTAAGTGATAGCTTAGATAAATCTACATCTTTCGTTCACAGGAGTTGTATTTAGACATTCGAAACACTCTCAGGTATCATCAACTAGTTTTAGACATGTTCACTTGGAATGAGAGTAAAACTCATATATAAATATGTCTAAATGATAGAAACATTATAATCTCTTTAGATAATGGAGCCCGACTGTAGGTATAGTGGTGGTGAGCGATGAAACTCAACGGAGGTGGAGACTGATGTGGAGCTTCGACTATAGGTACGGTAGTGGTGCACGATGAAACTTGATGGAGGTGGGAGACTGTATTGGCGCGGTGGCGGACCGGTGGCGCGGCGGCGGACCGGTGGCGAGGCGGCGGACCCGTGACGACGCGGCGGACCCGTGGCGACGCGGCGGACCCGTGGCGACGCGGCGGACCAGTGGCGACGCGGCGGACCGGTGGTGATACGCGATAAAACTCGACAGAGGTGGGATGTTGTATGTGTGTTGGTGGTGTGGTGGACCGGTGGTGATGTGGTGGTGGTGTGGTGGACCGGTGGTGATGCGGTGGTGTGGTGGTGGTGGTGCGGTGGTGTCTTGTGTGACGGAGGCGATCAATTTGAGTGAAAGAAACATTGAGTTAGACTTGTAGTGTGACACCCCCCGCAGGAAGGTGTACGAGAGCCGCAAATGGATATTGTCCTCTTTGCCCGCAGGCTCAAGGATTTAAAACGCGTCCATTTGGGGAAGGTATCCAGCCCCTTATAAAGAAGCTTTCGTTCGCCTCCCCAACCGATGTGGGATGAGTAATAGCCCTCCCCTGTGGGAGTATTTGCAGGCATGTGTCCATCCACCCACCGAAGTGAGACCAGCGTCCTCGCTGGCACAACGGCCCGGCCCTGGCTCTGATACCAACTGTGACACCCCCCGCAGGAAGGTGTACGAGAGCCGCAAATGGATATTGTCCTCTTTGCCCGCAGGCTCAAGGATTTAAAACGCGTCCATTTGGGGAAGGTATCCAGCCCCTTATAAAGAAGCTTTCGTTCGCCTCCCCAACCGATGTGGGATGTGTAATAGCCCTCCCCTGTGGGAGTATTTGCAGGCATGTGTCCATCTGTCACACCCCAACCTTGACGGCGGAATCGTCGAGGCGTGAGAGTTACGATTGTTCACAGCCACATAACGCTATTGCCTGAAACATGTTAAAAATAAAAGGTCAACATATTGTTGGTGAGCATTCTATAGTTTTTCATACATAAGTATATAAAAGATGGCAATTCATGTTGTAAATTAGAGAACAAGGTAACTAGGGATGTAAGACAGAATGCACAATCAAACCTTGACAAAGTTTTACAAGTCTCAAACGTTTACAAGAATATACGATTAGCTAAGTGTACTTGGATCAACCAAGCAGGCTTGTCAGGCCCATAGATCTATGACGTCGCCAGGCTAGCAATAGTTAATGATTGTACATATATTCGACATTACATGGTAGCTACAAGATTCAACTAATCACAACACACAAGTAAATTGCCATAAGTTTACAAGAATCCAAACGTTTACAAGTGCAATGATTAATAAGTAACATGTTTCACCCCAAAGTGTGAAAATAAGAAAAAGGGGGTATAGAAATACTCACTTGGCGATTAAGTATATATTGGATGATTAATAAGAAATAATAACGCGCGTCGTTTCAACGAATTCCCTTACAAAGTACCTAAAACGTATTTATTTCAAGGTTAAGTTCGATAATAAGTTTAACAATTAAACGTGAACTAGGGTTTTACGATTTTGAAGTTTTGTATATTATATTTATTCGGAAGAAATATATCTTTTAAGTGTTTTAATCTAGAAATGTAATTAGGTTTAATATCGGATAATGTTTGAATATATATTTTGTATATATTCTTTGTAATAAATATCATTACAATAACGTATTATCCGATAATTTATTAATAATTGTTAAAGTATATTTCATACGAAATGACTTTTAATTACGTTTGTAAATAATTGTGAAATTATAAGATGTATAATTTCTACAATTTACAGGATTATTTCATAATTAAACATGATATGGTGTCCATTTTTATAAAGAACTATTATTTATAATATTTATAAATAATATTTTATAAATATTATTAAGGTTTTTAACTAAAATATATTTACAGAAATTATTTATGTAACATTTTAAATATGAAAAGTTTATAAAATTTATTTTTATAATTTTTAAGAATTTTTCGGGAATTTTTAGAGGCTTAAAAAAAAGCTAATAAAAAAATAAGGGGGGGGTGCCCGGGTCGAACCCGGGACCTCCTGTTCACAAACACACGCACCAAACCAATGAACCAAGGCCTCAGCCGCGGTATATTTCAGTTTCAATTTGTTTTAAACATCAATTGCAAGTTATCCCCAATTCATAAGAACCCTAATTTCGATTGGTTTCAAATTGACCCCCAAATCAAAGTTGTTAAACTGATTAATGTTAGGGCTTTTGTTCCCCAACAGAAATCGAACCTATATGTATGTTCAATTACCCGAATTTCGCACAGATTGATGATGAATTCTTCGAAGAACAGCCGCGACTGTGTTGCGATCCGTTCAGGTTACAAACGATGATGAAACTCAAATTCGTTTCACAGAAAGCTTCGAATAAGTTAAATGATGAAAAGCCCTGTGTTGATTTCGGGTTTTGAAGCTCTGAAGATGGTGTTCGAACAGTTGCAGGTCCGACTTCGACGAGGATATTAATGGTGGTGTTTGTGTATGTTTCAGATGAATTCGAGAGTTGTGAGCACTTAGGAATGAAGAAATGATCGTTTATATAGGTTCAATTTTGACAATTGTTAATGTTTGAGTGGTTTTAATTAGGTATGTTTAGTGGGTATTTTTAGTGGTCCATTATATGAAATCCTGGTGTTTTCTACTCGAATTAATGCGTGTTGACAGGTTCACGATAACCCCACGAACGTTTTGGTGCAATTTGGGGATTTAAAATCCAGGTTTTAAAGTGGAATGGGAGTCGCC
The DNA here is from genome assembly GCA_024085815.1 of Flaveria linearis. Classification (NCBI taxonomy): domain Eukaryota; kingdom Viridiplantae; phylum Streptophyta; class Magnoliopsida; order Asterales; family Asteraceae; genus Flaveria; species Flaveria linearis. Next base: position 54,009,046 of record CM044016.1, read on the forward strand.
GGAGCCGCGCCGGACGGTCGCCGGCCGGCGACCGGAAAATCGGGGAAGTGAGAGAGAAAACAGTGGGTTTTGTTTATTTTACATAATTGGTCCCTGTGGTTTATGTTTTGTTTACTTAAATCCAAACTTATAATTATCTAGTTTAGTTAAATTACAGTTTGGTCCCTGAGATTATCATTGTTATCATTTTATGTAGAAATTGTTTAGTCTTTACATATTAAACATTTATTATCATTATTATTTATCATTATTATTATTATTACTATTTTTATTATTATTATTAAGATTATTATTTTATTATTATTATTATTATATAAATAAATAAAAAAAAATTATTATAAACTTTCAAGTCGAAGTCAATTTAAAGCTATACGCATACGTAACCCATGAGTTTCATATTAGGCATCAAGGGCACTTACAAGAATTATAACGACGTTAATTTTTAGTTAACGTAAAATTAGCAGATGTTACAGTCTCCCCTACTTTAAAGAATTTCGTCCCGAAATTAAGAATAAACTAGACAAACAAATACGGGTATCTCTCCTTCATATGATCCTCACGCTCCCAAGTGAACTCATCTCCACACTTATTCTCCCAACGAACCTTGACAATTGGAGTAGTTGTGGTTCTAGTCTTCTTCATGATGCGATCCATAATTTCAACAGGTTTCTCAATAAAATGCAATGACTCGTCGATCTGAATGTCTTCCAGTGGAACATGCAGACTCTCGTCGGCCAAACACTTTCTCAGATTTGAGACATGAAACACAGGATGAACTCCACTAAGGTCGGAAGGTAGTTCTAGTTTATAAGCCACTTTCCCAATCCTTTTCAGGATTTTGAAAGGTCCTACAAACCTTGGAGCTAGTTTGCCCTTCTTTCCAAAGCGAATAACACCTTTCCATGGTGAAACCTTAAGAAGAACCATATCACCAACTTGAAACTCCAACGGCTTACGATGCTTATCGGCATAACTCTTTTGTCGACTCCTTGCCACTTCAAGGTTCCTGCGGATTGTAGCGACTTTATCGGTCGTTTCTTGTATAAGTTCAGGACCAGTGATAAAGTTTTCACCAATGTCGGTCCAACAGATCGACGATCGGCATTTACGACCATAAAGTGCTTCGAACGGTGCCATCTTGATACTCGAGTGATAACTATTGTTATACGAAAATTCCACGAGCGGTAAATGCGTATCCCAATTACCACCAAAGTCAAGGACACATAGTCGTAGCAAATCCTCAAGAGTTTGGATTGTTCGTTCGGTTTGGCCATCAGTTTGAGGATGATAAGCCGTACTTAAATCCAATTGAGTACCCAAGAGTTCTTGCATAGATGACCAAAAGTGCGAAGTGAAACGAGCATCTCGATCGGAAATGATATGCAACGGTACGCCATGACGACTCACAATTTCATCAATGTATATACGGGCTAGTCTTGAAACCTTGTAGGTGTCTCGTATAGGTATGAAATGTGCCGTCTTAGTCAAACGGTCCACAATCACCCATATACTATCATTACCACGAGGAGTACGTGGCAACTTGGTTATGAAATCCATGGATACATGTTCCCATTTCCACATAGGGATTTCAGGTTGCTCAAGTAAACCACTTGGTCGTTGATGCTCGGCTTTGACTCTTGCACACGTGAGACATTTGGAGACATAAACCGCGATATCTTTCTTCATCCCAGGCCACCAATATTGACCACGCAAGTCCATGTACATTTTATCGGAGCCAGGATGAATAGAATATCGGGTGTGATGAGCTTCGTTCAATATGATGTGTCGAAGATTATCACGATTTGGGATCCAAAGTCGATTCAGAAAGTACCATAGACCGTTTGGTTTCTCCTCCAGTTGTGATCGAACGTTAGACACCAAATCCTTATCCCTTCCTTCGTCAGTTATTGCCGCTTGTTGAGCTTTGCGAATGCATAACTCGAGATCACTATCAGTCCTTATGTTCTGGAGCATAATAGTAGCCTCGTTAACATCCACACGAACCTCGGTATCAAATTCTCTTAACGTGTGAAACCACTGTCTTCGATCTCGGATTTCTTGTAGTGAGACAGTTTTGTTATGGACCTTGCGACTCAGCGCGTCGGCTACAACATTCGCCTTTCCAGGATGATAGCGAATGTCGCAGTCGTAGTCGCTGATTAACTCGATCCAACGTCTTTGTCTCATGTTGAGATCTTTTTGGTTGAACACGTGTTGGAGACTTTTGTGGTCGGTGTAGACTATGCATTTCGTCCCATAGAGATAATGTCGCCAAATTTTTAAGGCGAAAACCACAGCGCCGAGTTCAAGATCATGAGTTGTGTAATTCACCTCGTGAACCTTCAATTGTCTTGATGCATAAGCTATCACCTTTCCTCGTTGCATAAGAACACAACCAAGACCTTGTTTCGAAGCATCACAATATACGGTGAAATCATCGTTTCCATCGGGTAGGGTCAAGATAGGAGCATTACTTAGTTTGTGTTTTAATGTTTCAAAAGCTTCCTCTTGCTCGGGTCCCCACTCGAATGGTTTATTCTTTTGTGTTAAGGTAGTGAGCGGCTTTGCGATCCTCGAAAAGTTGGCGATGAATCGCCGATAATAACCAGCAAGACCAAGGAAAGAACGAATCTCGGTCGGTGTCGTGGGAACACACCAATTCTTCACAGCTTCCACCTTTGCAGGGTCAACGTGAATTCCTTGGCTATTCACCACATGTCCTAGAAATTGAACTTCCTTGAGCCAGAAGTCACACTTCGAGAACTTCGCATACAATTGCTCTTTCTTCAACAATTCAAGAACTTGTCGCAAATGCAGTTCATGCTCGGCGTTGGTTTTGGAGTAGATGAGAATGTCATCAATGAAGACGATCACAAACTTATCTAGATAAGGCTTGCATACTCGATTCATGAGATCCATGAAGACAGCAGGAGCATTAGTCAAGCCAAAAGGCATCACCGTAAACTCATAGTGCCCATAACGAGTACGAAATGCGGTCTTGGGATATCATCATCATGGACACGTAATTGATGATATCCAGAACGTAGATCAATCTTCGAGAATATAGTAGCTCCTTGAAGTTGATCAAACAGATCGTCGATACGAGGAAGAGGATACCGGTTTTTGATGGTCAACTTGTTGAGCTCTCGGTAATCGATACACATACGGAATGACCCATCTTTCTTCTTCACAAATAAGACGGGTGCACCCCAAGGAGAAGAACTAGGGCGGATAAACCCTTTTTCGGATAATTCCTGGAGTTGGCTAGAGAGTTCTTGCAATTCCGATGGTGCAAGCCGATATGGTGACTTAGCCACGGGTTGTGCTCCCGGTATCAAATCAATTTTAAATTCAACTTCACGTACGGGAGGTAAACCACTAAGGTCATCGGGAAATACTTCAGGAAAGTCTCGTACAATAGGGACATCCTTAAGTTCTTTCCCTTTGGCTTTTGTGTTGACCACGTAAGCCAAGAAGGCTATATACTTCTTGCTTAAGCACTTTCGGGCTTGAGTGCAAGACATGAGTTTGAGTCCTTGTGATGATTTCTCGCCGAACACTTTCAAAGTATCCCCGAATGGTAACGGTATTCGAATACACTTCTCAAAACATACGATCTCAGCATGATGTTTGACTAGCAATCCATTCCAATGATGACGTCGAAGCTTCCGAGTTTCATAGGAATAAGATCAATAGGGAATTTGTGCTCGTTAAAGCTTATGATGCAATCACGTATTATGACATCAACGACAATGGGTTTTCCATCGGCGACTTCGACCGTGTAGGGTCTTTCCAGATTAATACGTGATTTAGAAAGTACGGGCTCGAATTCTAACGACACGAAACTCTTATCCGCACCCGAATCAAATAATACAGATGCATAATGATCATTTACAAGATACATACCTGTTCGGTAAAAAGAAATTTTATTATCGATACGATGATTACAAAGATGGAAACATCAATAATACAAGGAATGATTTAAACGGGGTTCTTCGTCGTACCATTCACAACGTCATTGCTGACTTGTGCTTGGTTGGCGTTGATATTGAAAGCCCTTCCACGAGCTGGTGGCACGTTACCCGCATTGCGAGGGCATTGCGGACGAATATGACCAGGCTCGCCATAGTTGTAACAGGTTCGGTTGGCAAGCATTGCAGCGTTGTTTGGTGCACGTAGACAAGTAGTCACCAAATGGCCATACTTTCCACACAATGAGCAGATTCGGCATGAAACGTTACCCGCATGATGGTACTTGCACGTATTACACATTGGCAGAGGACCCATATAAACTTTAGCCACAGGAGTTTGATTTGCCACCACCATTTGTTTTTGAGGAGGATTTGGAGTGGTCACAGCGTAGTTGCGTGTTGTTGTGAACTTACGCTTCTTGTTTTGGGAAGACGACTCAGCCTTTACATCCTTTGTTGCCTCGGGTGTCGCCTTCACAGTAGACTTTGAACCCTTTGCTGACATAGTGCCAGCTCTAATATGATTCTCAGTGAGCTGCGCTGTGATAGTAATTGCCTCCTCCAAAGTTGTGGGTCGGCTACCCACCACGGCATCTTGAATTTGGGGTGGTACACCCTTTATGAACTTCTCGATGTTGCGGGGAACAGTATCGACCATGTGAGGCAGTAATAAACTCAACTCATGATGCCTAGTTGAGTAGGCCAAATGATCACCATCGTTTTGCTTCAAATTCCAGAATTCTTCTTCCAGCTTTTGCAATTCACTTCTCGGGCAGAACTTCGCGATGGCGATGTTCTTGAACTCATCCTAAGAGAGTGCCAAAATAGCATCAGCTCCTCGGTTTCTCTTCTCGCTATTCCACCAGGTAAGTGCCCTTTGTTGGAGCATACTAGTGGCATAACGGACTTTGAGTGCCTCGGGACACTCACAATTGGCGAAAGTGTTCTCCATGCCTTCGAACCATTCAAGAAGACCAGTGGCTCCTTCCTTGCCACTAAAGTTGGTGGGTTTGCACGAGTTGAAGTGTTTGAAGGTGCAAGTACGATCGTTCCCGTTTCGGCTGTTGCTATTTTCCCCTTGAGCACCGTTGTTGTTTCCATTGGTGTTGTTGTTGCTATTAGCCATCATGGTGCTAGTAAGTTCAGCAACCATGGTTGGGAGCACAGCAGCCATTTGTTTGGCGATTATTGCTGCCAGCTTGCGGTTGGAGTTTCCACGCTTTGCAAGTTGTCGAGACATACTGGATATACAAAAAGGAGCTAGTTACGGGAGTGAGGATAACAAAGAATATTAGTTTAGACAAAGGTAGGCTAAAGGTTGTAAGGTACACGGAATGATCCCATTTGATAACGCATTATCATTTGGAACCGTGGACACGTCAAGGTAAATTGATTCATTTGCCTTAGAGATTTGTGTATTTTGACCATAGTTTATCACTCATCCCAGAAATCCCCAGGTAAGCGTAACGGGCCCCTCAATGAGATTTATACGAATACGCTTGCCTTAGCCCGAAGGCTTTTTGCCAGGAAATCCAGAATACAGGTGTCTATGTGTCACACAATATTTCTTAGGTTCATGTAATCAAAACCTTGATGAGATTTATATAGATTAGACATAACGTCTAAAGATCCAAGTCATAAGCATAAGTATACGATTCCACGTGTCGTCGAGAATAAGATAGAGAGGTTTTTATGTTCGGGAAAAGTCAAAGATAAGTGTAGGGAGACAAGTATTTAAGTTTAGGCAATCCTATGCTAAGGCATCAAATTGCACACAAGAAGGCATAGCATTATGTAATATGCAAACCATATATTTACAAGGTAAAAATACTATAAGGTGCATGCATAAGCTATAGTCTAGGTCATCATTAATAACCTAAATCCCTATAGTTATGGGCTCTGATACCAATCTGTCACACCCCAACCTTGACGGCGGAATCGTCGAGGCGTGAGAGTTACGATTGTTCACAGCCACATAACGCTATTGCCTGAAACATGTTAAAAATAAAAGGTCAACATATTGTTGGTGAGCATTCTATAGTTTTTCATACATAAGTATATAAAAGATGGCAATTCATGTTGTAAATTAGAGAACAAGGTAACTAGGGATGTAAGACAGAATGCACAATCAAACCTTGACAAAGTTTTACAAGTCTCAAACGTTTACAAGAATATACGATTAGCTAAGTGTACTTGGATCAACCAAGCAGGCTTGTCAGGCCCATAGATCTATGACGTCGCCAGGCTAGCAATAGTTAATGATTGTACATATATTCGACATTACATGGTAGCTACAAGATTCAACTAATCACAACACACAAGTAAATTGCCATAAGTTTACAAGAATCCAAACGTTTACAAGTGCAATGATTAATAAGTAACATGTTTCACCCCAAAGTGTGAAAATAAGAAAAAGGGGTATAGAAATACTCACTTGGCGATTAAGTATATATTGGATGATTAATAAGAAATAATAACGCGCGTCGTTTCAACGAATTCCCTTACAAAGTACCTAAAACGTATTTATTTCAAGGTTAAGTTCGATAATAAGTTTAACAATTAAACGTGAACTAGGGTTTTACGATTTTGAAGTTTTGTATATTATATTTATTCGGAAGAAATATATCTTTTAAGTGTTTTAATCTAGAAATGTAATTAGGTTTAATATCGGATAATGTTTGAATATATATTTTGTATATATTCTTTGTAATAAATATCATTACAATAACGTATTATCCGATAATTTATTAATAATTGTTAAAGTATATTTCATACGAAATGACTTTTAATTACGTTTGTAAATAATTGTGAAATTATAAGATGTATAATTTCTACAATTTACAGGATTATTTCATAATTAAACATGATATGGTGTCCATTTTTATAAAGAACTATTATTTATAATATTTATAAATAATATTTTATAAATATTATTAAGGTTTTTAACTAAAATATATTTACAGAAATTATTTATGTAACATTTTAAATATGAAAAGTTTATAAAATTTATTTTTATAATTTTTAAGAATTTTTCGGGAATTTTTAGAGGCTTAAAAAAAAGCTAATAAAAAAATAAGGGGGGGGTGCCCGGGGTCGAACCCGGGACCTCCTGTTCACAAACACACGCACCAAACCAATGAACCAAGGCCTCAGCCGCGGTATATTTCAGTTTCAATTTGTTTTAAACATCAATTGCAAGTTATCCCCAATTCATAAGAACCCTAATTTCGATTGGTTTCAAATTGACCCCCAAATCAAAGTTGTTAAACTGATTAATGTTAGGGCTTTTGTTCCCCAACAGAAATCGAACCTATATGTATGTTCAATTACCCGAATTTCGCACAGATTGATGATGAATTCTTCGAAGAACAGCCGCGACTGTGTTGCGATCCGTTCAGGTTACAAACGATGATGAAACTCAAATTCGTTTCACAGAAAGCTTCGAATAAGTTAAATGATGAAAAGCCCTGTGTTGATTTCGGGTTTTGAAGCTCTGAAGATGGTGTTCGAACAGTTGCAGGTCCGACTTCGACGAGGATATTAATGGTGGTGTTTGTGTATGTTTCAGATGAATTCGAGAGTTGTGAGCACTTAGGAATGAAGAAATGATCGTTTATATAGGTTCAATTTTGACAATTGTTAATGTTTGAGTGGTTTTAATTAGGTATGTTTAGTGGGTATTTTTAGTGGTCCATTATATGAAATCCTGGTGTTTTCTACTCGAATTAATGCGTGTTGACAGGTTCACGATAACCCCACGAACGTTTTGGTGCAATTTGGGGATTTAAAATCCAGGTTTTAAAGTGGAATGGGAGTCGCCGGAGCCGCGCCGGACGGTCGCCGGCCGGCGACCGGAAAATCGGGGAAGTGAGAGAGAAAACAGTGGGTTTTGTTTATTTTACATAATTGGTCCCTGTGGTTTATGTTTTGTTTACTTAAATCCAAACTTATAATTATCTAGTTTAGTTAAATTACAGTTTGGTCCCTGAGATTATCATTGTTATCATTTTATGTAGAAATTGTTTAGTCTTTACATATTAAACATTTATTATCATTATTATTTATCATTATTATTATTATTACTATTTTTATTATTATTATTAAGATTATTATTTTATTATTATTATTATTATATAAATAAATAAAAAAAAATTATTATAAACTTTCAAGTCGAAGTCAATTTAAAGCTATACGCATACGTAACCCATGAGTTTCATATTAGGCATCAAGGGCACTTACAAGAATTATAACGACGTTAATTTTTAGTTAACGTAAAATTACCAGATGTTACATGTAGATCTAATTATGAAAATCCATCTTGACCTTTGTTTCTTTTTTTTCAAAAAGGCTTTCAACCCATCTTGACCCACTTGTGTTTTTTATTTAATCCATTCTAACCCATCTTTATTTTTAAAACACCCATTATGATCCAAAATTACATACTTGAACTTTTTTTGCCACCTCTAGTTAATACTAATCAATCTAGAAGCATGAATGTTTTTAGAAAATTATGGTACACAATAAGCTATGTAACTTATAACACATAAAATATAGAGAAAATTGCATAAATAGTCCCTGTGGTTTGATCAAATTGCATGTTTGGTCCCCACAGTTTCAAAATTGCAAACATAGTCCAAACATTTGACTTAAGGTTGCAAAAATGATCCCTACCGTTAACCACCGTTAGTTTGTAACAAAATTTTAGTTGCATGTGGACAAGAGTAAAATCGTCTGCCTGGGTTATCATCGGTCCATGAAGTGCGAACAATAGCAACCTTACCACAATGACAAACAGCCATGAAAGATTAGTTGACAAAAGAAGCGAGTGATTCAAGAATGGGTCTGGGAAACCCCCACAAAAATGAAGACTTGAGTTGTGTGCTCCTTCTTGATCTCTGAAACTACACAAGAAGAAGATAAAAGATGTAAACCCTAGTTATATATTGGTTTTAAAATAATTAATTAAATAAGAAATGTAAAATGACAGTAATACCCTTAGTTAACTTCAGAAACTAACTGGGTTTAACGGTAGGGACTATTTTTGCAACCTTAAGTCAAATGTTTGGACTATGTTTGCAATTTTGAAACTGTGAGGACCAAACATGCAATTTGGTCAAACCACAGGGACTATTTATGTATTTTTCTCTAAAATATAACATCATATATTATTGAAGCTAAGTGAGGAGGGAGTGGATGAATGAGAGCACCACACTTATTTAGTTATTTACTTCATCCAGCGTAGCGTCATGTTTTCAATCACTCACTAACTCACATTTAAAAGGGTGAAACAGTGTTTCATAAGAACACCACATTAAATTCAGTTAAATGTATAATATTTATTACATAATTTACAATCCACCACGCTCACTCTCGCTTCTTATTCTCCACGCTATTTCCCATTGTCGCTAGCGTGAGAGCCCTTTCACATCAGCGCTCTCGTGCCGTTTACGAGCATACTAACTCCGTGTAATGTTATAACCCATGGGCAAAACCCATTGTTGTTATGACCCGACCCGGGTCAAATCTAATAGAAAGCGTACATTTTACCGCCACTCTGCTTTCGAAAGACATCTTTCGTACCAAACACACCATACAAAATCAAAACATTTGGTCATGAATGCGAAATAAGAAATTGAAAACCCTAGGTTCATGGAGGAAGACGATGAAGAAGTTATATCTGTATCCGAGACCAGCGATTCGAGCGACAATTTCACTTGCGAAGAATCTGAAAACGAAGACGATGGTTCATTTAGATCTGACAGCGATGAAATTTGTAAAGAGAATGAATCTGCACTACCAGATTTGTGTAAGCGAAAAACGCAGAATGTTGATGCTCTTTTGAGGTAAATCGTTAGTTTAGGTTAATTAGACGCTAATTGTTCTGTTCTTTCGTCATTCTTTTACGTAATCGAGATCAAATTTCGTAGAATTGATAGGAATTTGTGTGTTTTTGGTTGACAATAGAGAATTGCATGTATACGGTAGAGTTATGGACTTTAGTAGTATCTATAGTTCTGGTATCAGCGGGGATACACACTTGAGGCTAGCGCTGTAAAGGTATCGGCAAGAATAAGATGTTTAGCAAGTAAAAAGGAAAAGATATACGTGTCAAGTTTGCAACACGATTTCTATTGGAATTTGCTTTTGGGAAAAGCTAGGTTTAACATAAGAACTATTGTCAAGAAACCTGAATTTCAACTTGTATTAAACCCAAACTCAAATCAAATATGCTTATACTCAAGAATCAGACAAAAAACCCTAACAATTCGAACAAACAAAAAGGAATACTATCAATAGAACATGAACTAGCCTTAGGTCATCAACATGATAGACCCAATTCATAGATAAACGGACTATCATGATGGTTAAACCCTAGATGAAAGAAGATGAAAATGATGATGAAAAGTTGATGATCAGAAGAGTTGTCTATCTCAACTCTTTCTCCACTCTCTTTTTTTATATGATGTCCATATAACATGAACCTAAAAAGAGGCTGCTCCACTTTTCCAACTACTCCATATATTAAACAGTCCCGGCCCATAGTGTCTCTTAAGCCCAGATAATAGCAGTATTCTTCTAACTCCATTATGCTCCATTAAGCCCAATCAACCATATTTTACATGGACCCAAAATAAACAACATCACACATTAGAAATAATACCACATAAACATGTTTGTTATTGAATTGAATTATTCATATATTTCAACATCCCCCCTCAATTCGATAATCAAACATAGAAAACATGTAACTTATATACAGGCAAATCGTTCGTGAGAAAACATACTCTGATCCTTTAAAAAAACTTTTTTTTTTGTTACTGTTATTTTTCTTAAAAACAATCTTACCAAAACCAATAAGATAACCTTTTGTGAAAAGAAATCGAGTTCTCTACTAATGCAACACAAACTATTTTTTTTTCAACCCCATATTTCTGCTTCTGCATAGATTTAGAAAAAATATAGAACAAAAGAAAGGACAAAAATTAAGTAACAAGAACAGCATATGTAGGAACTTCAGATTCACTGCTGCAGAAATAGCAATCTTAAAAAACACACAGTTTAAAGCACAACTAATTTGCAATTTGATTAATCCCAAAAAACAATTGATGAAAAAATTATTCAAACATCGATTTGGAGTACTTTTGAGCCATGATAACTCAAGACTGAAAAGAAAATTACCTCCTAAAATTTGGATACAAAATCATCAGTTTATTCCAACAAACAACTTTCAAACATCACATATCCATATTCTCTTTAGAGACTATTTCCAGAATCACCACAAGACTTTAAAAAATGAAACAAGTTTGATCATGTACAACAATCATAATTTCAGCACATGTTACGAGAAAATACAGGTCATGAACGAAGACATCGGCCAAATAGTTTTAAGAAGTACTTTTTCAATACCATTCAAAATATGTTCATTAAGTATAAATCGCAAATAAACCACTTAAAATATTTATAAACTATATATTGGGCAATAACTTGCATACAAACACATTTTGACCAAAACATCACAATGAACAAAGATGCATCAGCTTTTATCAAATTAAAAGCTCAAAACATAATTTGAACACTGAGATGTAACTCCACACCGAAAATTCTAAAACATATGGCAACTTACAAATACAACTTTCTGTACAAAGAAATATGTTCGGGAACCTGTTTTTTTACCAAACAAACGAGCATATTCAGACCATCCATACAACTACAATTCAAACAAATAGTGAACTTTAGATCCACTACCAACAAAAGACAATTTCCGTAACAACAGAAAGAAACATATTGGAAGAACAAACTCCATTTAGAAACAAGTAGAATCATATGATTCCACAAAACTATCAGAAACATATCCGATAAGAAATAGAAATATAAAAGCCACACGACTTTTAAGAACTCAGAATCACGTCTGAAAACAAGACATGTGAAGAACATAAAGACTAATTTGACTTGATCAAAAACTTTTACAACTTTACAAGAAGCATTAAACGAACTTGTAAAGAACATAAAGACTAATTTGAACCAAGCAAAAACTTTTACAACTTCACATATAATACCGAATCATAAGATTCAAAAGACAAGTCTGATAACAATAAGAGTAGCATAAGCTATACCAGACCAGAAGACACAGCCAAACAAGAAGATCTGATTGAACCCAAAATCAAATTTTTGCAATCAGAAAACACATCTCTCTTAAAAGAGAAACATTTGAGGCTGTTAGAAATATTCAAGAACACTCTTGTCAAAATATAGGTAAAATACGTGAACCATACAGTTCAACTAACCAGAGACAAGAAGACATACGGGTCAAGCAAACCATAACGAAACCAAACATGGTACTAAGCCAAATAAGGTTTCCATGATACAAAAGAAAACCCTTCAAGAAACGGCCATAGCTGAAAGACAATATTAAAGCTGTTAAAGACAAATAGACTATGTCAATAGTAACATAGAACAATCAGATCACATAATCAACTTACAACAATTGTAGACAAGACTTGGAAATATATACCCAATCAGAAAAGTAACATACTGTTTGAAAATATTAAGCCACACAGTTCAAGAAGCTTAAGAAGGTTTCACATCCTAAACAAGTTGTGACCGAACAAACAATAAAACCCACAATCATCCACATGAGATTCAAGAGACAATAAAAAAATCTATGCTTGAACTAGTTATCCAACTGATAATATCATAGAATGAGGACATCCTCTTCACAAAAGATTTGATTTGATAAAAACTTTCCAACTGAGAAATTCAACCTAAACCATAAACAATATTCAAATGACATCTTGATTAAGACCTCTGTGTGAGAAATTTCACTTGAATTATAATGTTTAGAACTCCTTTTTTAATTACAAAAAAGTTTTATTTTTCAAAAGACTAAATTCCACATAATCCAAATCCACATAAGGTAATCTACAACCTAGACGACATGTGAATATTAAATGACATACTAAATCCATGAGTTCTATACACAACACTAAAGTTGCTTGTTCTTTAATAATGTGAAGCAAGTAAACATCCCAAAGAGGTTATATATGATCAGATTATGTCTTACTCTTCAAGTATTATTAACAATGATGGCATGACAAGAAATAAAACAACTGATTTTTTAAGCATCAACTTTTGAGAAAATTGCCACATACATGAGACCCACTCAAACTTGTAAATTATCACCTTTAGATCCACATATAACCCTTAACAGGACCATGTATTAACATTAGAAAATCATGCTTTGAAAAAGTGACTAACACCACAATCAAAGAACGTAATGATCCATCATTATCTTCTCAAAAACTATCACATAGAAAACCTCTACAACCTCTTGAGTAGTTTCAGAAACTTCAAGATGTAATTTTGTTATACAAAAGTAAATGAACAGTTCAACTCTAGATTTTGGTTATTAAGAAATTAAGGAGAACCACGTTTCATTACATTTGAGAAGATATCTTATTAAAACAACTAATTTCAAACTATATCTGATTGCATGAGTAGGACCAAACATGAAGCAACTATACCATATGAATTAATTGATTTAATGTGGTTGATTTGTGGAGTTGTTTGTTATTTTTGGTATGATTTTGCAATGATTTAAAGAACAAACTTATACCTACACAACTATAAGAGCAACTACAACTAAACTTCTATAAGAAACTGAGAGAAACTATAAAAGATGCAAATCCGAGTATTGGAATCTAATCAACAGAAAACCTTAAAGAGAGTTCATAAAGTTGCAAATAAGAAGACACAAGGAAGGAAAAAACCAAACAAAATGAACGTTTGTATCTGAAAATTAGAGATATTATGGACCAGCAAAGAAAAGCAATGTCACAAAAGCAAAATATAAGCAGACCAAGATCAGTAACACATGATAATCTCAACAGCAACTGAGGACTACCGAAAATACCAGGGAGACGCAACACCGACACACGCACTAGTGATAAGACAAATCAGATAGCAAAATGGTAGATCAATACAGAGACATGAGGTACTAAACCACACAAATCAATATAAAAAACAGTCATAAAACACATAAGCATATGCAGCATGTTTTTGATGCAAGACATACAACTGTGTGTGTCTCTCACCAGTTGTCGTCCATCTTGCCAGTTCAGATACGCTTTACAAAAATAATTCGTGTGACAGAAAAATTAAAGAGTTAAAAATAGGCAACTTACAAACTCCCAGCAGCCCAGTAGATAGGATCATGATCAACAACTCTTAGTGACTCAAAAATCACCAGACGAAGACCAAACACTCAACGACCGTCGACCACTTCAATTCAACCGCCACTCCGAATCTTGATAGAAGGACAATTTCTCTAACTTAATTCTTGGCCATTAAAGGTATTGGAATGTTGTTATTTCAGTCTTGTTCCGTCAGATGCCAAATGGACAAAGAGTGAGAACCCCCAATAACCATTAATGAATCCCAGGAGCAAGATCACACTCTGTTCAAACTATAACCATTGCAACTCGTATTCAGTACAAAATTAGTAACGTGGAAGATACGGGTCAGCTCGGCGACCGAGGCCTGTTCCAACAACTTCGATTGAAATTCGAATGACTTTGACCATCGGCTAGGGTTTCAAATAACTCCAACACAGATTACCCAAAAGACGATCAGAAGACAAACTTTTCAGAGCAATAGAACCTAAACCAATTTTCACAGCGGAAGAACTTTGATAACCAAGATAGATGGGCTACTCAGTATCAACCAAATAGATAAAGAGAATGATAATCAAGAGCCTTACAGCTCTGATACCATGTCAAGAAACCTGAATTTCAACTTGTATTAAACCCAAACTCAAATCAAATATGCTTATACTCAAGAATCAGACAAAAAACCCTAACAATTCGAACAAACAAAAAGGAATACTATCAATAGAACATGAACTAGCCTTAGGTCATCAACATGATAGACCCAATTCATAGATAAACGGACTATCATGATGGTTAAACCCTAGATGAAAGAAGATGAAAATGATGATGAAAAGTTGATGATCAGAAGAGTTGTCTATCTCAACTCTTTCTCCACTCTCTTCTTTTTATATGATGTCCATATAACATGAACCTAAAAAGAGGCTGCTCCACTTTTCCAACTACTCCATATATTAAACAGTCCCGGCCCATAGTGTCTCTTAAGCCCAGATAATAGCAGTATTCTTCTAACTCCATTATGCTCCATTAAGCCCAATCAACCATATTTTACATGGACCCAAAATAAACAACATCACACATTAGAAATAATACCACATAAACATGTTTGTTATTGAATTGAATTATTCATATATTTCAACAACTATAACATAGTTCTGCAGTTGTTTTTGACTTTCTGGGATGGCTGGAGTGATTGATTATATGTTATCACAGCATCATGTTATCAGGGCTTGTATGTGAATCAAGTAATCAACTAATATGGATTTATGATATTGATATTAGGGGAAATCTTGTTGTGAAAAGGCAGTCACTACTTCCTCGAGTTCTTTCTGTTAGTGAAAGGGAAGCTGTTCTTAAGAAGCCTTTTAAACCTCCTTGTGCTGATGGGTATTCTAACCAGAATGAACAACTGATTCGCCGCCTGTGTGCTCGTAAGCGGTTTGTACCTTGGGGATCAAACAGGCCAGCTTTGATTCCGATAACAAATAGGTTGAATGCTCATGTTTCTGTGGAGGAGGAAGTGACAGAAGTGGTTACAAAGCTGCCACCAGATGTTGAGCCTCTGATCTTATGGCAGCCTGAAAATTCTGAAGATGGAGATGGCAATTCGGTACCCATAGAAGTGGATCATATACTTGTTAAGTTTCTCCGACCCCATCAGAGGTACTTCATTAATTAGAAAATGTATTAGATATACATACAAGTAGATATATGAGTAATCTGTGGCTTGCATATTATTGTGCAGGCTATGTCTTGATATATATGGCTTACAAGCTGTTGTTATTTAATATTGCAGGGAAGGGGTACAGTTCATGTTTGAATGTGTTGCGGGTTTATGCAATCCTGATATCAATGGATGCATTCTGGCTGATGACATGGGGTAAATAGTTAATATTACTTGCTAATGCTCATAATGATGTGATGAATACATTGACTGTTTCTTATGTACCAATGCTGTGTATTTTAAATAGATTGGGGAAGACCTTGCAGTCGATTACATTGTTATATACTCTTCTCCGTCAAGGATTTGATGGGAAACCATTGGTTAAAAAGGCAATAATTGTAACTCCTACAAGTCTAGTAAGCAATTGGGAGGCAGAAATTAAGAAATGGGTTGGTGAAAGAGTTAAGCTTGTTGCTTTATGTGAAAGTAGTCGTGATGATGTCATCTCCAGCATTGATAACTTCAGAAGCCCACATAGCCGATTACAGGTAAAGGTAGTCAAAGTTCTTTAGGTTGGAACTAGACACAAACTGACACTGGTTATTTCCCAGGTACTGATCGTTTCCTATGAGACCTTTCGAATGCATTCATCAAAATTTAATGATAGTGGCTCTTGTGATCTTCTCATATGTGATGAAGCACACAGGCTGAAAAATGACCAGACCTTGACTAATAGAGTAAGTGTAGTAATTTTTGGTAACAATACAAAATTTTGGATTTTTGGTGCTAACTGGCCATTTTTTAAATGATCAGGCATTGGCAGCCCTTTCGTGCAAAAGACGCATTTTATTATCTGGGACTCCAATGCAAGTGAGGAATATTTGTGGATTTTTATTGTGTTATTCCTTCCTCCCTTCCGTAAAATTGACATTATCTGCTTGACTGCTTTGGCACCTAGCTAGTAAAATTGTTTTACTATTAGAAAACTGTCTAAATGTTTTCAGCAACAAAATAGCGAAGAAATGTTTGGAGCACATTTGATAATTGATACTATTAGCATTATATAGCAGTTAAAACTTAACTTGGGCAAATATATAATTTTATTTGGAAATTTTCTCTACAGATAGGAAAAGTTGCAATTGCTATATAACATACAAAAAAGAAATTGTTGCTGTTATTGTGGACGTGGGGGGAAAGATGGGAGAGGGAGTGTTATAAAGTGTTCATTGTTGTCAATTATTTTGTCTGTTTTGTAACACATTCTTTTTTTTTTTCATTTAAACTACTTAACTACTAGAATCACCTAGAAGAGTTTTATGCCATGGTGAACTTCACAAACCCAGGGATTTTGGGTGATGCTGCGTTTTTTCGACGTTATTACGAGGTAAGCTAACTAATAAACCTTTTAATTATTAATTACCATAGAACTCATCAACTTCACTACTAATATAGTGGATTTGAACGTTCTAGTTTTCGTATAATATCATTTTTTTTGCTGTTTGGCACAGTAGTTAGTGGAAATGACCTAAGGACAAACAATGGTTTAATTTAAATTTTCATTGTTTTAATCCGAGTTTTCCTTAATTTACTGATTTGAAGACACCAATCGTTTGTGGGAGAGAACCCACTGCTTCCGAAGAAGAGAAACATCTTGCCAATGAGCGCTCAGCAGAACTGAGTGCAAAAGTGAATCAGGTAATTTTGTCTCATTGATATATAATTAAAACTAATTTAGGATATGAACTTGTTTTCCAGGATATGCTCATTCTTAAAATTTGTGTTGTCAGTTTATATTAAGGAGGACTAATGCATTGCTATCCAATCACTTGCCACCGAAGGTATATAATTATCTGTCATTTCTTATAGTTATTTGCCTATGAATTTTCTGTCTACTAATAGAAAGCATTATAGATGCGCTTTTTGGCCCTTTCTTTTCTCCCACTGTATTTTATTTTTAATATTCTAAGCTGCTACTGTTGATAGTTAATAGTAAAGCCATGTTTAGTCTCTGATCTGTAATTTTTAGCTAAACGTCGAGTAAAATTTGCAGATAGTTGAGGTTGTTTGTTGCAAGCTGACTCCTCTCCAAAAAGAACTGTATACTCACTTTATTCATTCAAAAAATGTAAGTTTTTTTGGGCATTACTCTTAACGATATGTTTTTCAAAAGTGCATTGATAGTGGTCTAAACACTGAACATCTGAACGTACATGATTTTCCCTTTCGGTACACTGGGTGTAGGTGAAACAAGCTATCGCTGAAGATGTGAAACAAACAAAAGTTCTGGCTTATATAACTGCCCTGAAGAAACTCTGCAATCATCCAAAGGTAAATATAAAAAATACGACTGGAAGATTAAAAACATATCTAAATAACTGCTCTCACAAGTCATAAGTATCTCTTGTGTATGTACGCAATCATGTTGGTGTCATTTAACATTTCTGTGGTGTTTTAGAACTCTTGTCATTATTAGGAAATGTGTTCTGATGCACATTTTTTATATTGAAGCTGATTTATGATACAATGAAAAGTGGGAACCCTGGGACAGCAGGATTTGAGGGCTGTATGCGCTTTTTCCCTCCAGAAATGTTTGCTGGAAGGTAAATTGTGTCTTCTTGTTTTGTTTTTCTTCTTACTATAATTATTATTTTTATATTCATCTTAGTTTTTGTTAGATCTGGATCATGGACTGGTGGTGATGGAGCATGGGTTGAACTGTCAGGGAAGATGCACGTGTTAGCCCGTTTGTTGGCTAATCTGCGTAAGAGAACAGATGACCGAATTGTATTGGTTTCAAATTATACACAGGTTTGCAGATTCCACTTGGTTATGATTGTTTTAAGTTGCTATTTTAACTTTTTTCATTAGCAACTAGATTATACTTGGTTATTTCCAAGTCCTTTAAGGTGATCATATTAGATTTGATGTTTCAGACACTGGACCTTATAGTTCAATTATGTCGAGAAAGAAGATATCCATTCTTAAGGCTTGATGGGACTACTTCAATCAGCAAGAGACAAAAGCTGGTCAATTGCTTCAATGATCCATCAAAGGTATTCAAAATCCCTTCATTTATCAATTTTCATATTCATAATTTAATACAATTATTATCTTGCAGGATGAATTTGCATTTCTTTTGAGCAGCAAAGCTGGTGGTTGTGGCCTCAACTTGATAGGTGGAAATAGACTTGTTCTGTTTGATCCTGATTGGAATCCTGCCAATGACAAACAAGTATGTTTTTATTTTTATCTTATCTTATTTATAATTTTTTTTTGAAAATGATTCTTTCTTCTAGTAATAAATTTAAGAAACTTTTACCTTCCATGTAGGCTGCTGCAAGAGTGTGGAGAGATGGCCAGAAGAAGAGAGTATATATCTATAGGTTTTTAAGCACTGGAACCATTGAAGAGAAGGTAGTAGATCACAAACACACATACATGTATATATGTATGTATCTCATGCTCAACTTAATAGTGTATGAAGAAGTTTAATATTTTGGCAGGTGTACCAGCGACAGATGTCGAAAGAAGGGCTCCAAAAAGTAATTCAACAAGAGCTAGCTGATTCCAAGATGCAGGTGCTTATCACTTGCTATTTCTGTGTGTGTATACATGTGTTTTTGTTTCTCCAAATGTGCTCCTGAGTCACACCTTATACATGCATGCAGGGGAACAATTTCTCAACAGAGGATTTACGCGATCTATTTACATTCCATGAGGATGCAACGTAAGTTCTTTATTTCACCGACTCTATCTTTATTGCATGAGAAGTTGTTAACATCATAGTGATCGATTCCACTTTTACAGATCTGAAATCCATGAGAAGATGAACTGCGCACGTTGTGGAGAACAAACAACAGATAGAATTTCTATCGATGAAGAAGAAGAGGATATTGGGGGATTTGCAGGCATTTCTGGATGCTTGCATAACTTAAAGCGTTCCGAGAAACAGGTGGGCAGCCCATTGGAAGAGGATCTAGCTAGCTGGGGTCATCATTTTTTGCCAAACACTGTACCTGATACCATCTTACAAGCATCAGCTGGAGATGAGGTTTATAAATTTTAATTACATTCTGCTTGTATATATCAGTCATCTTAATTTAATCAAACAGTTCAACATAATTTGATGTTTGTTTTGTTGCAGGTCACTTTTGTTTTTACAAATCAAATAAGTGGAAAGCTTGTACCTGTGGAGCCAGTGGTAAAGTCAAAAACAGATGACGGTACTGCGGACACACACACATTAAAAGGTAATTCGCTTAAAAATTATACGTTACCGTTGAAACGTCAACAGACAATACCATCTAGTTGGTCCAGTGGTGGACCCAGAAACAAAGTACCAACTTCTCTTAGGACCTCACATCATATAGGAAAACCAATAGAAAGTACAACTCATGTAGTATCAAAACCTAAACTTTCCTTTGAAACTTATTTGCCTCAAAAGCGAGTCTCGCCTGGTCCTGTAGATGATGATGATTTTGCATAAACATTGTTTTACATGTTCTATTGAGTTCATGTCAAGAGTTTTAGATTAGCATGCACAAAATGTTGTGCCTTTGATTACATGCATACGCGATCAGTGAAGTAGTTTTGTCAAATAACCATTTAACTGCCATGCTGGTTTTGCTTTGTGTTTTGTCAAGTTTAGTATGTGAAACAGTAATCAACTCATCGTTGAGTATTAACTAAAGTGATAAACTCGACTTGTTTCTTATCTTTTTAACGGCCTTAAAGGACTAGGTTGATGGGGTTTGGTCCCATGGCTCTTTCTTCTGTTATGACCTTTTCGTGTACGATGAAGCTAGAGATAAATCAATTAATGAAATCATATCTGAAAAAACTAGACACTAGGGATAAACGAGAGTAAATTTCGGTTTTGTTCCCCGTGGTTTAACCATTTTACCATTTCAGTCCAAAAAGGAATCTTTGATCATATCATGCCCTGTTGTTTAAATTTTTGTAACGGTTTTGGTCCCTGACACTAATTCTGTTAGTTTTTACAGTTAAATGTGAGGGCATTTTAGTCATTTTACATTTGAAGGACTAGTCATGTAATTTTTGTTAGATTAGGATAATTGTTGTAATTTTTTAAAATAATAAAAACTAAAAAAACAAAACTTAATCTAATCCAAGCCAAATAAACATCACCCAATTTCCCCTATTTCTACTCCGGCCACCACCTGCGCTTAAACACACACACTTTCACCCATTTTCTCCCACAATGAAGCTGCCGGAAACCATTACCATCGCCGTCACCGGCGCCGACGCCGGCGACGGCCACACTATCAAACTTCTTGAATCACTCCTCCACTCCATCCACCACACTCAATCCTTCAAAACCAAATGGTCCATCATCCAATCAAAACTCTCCGACATCAAAACCCTAATCTCCGACTACCCCCAAAACCCCATCTCCGGCAACCTCCTTCACTCCATTTCACAAACACTCTCCCACGCTTTATCCCTCTCCGTCATGTGTCACACCCTCAACCCCCCCCCCCCCCCCCCCGGCCGGGAAACTCAAAACCCAAAACGACGCCGATTCCATCGCCGCACAGCTCGACAACCACCACAGAGACCTCGACGCCATCATCTCTAGCGGCGTTCTAGTTGTGCCGAAACTGAAGGCTTTGAAACGCTAGTCCGTATGAGTTGAATCGAGGCGGTTGGTGACTCGATTGCAGATTGGGTCGGTAGAGTGTAGAACCTTCGCGATGGATTCATTGTTGAAGCTGTTGGACGAGGACGATAAGAATGTTGTCATCGTCGTCGCGCAGAGCGTTGTTCCGGTGCTCGTGCGTTTGCTTGATGCCGGAGGTTCGCCGGAGGATGATAAGATGGTGGGAGTGTTGGGGATTTGGGTTGGATTAGATTTAAGTTTAATTTTTTTATTTTTTATTATTTTAAAAAATTACAACAATTATCCTTTTAATATAATTTACATGACTAGTCCTCCAAATATAAAATGACCAAACTACCCTCACATTTAACTGTAAAAACTAACAGAGTTAGTGTCAGGGACCAAAACCGTTATAAAAATTAAACCACAGGGCATGATATGATCAAAGATTCATTTTTGGATTGAAATGGTTAAAATGGTTAAACCACAGGACCAAAATTGAAATTTACTTGGATAAACGATGGTTTTGTTTTGAACTTTTCAATAACTGATTTTTTGGTTATAAACATCCACTATTTAGTTTATTATTATTATTATTATTATTATTATTTTTTAATTTTTATTTTATTTTATTTTTATTGATGCCGGGTAGGAATCAGGTAGGCTTGGACTAGTTTTTCCTTAAGCTGGCTTTTTTTCTGGAACTGGGAAGGAACTGAAACCAGGTCTTGTATAGGTGGAACCATACCCATATGAAATTGAGCAGGGTAGGGTTGTGTCTCGTTTTAACCAAATAAGGAAAAGTTTATGAATTATTTTTATAAATAAATATATGTTGAACAACATAAAGTTCTTATTTTATTTATTTTTGATAGTTAACTAAATAAAAGAAAAAGTGAATTACTATTTTGGTCCCGGTTATTTGGTTATTTTAAGTTTTTAACCATTTGAGTCCAAGAATTTTTTTTAGCAAATCGAGCCATGTGGTTTGTATTTTATAACATTTTCAGTCTAATACACTAACAGAGTTAAATTTTTTAGTTGGTTTATAATAAAATGATCAAAATACCCTTAAACTAAAATGATTATTTTAATAACCTCAGGGACTAAAAACGTAATTTACTCTTTCATACAGACATATTATATATGTCAGCCTTTCACCTCCCATTCCTTGTTTTGTGTTGAATGGGGTATTTAGTTGGTGGTATGAAAGGGATGAAGAGGTGATGGGGGTTAGGGACAGAGAGTGGTTTTGGTGTTGTAGAGATATGACATCTTGCTTTTTTTATTTTGAGATTGTAATTTTACTTTTTGAAAAGTAGATTCATAAAGAGGTTAATCTCCAACGTTTAGTTTAGACTAGAAGGTGTTGACGTGCGTGTTGAATGCAAACTCATCAGAACTTCGGGGTAATATGGTTATTTTTATTATTCAGCAGCGTCAATCAGATACTGAATCAAACATCTAAGTTTCAGTCAGATGCAGACTCAATCAGAACTTCTAATTGGGTCAGTTTCTGACTCAGTCAAATCTTACTGAGTCAGGATAATCAAACAGCTCATAACTCTGTTAATGCATTGGACTGAAAGAGTTATAGAATACAAACCACAGGGCTTGATTTGTTAGATAATTCTTTTCTAGGATTTAAATAGTTAAAATGACCAAACCATAGATATTAAAATAGTAATTTACTCTAAAAGAAAATATATTCTCTACTTTTCAAAAAGTGATAACAGAGTTAGCGGTCGTTTTAGCGGGAACTATTGCAAACGAGTCACCATATAATAGGCGAGTTTTTTGTTGGATTCGTTGAAAGATGGTCTATCATTCACCTCTAGTTTTTTTTTTTGGGTCCAAACTGGTTCCACTGTTGACTGGGTAGGAACCTGTTTTGGTTTGAGTCTTCGGGTTTAGACCTGGTTTTTTTATGCACCTCTAGTGTGAGTATTGAAAGGTCAACACACTAAATTTGAATAATTTTAAAGTAAACAATAACGTTGTGTTCTCGAGTTATTCTTAAAGATGATAGGAAATAAAGTATGAATAATTTTAAAGTAAACAATAACGTTGTGTTCTCGAGTTATTCTTAAAGATGATAGGAAATAAAGTAAGAAGAAATTGTAAAATATTTATGTTTGTGAGATTTTAAATGGAAAGAAATAAAATGAATCGAAAGAAAGGTTTCTAATAATCTTCACTTTATAAATCGACGGATTTAAAGAGAAAACAATTGAAATTTAAAGTTATGTCATTTATCAATTTACCTTTCCACTCAATATATAAAGATTACATAATCTTTATAGTATTTTATTTTTAATGTGTGAATTTCTTTTCATTTAAACTTTGAAATATAAAATTTACGTTATATTTTTCTTTATTTTCTTTTCTCTTCTTAATCCCATTTTCTTTCCTTCTATTTACTAAACTCAAGAACACAATATAAAGGCAGAACATGAATGTGACATAAATGGATACTACAAAATACTAATGATTTGAATTTATACTTTAAATATGCTATAAACAATTGAGTCGATTACAAATCTATGTAGTATCATATAGTTTGATCGATACATGAAAATGACAATCATTAATCATGTTACGATGTCAAGCACAACAAAATATGAAATCAGCAACGGAATAGACACAATTGTGCCAAAGATGACCCTGTAAGATAAGATCGAATGATCGAGAGAATCCAAGATAGTAAACCGTAAAGTAATACCGCTATAAGCTGGCTATTACTAATGAAACATTATGAATACCTAAATATCATTAGGTAAGTACTAATTTATAGTAGAAAATCAAATTATGATATCTTGGGTTTAGACAAGGGTGACTCGACTCAACTGATATTGTGATATCTAAGGTTTTTATAAGAAAAGCAAAGAATCATTATATTTAGATGTTTTTTATCTATTAAAATTCACTCCTAACACTACTTTATGTGATTGTGTGGTTTTATAAACCGTATACAAAAATATATGTCAATCATATTCTCACATGTTAAGGTTGTTAAGCAAAAGTTTCTTTTTTATGAAAAAGAAGGCCTGATAAAATCCGGTTTATGTTTTCGAAAAGGTTGAGTCGACACTACAAAGAGTTTTGATATGTTAAGATCTTTTAAAAATCATAAGTAAGAACTTAATTAAGTAGTATTTATAACATTGGCATGGAGTTCATATTCCTTGGCAAACACGAAAGACGTAATAGCTTGAGGTAGCGCAGCCTGCCAACCAAAGATACTTTAAAATATTAACGTTTTAAATTATTACATTAAGAAAAAAAATATATTTTTTATATTTATACAATATCTTTTATAAAATTAGGTTACCAAAATTTCGATTGAAATCGTTACCTAATACTATTTGAATAGTAACTAACCGACATAATGTCTAGTAATTAAAGATTAGTAATGACAAAAAAAAAAAATTATATAAGTGGTTAGATTAAGATTACCTGAATGATGGCTATACAAAGGACATCACCTCACAAACCGATGATAAGAGAACCAATAGCCATCGTTACTGGTGCAACAACAAACCGCAATAGCATTGTGAAAGCAGTTAGTGTCCAACCGCAATCGATTATCTTTGATTGTAAAGCCATGAATAGTCCTGTAAAATTAATTATAAAATGGCTTAATAGAGATTAAATTAGGCCACTCAAATCATTCTACGTGCCAAAATGAGTCACTCTCAGTCGCTAACATTAAAAGATCCAAATGGATAAACACTCCTCACAACCACTGTCAATCACCACCCTCTCAAAAACATATATACCAAGTAAATTTTTTTTACTTCAAAAATGATGTTAAAAGGTTGCCCAAAAGGAACCGAAAAAATCCTCACCAATGCAAAACATGGCAACACCTGCACCTGCTTCAGACATGATCAACACCGATCCTTGTATGATGCTTGGCATTTTTAGATCCCACCTGAAATCATCAGTAAATTAATTTGCAAACTTAATAAACGTGTAGATTATTTACATAAAAACTATTAAACTAATTTCTTCATGTATTATTATTTTGTATAATTTACTTAAACATGTGTATGCTATAACGAACAATCAAACTATATCGTTAGTTTTTAAATTGTTTTATTAGTTTAACTGTGCATCTGTGAATTTTATGCATAAATGAATAATCAAACAACTTGATTATGTATATATATATTTTAATTATTTTATATTTTCATACATATGCATAAAAACAAACACAGACTAATTTGTTCATACATATATTTTACTTTTAGGAAAGAGCAGAAAAACGATAACCATTACATTTAAATTAATTTTTTTACCCTTTTAAAGATTTGAAAAAAAAATAATAAACGAGTTAGATTTATCATGCGTGTTCTCATAATATATAATAATAGATTAGAAACACATGTATTACATGGGTAGAAAAATCCAACGTATTAAAATCATTAGGCTTTATTAATATTTTGTATGTTACATATATATTATTAGCAATTAATAAAATAATAATTAATGAAAAATTTAAAAATTATAAATAAGACATAAAATTTAAAAATATAAAAGTATATTTTAAGATAAGATACAAAAGAAATGTTATAAATTACAATATTTTAATAACTTATTAAAAATAAAAAGATTTATATTTTGAATATTTGTTTATTTTGTTACTTATTTAAAATCACTTTTATTTAATAGGAGAGATATGCAAAAAAAAGGTTTAGATTTAATGAGAAGTTTTCACGTATCACTTCAAAAGTTTCTATTATTAGATAGTATAGATTCTAAATTTCTAAGCATGATTATGCAGATTTGATATGGAAATTTAATGTATATTCGATATGGAAAGTAACTTACCTGTAGGATACAAGTGCCCATGCAAGCCCAAAGATGCATGCATAAGAATTAGGATTCTTAGCATGCAAGCTTTACACCAACAATTTTCAACATAATAAAAATAGATGGTCTTCTTGTAGTTGCCACATGATCTTCCTTAGTATCACCTTCTAGACAAAATTCTAGATCTATCGTTGATCCGATCAAGTGACAATTTATTTACACTCTGGAACGCGTACATCGTCAGCAGGACTACACTCCATATTGTAAATTGCAAAATAGACGATTGAATAACAAGATTCTCCCCAACAGGACCAAACATTGCTCCCATAAGCGGGACACCAATGACGAGCGAGTTATTCAAGCTAGCCAAAGAGAAGCTTGTGATTGACCAAGGATAGTTTCCTTTAGTAGTAAACTTAGCCCATATTAATATTGCTATGAGTATGATGCCTTTGGAGATAACATCAGCAACTAAGAACCTAAAGTTCATTTTGTAGGGGTTCACTTGAGTTGTGAAGTTATATGTGAAAAAAGGAATGATATTGAAGTAGCAACTTAGCCGGTTTATCGCGGCACAATGGTCGGGGTTAAACATGTGCCACCATCTCACGGACCCGTATCCGAGAATCAGGGCTAGTAGAGCGGAAACATCGACGCGACGACATTGTAAATATCATCCCACCCTATCATTTTAGTTTTAGAGAGAGCTTTTAATTGGTTTGTTTCGTTTATGTGTACTTGCTTGTATTGATGGAAATGAGCTAACAAGCTTAACTATATATAGTGCACATTTGGTGACGTATAGCTGTTGTTTTTGGACTTTCTTTCTGTTTCTAGCTGCATATACAAACAATTCTTATTATTAAAATAATCGATGATGAATCACCCAAAAAAAAAATTAACTCACGATCTAATTTTATATGTCAACTTTGGTATTAATTATGTGTAACAGTAATAACTAAACTCTTATATATCTTGAGAACTTTTTTTCACACAAGATTTAGCATCATGTTATTTCCATTTTTTTTTAAATTTAAAAACGTTCATAACTTTTTTTTTTAAAAAAAAGTTCACCACAAATAAGTATTTTTATCTTTCCTACGCGTATCATATTGATAATACCCTAAAAATATTGTCCACCCGTTATTTACAAATGTATAAATTAGGTATTACACATGTGTAAAATAAAAAAAAGTAAGTTTTTTTTATTTGTAAATTATTTATGACCTTTTTATGAAAGAGGTAAACGAGAGAAATATTTTTAATTATTTTTTATTTTTATGTTATTTTTTATTTTATAATTTTTTTATTATGTTTTTATAAAACTTCTCACTTACACCGATTCCTAGATTTCAAAAAGAAAAGTTCTTCTTGGAACCCTCCCCAACCCTTATAAACCCTAATCATAAACATTGGATTAAAGAAAGACTAAAAACCCCAAAGAAAAGAATGACTAAAAAAATACCAAGGGGAAGAAAGAAAAAAAAGTCAAAAATAAAAAAAAATCAAAGTAATGAAAATAAAACAAGAAATGAAAAAAAGAGAATATACTTCGTTTTTTTCTTTGTGGAAGTACGCCCCTCCACCACTATAAAGCTTAATAATAATTAATAATAATAAAATAATAATAATAATAATAATAATAATAATAATAATAATAATAATAGTAAGCTGTCACTCCTAATTTATGCTTGATATTATTCACGAACCACATGCATTAATAGTTAATAGTAATATTAATTAATATTAAAAGGTTAGTGAACGTAGATGTGACTAAGAATAGCACTAATATGAGTTAAAATGCAGGATATAACTCTAGGGTTTCAATATAATCTTTATAGAACTCCACTAAATCTTCTATTTTTTGGTGAATAAATATTTGCTGGTTTTTAGAGTCATTAGATATGTGGGCGGGTCAAAGTTGATTATTTCATAAGAAAAGCTTACTATTAGTTAAGTACTTAGGTTGATAGTATAATGGTCAGTGTCAAATACTCTTTAAAGAACAGTCAGACTCAAGCCTGATTAGAAGTAGTTTAATATGAAAAAAAAACAAAGTTTATCGATCCGTGCTTTCTTTTTCTTTGGGAGATCAGTACACTAATTTGGAGATCTATAATTAACAATAAATGCATATCAATAACGCGGCATAAAAGGATTTTACAAATTACTAATGATACAAATTGATACTTTGAATATGTATGATACGATCAGAAACACTTGAGTTAAATACAAAATCCTTCTAAGGTTATTCAATCTAATCGGTGCATGAAAATGACAATCCCCAATGATATAATCATGTTACGATGTCCAACACAATAAAATATGATATCAACAGTGGAATGGACACAATAGTGCCAAAGATGACCCTGAAAGCAAAGATCGAACAATTGTGAGAATTCAACTATCCAAGATATTAAAAACAATTTAAGGAAACTATTACTAGAAAGTAGAAATTTGACTTTCACCCAAAAAAGATTACCAATGGCTAATTATATCATTGGTAACTACCCATAATATATAGTAGAAAATCCATCTACGACATCTTAGTTTTGGATATGGACCTCATATTTGGTACCAAATTCTTCGGCTTTAACTTTGTTTAATTTGAGGTTTTGACGAAAAGAGCTAATAATCACTACTTAGAAAGATATTTTTTCACTAAAACTCACTTTAATACTAATATTTGATTGTATGTCTTTTGGAAATCGTATAAAACGGATGTCATTCCTATTCTAACGTATTAGGATATCACATAAAAGAATCTTTTTGTGTGAAGAGGGGCTGATTTTAGAATATGCTTTAGGTTTCCTCAAAATTGAACTAAGTGTGTAAATAGTTAGATCATTTTAGATCTTCAAAACGTTAAAATAAAGAACTTACGCAGTGCTAAGCACAGTTGTATGAAGTTCATATTCCTTGGCAAACACGAAAGATGTAATCGCTTGAGGTAGTGCAGCCTGTAAATCAAAGATGCAAAGCAATAAAATAATTTAAATCTTTAGCGTTTGAAATATAATATTAAGAAAAAATATATATATTTTTTACTTTCTTAAAGCATCTTTTATGAGATTGGTTGCAATAAGTTTGACTAAAAGCACTACTTGACACTATTTTTAAATGGTATTTAACCAACATAAATAAAATGACGACTAATTAGAGATTAGTAATGATAAATAACTTGTATATTAATATGATCATCAAATGACATTTATATAACATATTTATATGAATAAAGTGGTTAAATAAAGATTACCTGAATGATGGCCATACAAAGGACATCACCTCGCAAACCCACTATAAGAGAACCAATAGCCATCGTTGCTGGTGCAACCACAAATCTCAGTAGCATCGCATATGCGGTTAGCGTCCAACCGCAATCTATTATCTTCGGTTGTAATGCCATGAACAAACCTACATGAATTTTAAATTTTATGATTGTCCTTCATGCTAGTTTTTAATATAAGTTCATGCAAATATATCAAAGAATTTAGAGTTCAAACTTATGTAATTAGCAAAGAACTAGGGGTGAAAATATCCAACACAAGAAATAACAAGGTTTTGAATTAGCTAAGATAACTCATTTTATCAACTGAACTCAACCCGTTTAATAAACGTATTGGCCTATAAATCCGTTTAAATTTAAGCGTTTTTCTTTTTAAAATATACAAATCTAGTTTAAGTTCATCAATCATTCAACCAGTCAACCTATCAACTAGAAACTCTTTAACCTGCCAACACACCAATGCGCACCTAAAAACATACTTTAACCTAATCAATGTGGGTCATATTGATTTAAAAAGTTTGCCTAAAAGGAGGTGAAAATCCTTACCAATACAAAACATAGCAACACCTGAACCAGCTCTAGACATGATCAATACCGATCCTTCTATTATACTTGGCATTTTTAAATCCCACCTGAAATCAATAGATTTGCAAACTAATTATTCAGGGATCCTTTAAAAACCATATTATAAATGAAAACTATGAAAATCAGAGGTTACATATATGTACGTACATGTTACAAAGTGTACAACTAAAAGATTACATACATGTATGGGTTACGTATATGTAAATACGTGTTACCAAGTGTAAAACTAGGAGTTACGTACACGCAGCTCCTACAAGTTACATATATATAACGAACTTGAAAAATAAGGTTGAAGTTTACTCAAATATACTTTAAACAATTTAAAAGTTAAATCAATTTAAATTATGTGATTGGGTAATGGTGGTTTTCATAGTTTTTAGTTATAAACATGGTTTTCATTTGATCTCTCCCTTTTATATATATATATAATATAAGCATACAATTATATATATATATATATATACACTTACACATGCAGTATATAAATATATATATATATATATATATATATATATATATATATATATATATATATGATCGGCCTCCTCAACTGTGTATCGATCGAAAGGCGGGGCGGCACAGCCCCGAGAAGGGTAGGAATGGCCTCAGCTGTCCTTTAGCGCGGTGTCTTTTTGTTCGCGCCTCCCTTAATTCTGATCATAGCCGTCTTGTCTGCAGTCGCCAAGGAGAGGCTGGATGGAATTAAGCTCGACCAGCGGGAGAGGAAGCATGACCAATCCGGAAAGTGATTATGTTCCCTCTCTTTTTTTTTTTAGGATTCCGAGGACGGGCTATATATATATATATATAATTTTATACTGTATACTTACACATGTAGTATTTATACATACATACATACATACATACATACATACATACATACATACATACATACATACATACATACATACATACATACATACATACATACATACATACATACATACATACATACATACATACATACATACATACATACATACATACATACATACATACATACATACATACATACATACATACATACATACATACATACATACATACATACATACATACATACATACATACATACATACATACATACATACATACATACATACATACATACATACATACATACATACATACATACATACATACATACATACATACATACATACATACATACATACAATTTTATACTATATACTTACACATGTAGTATTGATATGAAAATTTACTTGCCTGTAGGATACAAGTGCCCATGCAAGCCCAAGGATGCATGCATAAGAATTAGGGTTCTTTGCAAGCTTTACACCAACAATCTTCAACAACATCAAGACAGGTGGTCTTCTTGTAGTTACCACATCCTCCTCACCATTACCTTCAAGATCCGTTGCTGATTCGTCTGGTGACAATTTGTTTATGCTAAAAAACGCGTACATCATCAACAAGATTATATTCCACATTGTAAATTGAAATATAGAGGATTGAATAACAAGATTCTCTCCGAAAGGACCAAACATTGCTCCCATAAGCGGTACCCCAACCACGAGCGAGTTATTCAAGCTAGACAAAGAGAAGCTTGTGATAGACCAAGGGTAGTTCCCTTTTGTAGTAAACTTAGCCCATACACATATTGCTATGAGTATGATGCCTTTGGAGATTACATCAGCAGCTAGGAACCTAAAATTCATTTTGAAGGGGTTCACTTGGGTTGTGAAGTCAAATGTGAAAAGAGGGATGATGAAGTAGCAATTGAGCCGGTTTATCGCGTCACAATGGTCCGGCTTGAACATGCGCCACCACTTCACGGACCCGTATCCGAGAATCAGTGCTACGTACAGTGGAAACATCGACGCGACCACCTTGTAGATGTCATCCCACCCTATCATTTTAACTTTTCAGCGTGTGTGCGAGTGCAAGTGCGAGTGTATTTTTTTATTTGTGTTCTTGTTTGTACTGATGGAAAATGAATTAACAAGCATGGGGTTATATATAGTGCATGTTTAGTGATGTATAGCTGTTGTTTTTGGACTTTGTTTCTATATCTAGCTATATATGTACTATACACACCTTTTATTTTAATAATCTCTTAAAACATGTAGTTAACGTAGATGTGACAAAGGATGCACTAATTTGAGTTGGTTGTCAAGAAATAACTCCGAGGTTTCAATAGCATATTTATAGATCTCCACTAACTATTGTAACATTTGCTGGTTTTTAGAGTCCTTACATCTGTGGGTGGGTTGAAGATGATCCTTCATTCCACAAGAAAAGCTTACCGACTCGATTTATCTTACTCTTTGTTGTTTTTAACGTGAAATTTTTGATGAGAATGATATATAGTATTATTACAAATCAGAGGACTTTCAGCGAGGATTATATACATTGTTTGTGACCGTGGGTGAAGGTAGAGTATAATAGTGGAGTTTGGTAATTTTTTAAATGATTCTGTTGTGAAATACAGTATCATGTCGTATGACGTATGTATCTAGGGAACAATCGCTTCAAAATGAATTCTCCCTAGATACATCTATTCAATGACATTATGTACCTATGGTGATTTTCAATATGTACAGATCCGAGAGGTAGGAAATGCGTCGTAGGGTAAAGAGTACGTCTCACTGACATTACCTAAGGATCACCAACATATCACCAACAATACCTGATGCAGCGACGATCTCTTATGCACAATCCTTATCTGTAGGTCCGTGAAAAAGATCAACAACGAATAGTTGTAAACTTTTTTTTTTTTTTTAATTTTCTACTATCCATCGGTAATCATCTAACAGAATTAGTACCTGTTGGGAATAACGAAAGAGTAATACTACTGAGTACAAGTTTTTACTGAACTTAAGATTTCAGTGGAAGTTCAGTTGCATTCGAAAGTTTCTACGAGATGAACAAAGTTTCTACCGAAGTACATTAATGACGTAGTTTCGATCGAATAGTTGGTGTTGATAGCAACTAAAGACTAAGATACTAACAGATCTTTAGTTAGTTATTTGGATCCTTATAAATCATAATATATCAAGGGTAGATTAGTTAGTTATTATTTAGTGTGACATATGTTTGTAACTTTGTAATCACTCACTGTAATCGAATATACAATAGTGGTTGAATAATAAACAATTTGTTGTTTCTTATTGTTCTTATTCAACTGTTCGTAATACCAATTAGATCTAATTTCTCTACTCTAATTGAAGACTTGAATCATCAATAGTTCTTCACTGTACTAGGAGCTGGCTATTTCCCGTAGGGTAGGTTATAGTAAAAATATATTTTATCTAAAAACTTTAAAAAAAATCATGGTTTTGACACTTGTTCTTCTATTGTTTTAAAGAGAATGACATTTTGGTTATTGCGTCAAATATGTTAGCTCATTGTGTCAAATATTAGTTCATTATGTCATATATTTGTTACATGTATTTTTATTTTGTGTATTTTTGTTATTGTTTCTATAGATTATATAAAATTGTTATTTATCATCATGTTTTACAATTAAAAGTACAGAATAATATATTTTCACCAATGTATTTTTCAAAACTCAACAATTGATTAAGGAGATTGATGGTAATATTACTTCTTACACCTTTTAGTTTTAAATATCTTTTTATTTGAACATTTCTCATTTTTTATGTCAGACGTTTTCGGATCGCAAAAAAAGGAAAAAAAACACGAGTAATGAGTTATTTGCACATTTGAGAAAGCTATGCCTGTTCGAGAATGATCTAAATTCCGGTGCAAACATACACAACAAATTCAATATTGGAGGAAAGCAAATCATATGCATATTTACTTATT
Organism: Flaveria linearis; assembly: GCA_024085815.1. NCBI lineage: Eukaryota > Viridiplantae > Streptophyta > Magnoliopsida > Asterales > Asteraceae > Flaveria > Flaveria linearis. Next base: position 54,042,938 of record CM044016.1, read on the forward strand.
TAGTGCTTAGGTTGGTGGTGGGCTAGTGGCTCATTCAATTGAAGTAAAAACCAACAACCATTTACTAAAGCTCGGTATCAAAAAGTACATGCCTCTAGTCTAATGGTAGCTGATGTGTATATAATGATGTATTCTTATATAGTTAAAGGTTCAAGTTCTACGATAGATAATGATGTAGATTTAACCATTTAAGAGTAGAATTAGATGACTGTTTTTTACCGTTCTAAAAAAGTTATAGTCAAGTTTTGTTCGCTCTTTCGTCTTTTCGGTTTTTATACGAGCTGTTTAGGTGACCAATTGCTGATCGATATCATGGTGTTTTTCCCATTGCCTACCCACTAGCCAATGTTCAATTAATTAGTGGTGAAATAATTAAGATTCCATGATGGGATGATTTTGGGGGAGGAATGTGCGCACAGCTGAAAAAGGCAACGGTGTAAAACTAAAGTAGGCACTTAAAGGTGATAAATAAATAGATGTAAAGCAAGATGTATGCAATAAACATGTGATTGTCAATTTGAAGCTGTGGGCACAATCGGCTTAAGAAAGTAGAAACATATGAACAAAAAAAAATAATATAAAACCTTGAAACTTAGAAAGGCACCACTCGCGTGGTATTCAAACCAAAAAGTAATTTTTTCTTTACTTTTAAATGCCATTTAATCGGATTTAAATTTAAACTACATTTGTGGTAACAAACGATTTGAGTTATGGAGTTATCTTTCTCATCTCTTTATTTCTGACACTTTTTATCTACCTCATTAGTTACATATTAGTTTTTTTTCATTCAACTATAGGTAACCAATAAAATGGGCTATCTTTTAATAAATTTTATCGAATTTAATCTTGAAAGTGATCTTAATATGAAAACAACTTTTGTATAAAAAATTAACATGACCTTTTAGCTAATATGCGCGTAAATTTAAAAAGAGTATTAAGCTTTTTTAATAGAACTTAATATATTTATTAGTGGGCACCTTACTTTTCAAAAAGCTAAAATCACATTTTAACCAAGTTATATGTGATACAAATGCCACGAATGTTCAACAACTGCTATCATGGGTTCGGATCTCATATTCTTTGGAAACAACCTTGGCAAAGCGATATTTAAGGAAGCACAACTAACTTAAGTGGAGGTAGGATCAACAGACACGCGGTGGAATCGCCTCTTTAGGCAAGAGAGGCAGTACGGAGATAGCAAATATAAAAAAATTCAAATTATTCTTGATGAAAGTGGCCATGGGTGGCTAAAGTGTTTGCACTTTGATTCCCTTTCTTGTAGATTTAAGAGATGGACATAGAAAAAGTAACAAAGTTTTAAAATCAAGCTAAATCAAAGACAAAGAAACATCCGAAGAAGCATGCAAACGCAGTGTCGTCGTCATTGCGTTCAATCCCATCGACACCACCTCTCTCCTTCACCACTTCAACAATAAAACCTAGCCGACTCCTTCAATCTTCGACATACTATCTATATCTTAAAAACTCTCTCTATTCGACGAAACTCTAAAAGAATGCCATAGACCATCTCTATAGTCTATCCATTGATGATAAAGAGATATTTGGTAGGGAACAATGAAAGAAATACGTAGCGAACTCTATATAAAAGGCACTGCACACACACATGTGTTTCAACTTGTACCATATACAAATGATTGTACAATACTATTCATGTATATGCTTTTTAAGTACAATAGTAATTACCACAAAGTCTTATGGCCTAGTAGCACTATGACTTCCCAAACAATAAGTCGTAGATTCGAGTCTCGCTCCGAGCAAAATGCTTTGAGCTAATCTAGCGTGTTTTTCTGGTTGTGGTTTCTTCCTTTGGAGGTTGGGGGTGAGGTCTCGGCTGGAAAACAGATACGTGAGTACAATTAAGATAACACCTATATTTCGAAACAATGTCGTACACTTACCGTTCGAAAGAAAATTTGTATAGTAATTTCTTTTGAACTTATAACATTGTTTGAAGAAACAAATATCCACCGGGGTAAACTTGACAAGCACGCTTCCACAATATGACATTTGAGCTTGATAGAACGAGCAGCAGACTCAAATCTACAACAAAATAATAGTGTTAAGAAAGTCACCATGGGACCAACCTCCGTGTGAGGATAAGATTCAAATAAAATTCTTTCATTCCGATTTGATTTCAATCGAATAGACCACGAGTCAAATTTGGAATTTTTTATTCGATTTCGATTTGAATCAAATTTCGAGTTATTCGAATCAGATTAAAATAAACACCCTTAAACTGTGAGTGATATTCCCGATAAGGAACCAATTTTACCGAGCTTTCCCTTACCTTTTACCGCACGAACATCACGTGCTCTCAACTAGACAAATCCCCCTCATTTGTACACCGGGTCTATCGGTACATTAGTAGCAAGCAAAGGTCTCCACCGTCGAGCCTGAATGTGACAAGGAATACACGACCCTAATACTCGGCACCATGTTTTGGAGCACCCCAATATGGTTTTGTACTTTTGTGAGTTAACACAATCAGCTAGATAATTGAATGAAATTGAATCATATTTGCGATTCAAAGTGTGTGTTTGGGAGTGCTTCTTTTACCTACTTTTTAACTTATTAACTTTTGAAAAGTTAAAAAGTCATTTTATAGTGTTTGATAATATGATAGTTGTGAGTAAAATAAGTTAATAAGTCATTCCATACTAACTTATTAACTTATTGAAAAAGTCGTAATAAGTTGTTTTGAGAAGCAACCCAAACCGCCCAAAGTTTCAAACACAGAGGTGAGTAAACTTTTTTTTTTGAACGGCCAACGAATAATTTTTAAGCCCGGTCACCCGGGTAAACCCATTGGCGAAAGACCACCCACGCGCGTGAACACAGACAACGCTGATGACCCGGCTCGTCCACCATTCCAAGGGAAACCCACCACCCAAAGGTCCACTGTGGTAAAACCTTGACCCGCTTGGAATGTATTGCACCTAGTGAGACTCCAACTCCACTCCTCCTCTTAAATAATCAGTTGATCTAGGACTCGTTGACATGAGTAAACTAGATTTCACCATGATTCATGGTCAAAACTCGTGATAATTGAATGAAATTGAACCATATCTGACATTTCCAATCGTGTTTAACAAATGCACACAACCTGTTCGATGAAATGCACACAACCTGTTCGATGAAATGCACACAACCTGTTCGATGAAATGCACACAACCTGTTCGATGAAATGCACACAACCTGTTCGATGAAATGCACACAACCTGTTCGATGAAATGCACGTATGAACAATCTCAAAACCTTTGGTATTCTTCAAATAACCTTCTATAGTTCCAATAACCCCAAGGTTTTACTGCTTTATCTCCGGTGAATCAGTGTCAATGGCGCCTCATGACATCCGACGTCCGTTCAAACGTCCGGCGATCTCCGATCAGCAAAAACGCCGTGAACTGTCGCTGCAACGGCAGGCTCAGAACCGCACTGAAGCTCAGCTGCAAGCTCGCCGTCTCGCGTCGTCAATCCTCTCGTTTCCTAACCAGAACTCTGACTCTCAGCCTCTGGAATCGGTCGACCTTGAGCCCGAACCTATAGTTGAAGAACCGGAAACCGATGCCGGAGATATTGGCGAAATTGACATCCGTCAAGCGGCGAGACTTAAAGGCTCTGACGCTCGGCGGTGGTTCGCTAGTCAGCTTATGCTGCCGGAGTGGATGATTGACGTTCCTGATCGCCTCAATGAAGATTGGTATGGTTTTCTGCTCTTAATAGTTTAAATTTGTCTCCGTGAAAGCATTAGTAAGTATGATTTGGTGTATGCACCATAGATGAACATAGTTTAGCTAACTAGGGCTTATAAATTGTGTATCTGTGGTTTTACTATGCAGCATCCTTTTAGTAGTCCTTTGTATGTTAGTGTTTGCTTCTTATTGATCATTGTGTATTGTTGCGTTCTGTGTGCTTCTTGCTGTTCGTTGTATATTGGATGCTTATTGATTCTTGTATATTGCTGTTCTTTGTGTGTTTCTTGTATTCTACTGTATATTGATTGCTTATTGTCATTGTGTGCTCTGCATTGATCATTGTATGCTTTGGTTCTTTTGTGTGCTTTGGAACTGGGTTTTTTTGGAAGCAATCTCTTTATATATTGGGATAGAGGTAAGGTTTGCCTAAATCCCACACCCCTAGACCATTAATAGCTTTTTGATTGGGTTTGGTTATGGAACTCTCCTTCATAACGAGTAAAACGCGCAGGTACGTATTTGCAAGGCCTTCTGGAAAACGATGCTTTGTTGTTTCATCAAATGGAACAACTGTAAGCAGGCTACGAAATGGTTCCCTGTTGCACCGTTTTCCCTCTGCTCTCCCTAATGGTGCCAGAACCAAAGAAGGTTCTAGATCTGCCCAATCATATTGTATACTTGACTGTATATTTCACGAGGTATTATGATCATATGATGACACTTCCGGAGTCAGAATTTGTGCTTTTTGTTGCAATGTTCATTGCTTAAGTGTTTTGGTGATTTTTGTTTCTTCCTTATGATTGCAGTTGGATCAAACATACTATGTAATAGACATGGTATGTTGGGCAGGAATCTCATTTTATGAATGCACTGCTGAGTTCAGATTCTTCTGGATGAACAGCAAGCTTGTTGAATCAGGGGCTTGTGAGGCTCCCTCTACTTACCATAGATATAGATTTAGTCTCATTCCTGTTTATAATTGTGATCATGAGGGGCTCCAAACAGCTTATTCAGGGGCGGTACCGTATGTGAAGGACGGGCTACTGTTTTATAACAAGTAAGCTTCTTAATGTGTATATTTGTCTTTTGGTTTGTGTTCGTTGTTAAATCCCTATTAGATACACATGAAGAAAACAAAAGTTTATTTATTGTTATCTTGTTTAACTGATACTAAATTATTTGGATGTGAATGTTTTTTTCTTTAGGCATGCACATTATCAAACAGGAAACACACCGTTGGTACTCGTGTGGAAGGATGAGACTTGTAGTCAGTATGTTATTGATACGGATAACAAAGGACAGGTTCCGAATCAACAACAGGTAATATGAGATTTATATTTGCATGCTTGTGGATTCTTTTATTAAATTTATTTAATTTTTTTCATTTTTGTTTTGAGGTTAATCATGAACTTGTGCTTCTATTATGGAGCTTTTGTAGGGGTTTTGTTGGTATGATATCTAATGCAAACTTAAAAGTTCATCACATCATTATTTCCATATATTATAAAAAGTATTGTCCAATTTCTGCTTTATATTTATTATTCCTGCTAAATCTGAAAATTTTCAGTTGGTTCTCCTGGATGGCCAATATCGAGTATTTATAGCTTAACTACTCTTGGTTTAAAAAAGCGCGAGGCGAGGCGAGGCGCTTTGGTACCAAATATTGAGGCGCTACGCCTCAAGCGCGAGGCGAGGGCTTCACGTATGCGAGGCGATAAAATTAAAAATAAAATAATATTATTATTATGCATGACACATTTCACTTCATAATCATAAACACAAAACATACTTATAATTTAAAGTTTAGAACATAATTAAACATCTTTAAAAAGATAAATAATTGTCTCAAATCATTCATTCAACAACAAACAACTTTAAAAACATAAATAAGTGTTTGAAAATTGAAATCAATCATTCATCAACAACCCAAGCCTCATATCCCTCAAGATCAACAGCATTAATCCAATATCTTCTTCAATTTCATCTTCATCATATAACTGTTTCCCCTTTTCCTTTCTTGATGGACCGGCCCCTTCGTTGTTTCCTCTAACTCTTGACGCTCTTGTCGCATAAAAAGGCTCATGTACCCCTCTAGCTCTACCTACTTGACCATATGTCAAATCCTCACCACCAAATACCAAATCATCATCATCGTCACTTTCATCGTCCATTCTTCCCATCAACCATTCATTGCAGTCATCAATCTCATTTAACATGATTGGATCATTGGTGGTTCCCTCAATTTTATACCGCCGTTCCAAAGCACGATTAAATTTCACGTACACCATGTCATTCAATCTATTTTGTGCCAATCTGTTTCTCTTTTTTGTGTGAATGTGTTGGAAAACTCCCCAATTTCTTTCACAACCACTAGCACTACAAGTGAGGCTAAGAACTCGTACAGCAAAATCTTGCAACTAAGGAGTCGAAGCTCCATATGATTGCCACCACTCCGCTAAAATAACAAAATTAAATAGTGAATATATACTCCTAAATTATTAATTAAATATAACAAGTAACTATAACAAGGTAGAAACGGATATGGAGGTAAAAATAAATAAATTACCGGGAGATTTTTTCTTCCTTAGTCTAATTGCCCCTGAATAACCGAAAACCCCATCGGCGTTTTGATATGTAGTAAGTTGATCATTAATCAAGTCAATGACTTCTTCATTTGGAGACAACTTAGTAATGCAAGCATATAAACCCGGCATAACTTCCTCATCTTTTAATATACGTTTTGGGTCATCATAAAAGACGACTGGGTTTAGAAAATGCCCCGCGGCATGCAATGGTTGATGAAGTTGGCATTCCCATCTTTTATCAATAATCTCAAAGGTACTAGCATAGAACTCATCTTTGTTGTTAAAACTCTTCTTGATAGTCTCTTTAGCCCTCTCCATGGCCTCATAAATGTAACCCATGGCCGGCTTTCTTTCACCGTCAACTAACCGAAGAACACTAACAAGAGGACCCGTTAACTTTAAGGCATATAAAATGTTTCTCCAAAATGATTCTCGCAAAAAAATAGATTCCACCTTTTTTCCCTTTGCATCCTTCGACCATTTTGAATCCATCCATTCTTGGGAAATGACCATTTTTCTCAAGTTGTTCTTTTGTTTATGAAATTGCAAAAGAGTAATAAATGAGGTAGCAAATCTTGTCACCGCAGGCCTATGCAAATTTTCTGATTTGTGAACTTCCGCATCAAGTTCACCAAACCTACAAAGTTGTATACATATCCATTTGCAAACATCACATCCTTTAAGCAACTTTTCACTTTCGGTATCTCCTTACCGATATCCTCTAGCATAAGATCTAGGCAATGTGCCGCACACGGAGTCCAAAAAAGATGTTTTCTTTTCTCGTCTAGCAACTTTCCTGAAAAGTATTATAATAACATATCATTTTTAAATGATAAGATACTTCATAATTGGTGCGAATAAGATTAAATTTTTTAAAGTTGCAACTCTTACCCGCCTTGACATAAGCCGATGCGTTATCCGTGACAACTTGAACTACATTCTTTTCTCCTACCTCCTCAACCATTACATCAAGAAGCTTGAACAAAAAATCAGCATTTTTGGTGACATTTGAAACATCAATTGATTTGATGAACACCGAACCTCTTGGAGAGTTTACAACAAAATTTATAATGTCCTTTTGAACCACCGAATCGCGCCATCCATCGGAAAGAATTGAACAACCTTTGTCTTTCCATACTTTCTTGTGCTCATCCATGATGATGTCAATTTCATTTACTTCATCATTTAGCAAAGGAACTCTCAACTCATGTAAACTACTTAAGTATAAGTTTTCATGCTAATTTCCTGATAAAAGGAGGAAAAGAAGGGTAGCACGGTGTACTCATCATGCCTTTTACTTAGTCCATGGGTCCCCATTGTTCTAGGGAAGTGTTTGACTATCAGTCAAATATAATAGGGTGGATCTTGAACCAAAATCAATAATATCTAAAAGTTTGTAATGATATTGCTCGATATCTTTGTTTTTCAGTATTCCCTAAGGATTAAACCTTTAGTAATTACTTTGTGACATTTTAGAATAAGAAGATTTGCCATTTTCATTGGCCTAGAGAGTAAGATTTTGTTGTTTATGTATGGTAAAATATGAGAAAGAGTGATTGACACGAGAATTAGACTAGAAACTCAGATAGCGGTAAACCAATTTGGATTTATGCCAGGACGCTCTACAACAGAAGCCATACACGTCGTAAGGAGGATAATGGAGAAATATAGAGAAAAGAAAAGGGACCTCCATATGGTATTTATTGACCTAAAAAAAGCGTACGACAGTGTGCCGCGTCAACTCATTTGGGAAAGTCTACGACTTAGAATGGTACCAGAGAGGTATATCAAAATAATACAGGATATGTATGACGGGGCAAAAACGTGTATCCAAGCATCAGTCGAAGACACAGACTTCTTCCCGGTGGAAGTGGGACTCCACCAAGGATCGACATTGAGCCCATTTCTCTTCACAGTAGTGTTGGATGAGATGACCAAATCTATACAAGAGCCAGTCCCATGGTGCATGCTGTTTGCGCATGATATTGTCTTAATATCAGAATCTAAAACGAGGCTTAACGAGAGGCTAGAACGGTGGAGAGCAGCACTAAAGCGCAGAGGCTTAAGGATAAGTCACTCTAAGACGGAATACATGCATTGTAACTTTAATGTCGAGCCTGAAGAGGACACCCAAATCAGTATCCGGGGTATGATGGTCCCACAGACGTCTAGGTTCAAATACCTGGGCTCGTACGTACAGTAAGACGGAGAGATACACAGCGATGTAGCCCACCGTGTGCAATCAGGATGGTGCAAGTGGAGAGCAGCATCAGGGATTTTGTGTGATAAGAGGTTCCCAGCAAAACTAAAGGGAAAACTATACAGAGTGGCAGTACGTCCAGCTATGTTATATGAAACAGACTGTTGGGCCATAAAGAAATCGCACGAGAGACAAATAGAGGTCGCGGAAATGCGAATGCTGAGGTGGATGTGTGGACACACAAGATTGGATCGGATAAGAAACGACGTGTTTCGCCAGTGCATAGAGATGGCTTGTATCACAGATAAAATACAAGAGGGAAGATTAATATGGTTTAGGCATGTGAAGAGGAGATCGATGGCAGCAACTGTTAGAGCTATAGAGAACATCAATTTAGAGGGTAGGAGGGGCAGAGGAAGACCTAGGTTGACTTGGGACGAGATAATTAGGCGAGATATGGTAGACTTGCACCTCTCTGAGCACATGATCGAGGATATGAGTGCGTGGAGGTGTAGAATTAAAATTAAGGACTTTTAGTGGGTTCTGTGGGTGGGAAGGGTAAACGGAGGCATGATGCGGGAACCCTCGCGTGAGGTGTTGGTAGTCCACATCTGCCCTTTATAGGTGATACATGACGCTTATTTGATGTACACACTATCTATTTCTTTATGTGATTTATTACCTATGTGTTGTATGCTATAGTTTATGATTGCGTTTGTTATTGCCTTTGTTATCGAGTCGGGGGTCTCTTCGGAAGCGTTCTCTCTATCCCTCAAGATAGAGGAAAGACTCGCCACCACCTACCCCTCCCAGACCCTGCTCTTGAGTGGGATATACTGGGTATGTTTGTTTGTTTGTTTGTTATGTATGGTAAAATATAACTGCTTCTTTAGAAGTTCTTTGTGAACTTCATCCAGTTTTTGATTAATTCTGTCAAGATCACATACAGATGATCATGCCACCATTTATCTAGATACGCTTGAGTATCTGTGCAATTTACTAATTTCTGAAGATTTGTTTTTCTGTTTATCAATTAAAAGGTGGTTTTGGAGCTACAAGATAACGGGCAACTGGTTACATCTGATGATCCTCCTGTTGTACTTGGATGCTTGAACGCGACTTTCATACAAGAGGTTTGTGTACTACTCTTTAAAGCAGCAATTGATTTTATTAGAACAACATAGACCCATAAGCAAGGAGCTATGGGGAAAGATTAGAACCAAACAACAATACTAATTAGGGGGGACTGGGAAACATGATACAACAAGCATTTAACCTATTGATCTCAGGCTAACTTGACTTCATCACATCTACTAGATAAATCCAACAAAATGATTTGCTTTGAAAATTTTACAAAAAGCACCAAGCTAATTTAGGCTCAACCACTGGTAAAACTGGGAATTTTCATCACCTGCCTTGTTGAATTTCACCCTTTGCTTTGAGGACCAAAGGTAACTTGGATTCAATTTAAAAAGATCAATAAGGTCTTTAAAGTACTTCTCCAGATCACCAGCCAAGAGTGAGTCCAACTCTGCCTTTTCCTATCAAATTCCTCCACAGAATTAGTATCTGACCTTTCTTTTTCATTTTCCACTTCCAAATTTTTGCGCCATTTCTTAATTGTCTTTGACCGAATTTAACTTCAGTTTCAAGTGTAAATCTGGTCTATAAGTAGATTAAATAGATTATAACTCAAGAGTGCATGAAGCAAAATTTTATTGAGCCAGCTATTGCAAAATCTAAAAGGAACTGGGTTATAGTTAGGGAATGATCAAAGTATTGTTTTTGTAGCATAGTGCAATGGATGTTAGGTCATAGGGAAGTGACTTCCAGCATGCCAAAGAATCTATCAAGCTAACTCTTAACTTCTTTCCAACGCGACTCGTCTCATGTACTTTCTGCCACCATGCTTTACTTATTAACTCGTCATCATCAATGAAAGAACTGAAATCATGAGCAAAGAGGCGAAACGTGAACTGAACCGCCTAGAGGCATACCTCACTGAATTGAGATCACAAAAGGCGTATATAAGACCAATAGAAGAGGTATATATTTATAATCTCTCTCCGTGGCTTTAGTTATCTCATTGATTACCCGAGACATGGTTTTATGAAAATACATTATTTATTAGCATTAATCCAACGATCCACAACTAGAAAACATGAACCCAGTTGACTTGCACTGAATACGAGCAATCCCATATGCTCAACAGATTTGTTTCAAATTTAAATGCTTGGTCAGACCCGTCCCCTTATTTGGAGGGCCCGAATACAAATTCGAAAATTCAAAGCGTCATTTGATGTTTCCTCTTCTTTGACCTCTCCTCAAACAAAGCAATGTGAGTCTGTGAGGGCACGCTACTGTTATTACCAAAACGAACCCTGACGGTTTCTGATTCAGTTACCTGTTCACCTCCCCAACATTGAACATTCCCCCCTCTCCCCCTCCCTCCCTCCATTGTCTCTATTAATGTGCTATGAAAATCCATCACCAATGAATGATGTGCCTGAGACAGTTGAATTGATGATCTTTGTCTCAGGGCATCTCTGAAACCCTAATGACTGTCCAAACCGTCCAATTTCAATGATTCTGGTGTAATCAGCTTCAGTGAATGAGATAGAGATGATCCCATCTTACCAATAGCTAGATAGGTCTCATCTGGTTCACATAGGTCAAGAACCACTACTTTGCCCTGAGAGGATGCCATCTTTGAGAGGGCTTCTGAGCACCAAACCTCAAGCAAAAGTCCTTCTGTGATCAGTCAGACTATCTTTATTCTACATCACTATATCTGAAGGTTTCAAAACAAATCAGCAGTACTTTTGAGTCCCCTCTTGAAGAAATTGTTCAGCTGCCTCATGGAATTTTGAATCCCAATAAAACCACAAAGCAACTTAATGATGGGTTTTTTTTTTCCTGTTAAGAATTGTTTGTTCATTGTCCAACTGATATCTATAATGTGTGGAAACATGACTACGTAAAACAAAAAAATTGCAGTAATTTAAACCTACCAGTTATATAATTCATATTGCCATGTTGGGGAGGAGTCTGTCAAATTGTTTTTATGAAATGACAAAAGATGTTTTATGATTTTCAGACAGGATTGCAGTCAGGAAACCTTGTACGATTTGCTGTTAATGATGGTGGATTAACATTTGTGGATGGGAAACTAGAGAAGGCTGATTTACACTACGCAGGAAAGGTCCATCGAGCTCGTGCTTTTGCCGATAGTTACTCCAAGGTAATTGAACTTAAAATTTTGTTAAAAAATGCTTTTTTAGAACTGATTGTACTTTGAAACAATCTTCTGAACATTTTTTCTTACTTAAAATGAATCTTATGTATTCTTTTCTAAATTGTCAGATAGTATTCCAATATATGGTTCGCCATTCTCCTCTACGAGTAGAACATCTGTTTGCATCAATTGGAACTCTAAGTGAACACGAGAGCAACGAGGTGGAAATGGTTGGTTAAAGGTTTGATCCTAACAAATGTTCATACATCATTTGCCATTTTTTTGAATTATCTTGTTTACATGGCAATAGCACTTACAAAATGTTATGATATAATTATTATTGTGAATTTTATTGATATCAGTAAAATCAAACCTTACCTGCTGCGGATCTAGTTTCAACTCTGGTGACCGTTTGATCTCCACTGTCGGTTCAATTTTAGCGATTCAACAACAATCTGAATGGGACTATGTGTGCTTTATGTGTTTGCATCCTGTTGATCTGGTGGGTGTTTGTAGGGTCTAAATATATAATAGCAAGTTATTTTCATTCAATGGTCACAGAATCTATGGGGTGGCAATCATAATTCCTATATATCGCAAACACAACAGAAAACTATAAAATTAGCTTTTGAATTTCCTTCCTCATGATCCTTGACTTGTCTCTGCATCCGAAAAAGTGTATATTGTATTAGAACGTAGATCACGGTAAAGGTGTCTTGTATTGAAAGTCTTCCAGATGATGGTGTGATGTTGATTTGAGCTAGTCAGACGGCGTGTGCAGATATGATGGTACAAAAGAAGACCTGATTAGATAGAATATTGTAGTATTACGCTTAATGTGATGGTTATGCTTAAAGAAATACATTTTGGCAAATAAAAAGTGATCGCGCTTAAAGCAATGCATAGGTTAAGCAACTCGTATAAATATACAATTTATCTTCATCATATCCACGCGCCATGCCTCCATGGCAAGGGCAAATGAATGAACTATCAAAGCATAGAGGCTGGGTTCCTTGTAGAAAACATAGGAAGGTTAAAGGAGACGACATATGTATGTGCGTGAGTTTTATTGAAGAGTATTTATTTATGTTTATGCACATAGGTTTTTCGCAAACACGTGTAACATGTATATGGGTTATATTGATGATGTTGTGTCATCAAAATCTTAAACAAATGTAAATAAGTCTTGATGCATTGTGTGTTACGAATGGCCGAATGGTAGCAACTACCAAATACTAAAACCGAACTGATACGGTACCTGTATCGAATTTCTCATCATGAATTATTTTCGGTACCATTTTGGTACCCAATTTTGTGTTTTCAGTATCAGTACCATCAGTTTGGTATCGGTATTATACCGATTTTTACTTTTAAATACCATACTTTTACACGTACCGTAGCGGTACCGGTACCGAACTGTACTGTACCAAGCATTTTCGGTACTGGTACCGGTAATCAATTTCTGTGATTTTTGGGATCGGTAGTTTCGGTTCGGTGCGGTACTAGTACCGAGCTCATCCATACCGTGTGTAGCAAAATAGATTAACCTCAAAGATAATGCTTTTTAAAAATATTGTAATGCTATACTTAAAATAAAAAATAAAATTCTTAATTTTATGGTATTAAGGAAAAAAAAAACAATGAAGTTTATAAGACTTAGTTGAGCTTAAAACGTTAGATAAAACTAGATCTAAATCAATAAAATCAACCAAAGAGAAAAGAACAATACCAACTTTTAACTATGAAATTGAGCATTGTATTTGATTTGTCTTCTATATAACAAAAAGGTTCAAAAAGATATTATGTTAAATAAAGGCACTGAACATTTTCTCATTATTTTGGCATTGGTCTATGGACAATAAGGCATTAAAAAAGACACTCTAAAAAAAGTTGCCTTATAATACAAGCACCAAAGACATTTTTTTAACCAACATTTAAGATGCTAAAGTGGTAGGCTCACACCCATCATGTACACATGCCAACACATCTTTGTAGTCTCTTGAGATGGTAAAGGAATCATACACTTTCCCATCACTGCTCTTCTTGTACTCAAACAAGAGTGATGACTGGTTATATGCAGTCATTTTCACAAATCCGAAATCGTGATCCTTATAAAGACTCCAGGTAGTGTTAATGTCGGTAAACTCCGACAAATGGGCCCCCGCCCCACCCACCACAACATGAATTGTTCCGTTCACAGTGCCAGAATAGTGAGATTTCTCAGAGTTCACACATTGTTCCTAAGCCATAACCACAAAAAGCATGTTAGAAATAGTGGTAGAAATGTGTATATTATCATATGATGCGCGTCTGAAAATGACTATGATGTTGAATATCAGATAATCAGAAGTAGAACCTATTTATCCAAACATTGGATAACCGGTTTAAGAATGCTAATCCAAACATCCCAATATAACAATATTAAGTAGTATTATACCTGGTAAACTGGACAAGTTCTTTCATAGTTATGGACATGACCATAAAATGCAATGTCCACTTTGTATTTCTGCCATAGCTTCTGCAAACTCTCTCTTCCTTGTGGCTCTGCAAACGAGCCCTCGAGTGCATAGTAGAAATCTGAAGAGTAACCTAGCACACGATGAGCAGCAAATATAAGCCACGGTTGGTTTTTCCTGTCTGCTGATGCAAGACATTTCTCAATAAACTTGTACTGTTCACTGCCTTCCCTCCAATCATGCTCAGTGTCTGCTACGCAGAAGTGAAACATTCCATAATCAACTGAATACCTGCAAAACGGATAAAAAATCGGTTCAATCACATTAATAAAAGCAATTCATAGAGGGTGTTTGGCTTGTGTTTTGAAAGTGATTACATTATATTGAATAATTAGAATCAGATACGAGCTGCAATAGAACAGGATGTGCTAGTAGCGTTTGGGTGTAATAATAAGACAGATAATGTAAGAATTTAACAGAATAAATTACCAAAAAAGACACTTATGTTACCAGAATTTAGCTCTATTTTCAGCAGGGACATAAAACGTGGTCTCAGCTGGGACACCACATTCGCCACCCGAGTCATTGCCGTCATAAAAAGATCCGCTCCCAGGCACGTCACGCTCATGATTACCACTACACGCATATTTAACAAAATATTAATACACAACTGAAGCAGATGTGAAATTTGGGCAAAAAGTTAAACAAACCTTGCAAGCATATATGGCTTGACTGATGCAATGGGTTCCACTTGTGATGTAAATTGGTCCCATTGTGAAATGTATCCATTTGAATACACTATATCTCCTATGTGGAATACAACATCTATGTTATCAATGTCGTTAATCAGCTGGTCAGTCGTGTTAAGAGAACCTGGTTGATAGTTATTGTACTCATTGGACCCGTCACGTTCTGCCTGAAATATGCATTTATAGAAAATAGGATCTGAGTTAATTACTGTACTTGATTATGAAAGTTTCAGCTTTTTTTTACCTTCCCCAAGTCACCGAATATGACAACACGTTGTAACGACTCCTGTCCTGGGTATGGAGGTGATGTGAATGAATACTTCTTCTTGCTCCAAATGTATGTACCATTAACTAATTTATGTCCCATTTTGTAAAAATACCTGGCATTTATAATTAAAGTTATATTAGAGTTGATCAACTAGAAAATCATTCTAAAGCATCAACAAAATATAAATACTTACTTTGTGTTCGGCCACAAATCCTTTAAGAAACTTGTATGTATGAAACCAGGGTCGCGCCAGCCAACTGTCCTTGCCGGTGAAGCTGTATCAAGTTCCGTTTTTATTATTAAGAATCATAATAAACTAATTTATGAAAACTACCTAAGATATAACTGCATATTCCAATTTGTATTATGAAATCCATATTTAGCAAAATGAACACACCACACATGCTGTTTCGATGAAATGTTAGTGTTCCTGCAGGAGAAAGCATAGGGCGTTGACCACTGATTCCCCACGAGACAAAAGGACTTGCTTCGTTTATGTTGTAGCCACTTGTCCATGTCACAGTCACCTGCATTAACAAAAGAAACAAATACATAATCATGTACTCGTATAAGAATCTTAAAGGGGGTGGGACAGTGGTAAGCATCAGGTTCGAATCCAGTTTTCACTGGTTTTCTGCCTTTAACCCCTTGAAGGCCACCTAATGAACACAATCTGTATTTTACCTGATCCCGTTGATGGGGACCCGTGAGTTTACTGGTAATGGGTTCCACAGTTACCAAAAACAGAAAAAAGGTACCTATATAAATAATGTTCAGGATGTATATAAAAACACATTTGCAGGACTTACTTCATTCCAAGATTTTCCAAGAGCGAGGCGTGGATAAAGAGGTGCTTTGGGATTCGCAAATGAAATGAAGTTTGAATATGCAACTAACTTTGGCTACAAACAAGAACACACAACAGATCTCATAAGAATGAAGCAAATATTGAAGGATGGTCAAATTATAAAAAGAATACAAACACATTGTAGATACATACATTTGATAATCCTCCAGAAAATAAAGCAAACGAGAAATCAGCTCGTTGATTGATTATCTGGAACTTTATCTTACTTTTGCCTGTTTTTGCATATCCAGGATTCGAGTAATTTGCAAATGTGTACTGTGGAAGAACCAAACTCATATAAAGTTTTTCAAATTTATATGATACAATCATACAAATAACCAAACCATAAACTCAAGCTCTACTCACCTTTATTGGAGCAGAGCATATGTATGGAATCTCTTGCTTAGAATCATTCTCATAGTAACACGTTGATGCACTGCATTAATTTAGCCTTTTAATTCCGTATTACAAACAAACAAACAAACAAACATACACAGTCTAATTTCATTCACAACAAGTTATTGGTAGGGTCAGGGAAAGTCGTGATGGGGCAAATACAGTTAATAGAATAGAGAAACAACCATAAAACTAAGATAACTAATAATAGAAGTCGTAAACTACCATTAACAAAAGTGATAAGTAATACTATACCGAAACACGATATTGAACCCAATCTTACTTGAATTTAGCAGGAGAAAACACTCCAATCCAATCATCATTAGACGGTTTCGGGTGTTTAAGCTCCACAGTCACCCATTCAACATCCTCACCCTTTATCAAATAACCAAACTAATCATCATTAGCCTCGATAACGAGCGTGTCAATAAATTTAATTACTATACTGTCCCAAATCAAAAAGTTCCATCCAATAAAACAAACAATAATAAAATAACACATTAAGCTTTCACCTTTAGTCCAAGAACTGTAGGGTAAGCTTTAATGGAGGCCCCATCATGAAGAGCAAGCACTGATCTATGAATTGCTATTTTCGACAAGGGTTGTTCGGTGATCGGATAATCATCTTTAACCAAATGGGCTGATGCCAAAACATCATAAAATGACAACAAGAATATTGTGATTCTATATAGGATCTTCATTGAGGCAATTTCACAAACACCTTACAGGCATGAAATTGGATTTTCTTCTTTGGTGTGATTTGAGTTTTGATTGTATGATTTCGGAAGATTCGAAGAGATATTCTGTTTAGATTTGATTTTGAGCTTCGAAAAGTCAGAAAGATTGAATTTTGAGTAGATTAAGTCAACTTATTAAGTAGTTTGTTTTTAATTTCACCGTTGAGAAAGAGGGAGAATCTTTGAACTCGATTATACGGCCAATGATTGTGGGGTACGAGTCGATTTTGGACTTATTTGAACTCGATTTTGGACTTATTATACGGCCAATGATTTTGGACTTATTTGTAATATAAAAATCAATAAAAATCAATAAAAAATAATAAAAATCAATAAAAATCAAAGATTGTAGCGTGATTATTACGTATTACGTATATATAATATTATAATAACATAGGACGGAGGCTAATTTGTCTAGTAGCTCTTGGCATAGTGATACGTGACAATCATACGCAGTGTTTGACCTAGTTTTAGTGTTCGGGTTCATGGTATGATAGGGTTGTAAACGAGTCGAACTGAGTCGAGCCGGTTCGTGAGTCAATTTAGTTATTTAACTATAACAATTTTTGTTACTTTTTACAAATATTCATACATATGAAAACAAAATATAATACTTTTTGCATTTGTTTATTTTAACTCGTTGAAACGACGACGTAAGATTGGTAATTTCGTTAACTATTTATATTTTTATACTTGGGTTTTTTTTTTATTAGAATATATAAAATTGACTATAACATTATGATCTATTTAAATAATGTGACATTAAAGTAGTTTATAATATATTAAAATTAGAATTTAGCATTTAATTTAAATGAGCCAACAAGCAAGCCAAGGAGACAATTAACGAGCGAGACACAAGCTGTGGTGATTTTGACTTGGGCTCGACTCGTTTACAAATCGAGCTGAACCGACTCGGCTCGTTTACAAACCAAGCCCGTTCCAAGGAAATTATTTTCGAGAGCTTCGAGCGAGCTGCGACCCACGAGATTTTTTAACAGTCCTAGTCTACGAAGAACGAGTCTTAAAGTAACTGGTAATGTTGTTACTTTATGATCTCGAAGTGACGAGTACAAGCTCTCGATAATAGGCTTTTGTATAAAGTGTAATGCAATACTTAATGACACCCATCTTCTTTAAACTAAAAAAATGAAAAGAATAAAACAAAAGGAAAAAAGAAAGCCTAATGGTTGGAGACCAGCATATTGGTTTTTTTTCTCACTGTCACCTTCAAAACCCTAAAGCAAAAAATTTTTAAAAAAAAGTCATTTGTCTTTACAAATGCATTCGTGAAAAAATACGACTGATTTGTAGCTTCCACCTAAGCATCCGTGAGAACTCCTTTACAAGTGCTATTTACGATCTTATGAACACAACACAAATTTTTAGAACATAAAAATAACAATTTTCCACATAACAATACAAGACTCGTAAAACAAAACATTTTGTTAAGAAAAAATAAGAAAAAAAAACTAGATCACTCCTTAATGAGCTTGAGTTACAGGTGAAAATAAAACAAATAGAAACTTTATTCTTCAAAATATCATTTTTTACATTAATTTGCCAACGTGGTAGCTTCACAACCATCATGTACACATGCTAATACATCTCGATAGTCCCTTGTGATCGTGAAGTTATCATAAACTTCTCCATCAATGCTTTTCTTGTACTCGAACAAAAGTGAGGAGTGATTAAAAGCGGTTAGTTTCACAAATCCCCAATCGTGATCTTTATACAAACTCCAAACTGGATTAACCGCGGTGTTATTCGACAAATGACTCCCTCCACCACCAACCACAACATGAATTGTTCCATTCACAGTACCAGAATAATGAGATGTTTCCGTGTTTACACATTGATCCTGCACAAACATCAAACGAATATATAAAAGTTCATATTTTTGAGAGTAAATCATACAAATGATACTTCTAAAACAACAAACAAACAAACAAACAAACCAGTATATCCCACTTAAGAGTAGGGTCTGGGGGGTAGGTGGTGGCAAGTCTTTCCTTTATCCAGATAGGTAGAGAGACCGCTTCCAAAGAGACTCCCGGAAATGATACTTCTAGTAAGGTTATATTATGCTTATGGATATGTCTACGCTTATGTGATGTATATTATACTTATGAATATACTTAAGAATATTACCTATGCTTATTCTAACCCTTTATGTGATATATACCTATGTGTTGTATGCTATATAATCGGTTTGTTATCGTTCTCGAGTCGGAGGTCTCTTTGGAAGCGGTCTCTCTATCTTTCAAGATAGAGGAAAGGCTCGCCACCAACTACCCCTTCTTGACCTTGCTTTTGAGTGGGATATACCGGGTATGTTTGTTTGTTTGTTTTATCTATATGAAGGAAAAGTGATCGATACCTGATATATAGGACAAGTTCTTTCGTAATTATGAACATGCCCATAAAATGCAATGTCCACTTTATATTTCTGCCATAACTTCTGCAAGTGTGCTCGACCCATGGGCTCTTCAAACACACCCTCATCGTCTGACCAACTGTTCGACGAGTAGCCAAGAACGCGATGAGATGCAAATATCAGCCATGGTTGTTTTTGTCTGTCAACTGAAGCTAAACAATTCTCTATCCACGCGTATTGTTCGGAGTCCTCCCTCCAATCATGCTCTGAATCAACTATACAGAAGTGAAACATTCCATAATCTGTTGAATACCTGTAAAGATCGATTATATAAACTTCTGTTAAAACATAACTCATAAAAAAATTAAATTGTTGGAATAAAGATATAATGTTTTTACCATAATTTCGCTCTGTTGTTCGCCGGAACGTAGTACATGGTCTGAGCTGCAACACCACACTCCCCACCTGAATCTGGAGTGTCATAGAAAGATCCAGAATTTGGGAAATCACGTTCATGGTTGCCACTATAGGATGTAAAAAAGTTAACTTTTTATATATTAATGTGTTAACAACATAGATAAGTTAAACGTGCTATGCGTGTATAAATGCGTTGAGTTGTGTCATGTTAACTTGTCGTGTCATAAAAAACCCCCCGGCCCTAATGTAGAAGTAGCTGCATAAGATATTTTCTCGCTTAAACAAGCCCCGAGTTAAGACCAAGCTATCTACAATTATACAAACCTTGCAATCATATACGGTTTTACTGAAGAAATGGGTTCGACTTGTGCTGTGAATTGATCCCATTGACAAAGAAACCCATTTGCATATGCCAAACCTCCTATATGGAAAACTATATCATAGTTTCTAAGGTCATTGATTAACTGGTCAGTAGTAATCAGTGATCCTGGCTGATAACCAACATACTCGTTTGAACCATCGCGTTCGGCCTAACATTAATGATCATAACAACATTGTGATAACATTCCTTTTAACTGTCAAATTTGTTCTTCTGATTAAATTTCTACTAATACTACCTTTCCCATGTCTCCAAATATAATAACGCGCTGCAACGAGTCTTCTCCTGGATACGGTGATGATTTGAAAGAATATGTTTTGCTCCAAACAGTTAGTTCA
Organism: Flaveria linearis; assembly: GCA_024085815.1. Taxonomy (NCBI): domain Eukaryota; kingdom Viridiplantae; phylum Streptophyta; class Magnoliopsida; order Asterales; family Asteraceae; genus Flaveria; species Flaveria linearis. The sequence continues at coordinate 54,063,635 of CM044016.1, forward strand.
TTTCTCAACAGATGCCCCATTCGATATTCGTATCTGAAAAATTTGTTCACAGAATAAGATAAAAAAAAATGATATGAAAGTATAGATCAGGTCACACACTCATACACATACATGGTGTTAGGCCAAAGTTCCTTTAAGAAACTAGTGTGGATGAAACCAGGGTCGCGCCATCCGGTTGTACGTGCAGGTGCACCTGTATGACCATAAAATTACATCAGTAAGTTCATTTTTTTGTAGTATTTATTTTTGACATATGTTATATGGTCAAAAAATCTTTGGCAGTATGCAAGATGACACCATACCACACATACTGCCACGGGTAAAGGTTAACGTTCCAGCCGGAGAAAGCCTTTTGTTATGGCCCTTCCTACCCCACTCAACGAGCGGGGTGGCTTCATCGGTATTGTAGCCGCTAGTCCATGTTACCGTCATCTACACAACCTCAAAACATAAGACATAAAAAAGCAAAAATGTAACAGATACACAAATATATAGATATCACCCGCGGCTACGTACGTATGAGCAACTATTTAAAGTTTATAACAATAACACAAGTTGTTGAAACAATTCAAAACATTTAGCCAATGTAGATGGATGTTGAGGTGTAGCTGCAATATTTACAAACAAAGATAATATCAGACGTTATCGGTGAAAGATAAAATGTACCTCGTCCCAAACCTTTCCTTGAGCAAGACGAGGGTACAGAGGCGCCTTCGGGTTTGCAAACGATACAGGATCGAAACGGCCACCAACTTTGGCTGTGATACCAAAAACATTATAAGTCCCGTATTTTGTTATCACGTTACTTGAATAAATCCCAAATGTAGTTGAATTTATAAAGAATGACTCGACCCACATTTTCGAATCCGCCTGTAAATAATGCAAAGGAGAAATCTGCGCGTTGATTAATAAGCTGAAAGCTCAGTGTCGCTCTTCCTCTATGAACATAATCAGCACTGGAATGGTTTGCAAATTTATACTGTTACAAAACATGTTTCATGCTATTAGTTATTAGTATATATTAAAGAGTTAATTACGCAAATAACTCATGTGGTTTGATCAAAGTAACAAGTTTGATTACTAAAAAACAAAAGTAACAAGTTCAGGTGTCAACTTTTAATTTAGTTTGTAACAAGTTTTGATACCAACGTTATTAGTTCCATGAACTTTTCTTACATATTTTGGTGAAAAGTTGGTTTTGTTACCAAAACTAGTTACGAAATAAAAAATTAGTACCCAAACTGTTATTTTTTCTTCTTCGTATTCAAACCTGTCACTCAAACCACAAAGATGATCCGTGTAATTAAGATTGTATTCTAAGATTTATTGTATCAAACCTTTATCGGGGATGTGCATATATATAGAGCCTCGGTCTGGTTACCGCTTTCTACCTCTAGGTAACAATCTGATGAACTATCAAATTCACTCATGTGTTAAAATTTTATAGTTTCTTATAAGAAATCTATATACAATAAGCAAACATTTAATTGAGAAGTTTTATAGGTGTGTATATGTAATATTAGTTACTTGAATTTTGCTGGTGAAAAAACGCCAACCCAATCATCATTAGTTGGTTCAGGGTACTCAAGATCCACATTGATCCATTCGGTATCTTCACCCTATGAATATATGAATAATAATATATTGTATCAGTTAAAAGAAGTCTGTGATTAACTATAAATCAGAGAACTTTTACCGACGTATCAATCAATAAACTTTTTTTAATAATGGATTGATGGATACTAGTAATAAAATTTTGCATTTAAATGTTCTCTTCATACTAATTTTTAATAATGGATTGATGGATTTTAGAAGTTATGGGTTACAAACTAATCTATGTTCTCTTCTACTCGAATCATGAACTACGGCAATTGAAGAATACTCTTCACACACTTTTTTTTTACGGTGAACACACACTCTAGTCTAACTAAAGCTACCTATGATTTTAAGATTACTAGACATTAACGCTTTATCATCAAGGCGAATATTAATTTCTAAGTTGCTAAGGGACTTAAGTAAATTTAACAAAACTTACAAATGTTCAAGCTCCGTCATTGCATAAGTAAATTAAATCCCCCCCCCCCCCCCCGGTTCTCCCTACAAGAATGTTCAAGCTCCGTCATTACATAATTAAAAAGTAGTCTTATGACTTATTTAAACTTTTTAAACGAAAATTCCATCCCTCAAAATATTTAATTAACAAGTTGACCTACCAACCAGTTTACCATCTATTATTAACAACCGACTAACCCAAATAGAACTTACTAGAATTCAGACATGTAAAACGTTTTGAAGTTATATAACATTCCTTACCTTAGAGCCGAGGATAAGACGGTTGACACGAACGAAAGCTGATTCATGAAGAGCAATAACAGCTTTATGAATGCCAATTTTTGCAAGTGGTTGTTCATTAATGGGAGCATGAACATGATGGTCTGGGTCATTGCCTACAAGACTAGGGCGAAATGAAACATGACTAACGCCATACGTGAAATCACACGAGACCAAAAACAAGAATAACATGTAAAGATTATATATCGTAGACATTTTATCAAACATTCGTAATGCACAACTTGAAAGAGAAGACTAATTTGTAGATTATTTATAGGTGGTATTCACAGGGTCATAATGACCAACGGGTGTTATTTTAATAAAAACATCAAAGATCATGAATTAGCTAGGTGGTTAAAGAACCACAAAGAAAATGTACTCGGTGCGTAATTAAGTGCATTCAAATGTAAATTAAAATCTTTTCCTCTAGAAAAGAAGTCATGTTTTATATTCTAATCCACTTTATAAAATAGTTTCATTAAACGACAAATCAAATGTCCTATTTAGTAAATAAATGTATAAATCATATATAAGGTATAACAAAATGTTTTCAAACAAACTTAAAAGCTCCATACGTTTTATTTACACAAAAAGCTACACTTATAATCTCTTAAAAATTGTCATCACCAAGTATCTTATTTCAACAACAGAATTTGAACTTAATCAGCCAGTGTAGTGGGTTCGCAACCATCGTGAACACAAGCCAACACGTCTCTATATTCTCGTGTAATGGTGAACGAGTCGTAAACTTCTCCGTCGCTGCTTTTCTTGTACTCCATGAGCAGCGATGACTGATTAAACGCGGTTAGTTTTACAAACCCGAAATCATGATCTTTGTGAATGCTCCAAACGGTGTTCAACTCCGAGAAAGAAGATAAATGACTCCCTCCACCACCAGCGACTATATGAATCGTCCCGTTCACTGTTCCAGAGTAGTGAGATTTTTCTTCGTTCACACATTGATTCTGTGCAAAACACATAATGAAATTGCTCGTTATATAAATGGAAAATGAATAAACATGTTGAATAATGAGTCAAAAAGTAGTATTAGCAATAGGTATTTGCGACCAAAAAATATGTCGCTAACTGCGACAGAGAATATCTGTCGCAGATCTGCAACAGCATATTTTTCATGGATTTTGAGACGGTTTTACATTGCTACTCTGTCAGTAAAAATGTCTTAGTGCAACCTTGAAATAATTGTCAGTAATCCATCGGTAATCTATTGAACACCAAAACACTCACACCCTTGTTTCCAACAAAATATCATTGATTTGTCAGTAATCAATGTTCACCTTCGGATTTGTGAGTCATTAGCTTTTAGTTATGTAGTGTACATTTAAAGCGATTTTCAAACCATGTTACCTGATAAATGGGGCAAATTCTTTCATAGTTATGAACATGACCGAAGACAGCAATATCAACCTTATATTTTTGCCATAAGTGTTGCAAGTGTTCTCGACCCATGGGCTCTTCGAACGAGCCTTCGAGTCCGTACCATTTGTTCGATGAATACCCGAGAACACGATGCGCTGCAAAAATAAGCCATGGCTGTTTATGCCTGTTCGTTGATGCCAAACATTTCTCTATAAACGCATATTGCTCCGAACCGATCCTCCAATCGTGTTCTGTATCCGCTACACAAAAACGAAACATCCCGTAATCCGTTGAGTACCTACAAAATGACCAAACAGTTGTGTTCTTACAAGATAAAACTATCAAAACTTTTCTAAAGATTCGTATTAATAGCGTAACAATATTCCTGTCGCGACATATTCCGTCGCTAATCTGCGACGAAATTTCTGTCGCTAACGTGATTAAAATTCTGGTCGCTAATGCGCATCAAAAAATTCGGTCACAGAACAGGTCACGCCATATTTGGTCGCAAAAATGGTCATAAAAGTCATCTGTCACTAGGGGCGTTTCAAAAACCCAAAAACCAAAAATAACCGAAGACCGAACCGTATGTGTAACTGAAAAAACCGGACCCAATTGTGAATTTGGTATTTGGTTTGGTTACTAAACATATCTAAATTTTATTTTAGCTTTTGATTCGGTTAACGGTTACACTAAATAATAGTTAGTCCGTTCTGTATCCAAATAAACCTAATAATAACCGGTCTAATCGGATAACCGAACCCAATAAATCAGTTTTAACGGTTTATTGGTTGAATTCGGTTCGGTTCGGTTCGGTTAACAGTTAGCCCCAAGAAATTTTCATAACCGAATAAACCGAACTGAATAAACCGTTAACCGAATCTTTGAACACCCCTATTTGTCACGGTGTTTAGCGACATCAAAAGCAGTAGCGAAAGGGAACTTGTGACTGTTTTGACGTCGTATGTGGTTGTTTGCCAGTTTTTTTTAGCGAAGATTTTTGCAACATGTTGTCAAAAATACCAAAATTTTGCTCGGTTTTCTGCAGGAACATAGAATAGCGTCTCAGCGGGCACACCACACTCGCCGCCAGAATCATCGGTGTCGTAGAACGATCCACTATTCGGCCAATCTCGTTCATGATTTCCACTGGCAACCATATACGGGACTCTTGAACTAATGGGTTCCATTTGAGCCAAAAACTGATCCCATTGAGAGATGTAACCATTGGCATAGGACATATCTCCTATGTGCAAAACCATATCGAAATTCCCCAAATCTTTTATGAGCGTGTCCGTTGTATTTAGGGCACCCGGATGCTTGTTGCTATACGCGTTAGCACCATCGCGTTCACCTTTCCCCATATCTCCAAATATTATTACGCGTTGTAACGAGTTTTGACCTGGGTAGGGTGATGCTTTGAACGAGTATGTTTTGCTCCAAACGTACTCGCGGTTGTGTAACATATGACCCATTCGGTATGTGTACCTAAACATGATTACAATCAGAATAAAACATAACCAGTAAGACATTCAATTCACTAAGGTGAATTAGTTAACATACACCATGTTCGGCCAGAGATTCTTTAAGAAAGTCGTGTGTATGAAGCCGGGATCGCGCCATCCAACGCTACGTGCTGCTCCTCCTGTATATATAATCAAAGAAATTTGTTTGATGGTACGGTATGTATGGGAATTACAGTCATCAATGCATAAACGTACGCTACGAAAAAAAGTTCAAAGAGAGGGCGAGTAAAAGCCGTCGCAAACTTACAATATTTTTATTGGTTTTTATATATTTTATACAATCTTCTCTATTAGAAAGTTTTGTTTTTATTAGTTTACGGATAATGACTGCATTGCAACCTCATAAAAGATCATCAACTAGTTGTCGCTAGTTTGTGACGGTATGGAAAATTGAATTTTGGTCGAAAAGAAGCGTTTGTTACCACACATGTCGTTTTGAGTGAACGTTAGTGTTCCCGCGGGTGATCGCGATGGGTGCTGGCCCTTCATAGCCCATTCAACGAAAGGCACGGCTTCATCTATGCTGTAGCCGCTCGACCATGTTACCGTCATCTTCTCAAACGTACACGAAACATTAACGATCAGTTAAGACACTATATGTGTATCATAGTATAAGTGGATAATATAAGTGGGTTAATAGTTCTAAAGACAAGCTGGTGAACCGTGATTTTGGAACTTAAATAAATAAACTCACCTCATCCCAAGACTTCCCGTTTGCGAGGCGCGGGTAAAGAGGCGCTTTTGGGTTCGCAAATGTTATCGTATTCGAGACTGCTTTTAGTTCCGGCTGCAATAGAAACAATAACGATTATATTGATCGATAATTGGCTAGATAGTAGCATTCGGAGAATTAACAATGATAAGCTAGTACCTTTGACAAGCCACCGGAGAACAATGCAAAAGAGAAATCGGCACGCTGGTTTATGATCTGCAACCTTAGTGAGCTTTTGCCTGTTTTCGTGTAATTCGGATTCAAGTAGCTTGCGTTCATGAACTGTGATATACACATTTATGGTTAGTTTCAATGACCTATCTAGTTCAGTACCCTTGAACCATGTAATTGGACCGGGTGATTATGACGCTGTACGGTTGAACTCGTGGTTGGACCGGATTTTCAACTTTAATTTTAATTTTTTTTTCATTCTAGCATCTTATTAGCTGATTCATTTTCAACTTTAGACTTTATATCAAGCTTTAGATTCTGTTAACATTGTAAATCAATACATAAAAAATAAACTAGTTTCATGCATATTTTCTTTTAAAATATATATAATATTAAAATCATTTATGATGTTATTTGATTTCAAAATGATCTGACTGATTAACAAAGACAACCGTTTGGTGTCTGTTGTGTTCTAAAATGCAAAATTGGGAAAAAAAATGACATGAAACATCACCTTTATAGGAGATGAACATATATATGGAGACTGTATTCTTGTATAATCTTCAAAAGAACAAGTTGATCCACTGCCATTGCAACATAATCAGTTATATATATACATAATTACCCAAACTTAAATACACCTTCAAAACACACAGAGAAGATTAAAGCAGAAGCTACTTGAATTTTGCTGGAGAAAAAACCGCAACCCAATCATCAGCAGAAGGCTCAGGATGCTCAACTTGTATGGTCACCCATTCGGTATCCTCGCCCTTCGAATTAACAAGAAAAAAAAAGACGAAAAATCAAATAACTTTTGATGCGGAGCTTATATAAAAACCAGCAGACTCATACGCGAATCAACTATACATAGGTGAATGGGCTAAGAAAAAGCCTAAACTAAAAGGTGCATAACTTTCGCTACGTTTAAAGTCACTAGACCAATAAGTAACAGATGAAAATATATCAGCGAGTTAATCTTGTGACAAACCTCCTTTGACGTGGTTTGGCCAAAGTTCGGACCCAAATTTTTATCAAATAGTTTTTATTTCCTTTTATTTGTAAAACGCGTGAATATTTGATCTTAGTAATTTACAAGTTTATTTAGACGGCTAATTTTGTAATTTTTTAAAAGAGTAAGTTCTTATTTGCATCCCTAACGTTTTCTCATTTTAACCACTTGTATCAGTTTTAAAGTCTCGATTTACCCCCTAACATTTCATTTTTGTCTCCATTTGAATCCAAATGACTAACTCTATTAAATTGTTCAGTTAATTCTTTGTGAAAAAGACTAAATTATCCTTAAAAATAAAAAAAATAATAAAAAACTCTATGAGACCACCCATATCATCACTTTTTCTCCTTTCCACATCACCTCCACACCTCACGCACACCACCACCCATCAACACAAGCAACACCACCTCCACTGCCGCCGACTACATCAACCCACACCACATCCATTTTCTTCGGCCTCCACAACCCCCACCACCTCCATTGTTGTCGGCCTGCACAACCCCCACCACCTCCATTGCCGTCGGCCTGCACAACCCTCCCCCCACACCACCACCACCCCACCATCTCCACTGCCGCCAGCCACCTCAACCCACATCACCTTCACTGTCGCCGCCCTCCACAACCCACACCACCTCCACTACTACCGGCCTCCACAACCCCCACCACCTCCACTGGCGTTGGCCACCTCAAACCACACCACCCCCACTGTCCCCGACCTCCACAACCCCCACTGCCTCCGGCCTCCATAACCCCCACCACCTCCATTACCGCCAGCCACAGCAATCCACACCACCCTTACTGCCAACAGCCAACATAACCCAGACCACTTCCACTGCCGCCCATCACTATAACCCACACCACCTCCACACCTCACCCATACAACCGCTCACACCACCATCACTACCGACCATAAGCACAACCGACACCACCTCTACTGCCACCATCCACCACAACCCACACCACCTTCACTGCTGCCTGTCACTACAACCAACACCGCCTTTATTGTCGCCTATCACCACAACCCACTCCACCACCATCAGATGTGTAAACCACCATCATCACCATTACATGATCTTTTCTAGGGTTTCTTACCTCCAAATCAATTAAAGTTTGACGGTTCCCGTGGCGGTAGAGCTGCGGGCAGCGGTGGTTGTTGATTCATAGAGGGGGTGGTGGGGGAGGGAGAGTGAGTGAGTGTGTGAGAGGAGAGAGAGAGAGAAAGAGTTAAGTGGGTGGATGGAGGTGTGAGTTAAGGACTCATTTTATAAAAAGTTAACTGAACAATTGAACGAAGTTAGTTATTTGGATTCAAATAGAGACAAAAAAGAAATGTTAGGGGGTAACTCGAGACTTTAAAACTGCAAGGATACAAGTGGTTAAAATGAGAAAACGTCAGGGATGCAAATAGTATTTTACTCTTTTTAAAATAAGGGTTTGGTGTAATAGTTGTTTTTTCACTTATGCAACTTCTAAATACTAGCATTGTAATGTTAAATGTAAACTTTAGGATAATAAGACATGGTACCTTTAAACCAAGAACATATGGTGAAGCTTTAATGGAGGCATTTTCATGGAGGGCTAAAACCGCCTCGTAGATTGCGATATCCGCTAGCGGTTGTTCGTTAAATTTGGCAGAACCACCTGGTCGATGGCCACCCGCTAGTGTTTGACGGTGATCATGAGATGAAGCATGGGTTAATGAAATGGAAGTAAATGAAATTAAAAATAGGAGAAAAGAGAAACACAGAAATATGTTCATTCTTCTGTGCATGTTGATGAAGAAACTAATAGATACTTGAAATAAATATTTGAAATGGTTGCACAATTTATAGCAAATCAACATGCAACAATCGATCCACACATTTGGCTTCTTGTTTATTGGATTATTGTGAAATACAAACGTTTATATTGCATTAATTATGCTCTTCTGAACAATGAGGGAACCTCTGATAAATAAACGATAAACAATTCAAAAGTAAAGATATTGTTATTGTAGCATGAAAGAAAAGAATAAAGACATGACTTTGAGGCTTCAGTAATAAGAATGCCCATCACGTGATCTATATTTGAAATTTTTAATCGGTTAAATCAAACATTCGGAACACTTTCTGACAAAACAAAACCCTGAATATAGCTACAAAGTTCAGACAATAGTGACAAAAAAAAATGAAATCGTCGGAAACATGTCCTAAATTTCCGACGAAGTTTCAGATTTTTTTTTTCCGTAACAAGGGTGTCAGAAACATTTTCTAACGTGGTTTTTTCCAACAAAAAGTTTTTTGTTTGAAAACGTTACTGAAAAGTTTCAAACAAATAATTTAGTCAGAAATTGAAAATTTTTCTAGTAGTAACATATATGTAGCCCGAAAATATAACTATTCATGAGAAACATTAAGTATATATATTCTGATATTATATCATGTTTATTAAGAAATAGAACTCGCTGTCACAAACAAAATGGTCACGATTCTAAATTCTTTTTTAAATTAATCAATAAAACTCGGTTCTTAGAAAAGAAACTAGACATAATTTCTTTTCTTTAACAACAGTACACACCTTGTGCTGATTTTAGTACCCATCATGTCATCTAGGTTGTTCAAGATTTTTTCAAAACAAAAACAACATTAAAAGAATAAGCGATACACAAGTTAAAAGGTGTGGAATACAAGATTATACAAGATTGTTCAAGACTATTAAGATTTATGGCACGTAAAAACCACGTAGGTTTGAGGCCACGAGAGTTCCAAAGGGAGCTTAGAAGGATTACAGTGAGAACTCCATCAGGAGTAATTCAGTCAATCCGAATGATCAAGTTACCACTACTCGTACTGTTGCATCTGACAACCTAGCTAGTATCACTGGACCAAATTGCCACTGATGACCAAGTTGTCAGTTGTCACTTATCTCAGTTACCACTGATAATCAATCATGATGATCAAGTTACCACTAATGTGTAGTCACTATTACTCATGTTGTTGCATCTAACAACCTTGTTACTATTGTTAGACCAAGTTATTATTTTAGTTACCATTAATAATCAATCCTGATGATCAAGTTACTATTGATAAGTAGTCATCACTACTTATGTAGTTGCAAAATATGACTGGAGGCAATCGATGATAGGTGATGATTAGTGGTGGTTGACGTCTACGATGGTTGTGGTAAGTGGTATTGATAGCAATTGTGGGTGGTGGGAGGTGAATGGTTGTGGCGACAAGTGGTGGCGTGTTAGGTTGTGGCAACGACATTGGTTTGTTGTTGTGGCCGTTGATGGGGGGAGGCGGTTGCCGATGTTGATTGGCGCGACGACGATTGACGTCAGGTAGTTGAGGCTAGGTTTATTTAAGATACTTAAAAATATTCATAAACCATTAGAGAATTTTGAATGAATCAAGTGTAAAAGGGCGTACCTGGTGCTGCAAAGAGCTCCCGCGTTTTCGCAGGGTCCAGGGAGGGTCCGTCCCATTTAAGGGAAGATGTACGCGGTCTTTCCCCACATTTTGTGGGGAGGCCGTTTCCACGGATCGAACCTGAGACCTTCGGTCCCTTAGGAACAGCTTTTACCGCTGCGCCAAGGCCCGCCCTCTGAATGAATCAAGTGTAATAGAATTAGTCCCTATTTCTTCTAACAACAAAGCATACTAAAATATAAAAAATTAAATTCTATCTACATTAAATTCCAATGAATTAATGCCAACAAACAAACGCAAGGGTTTACACGTATTAAACTAAGATTTCTGTACAAATAATTCTTTTTACCATTAAAATAAAAGCCAAAATTATATGCTATCAAGGTTATAACATATATATTAGTGTGTGTGCAAGCTATATAAAAAGGTAAAAACAAGACAAAAACACATGAATGATAAGTATACTAGGGAGGAGAGGACATTATCCTAAGTACATTGGGCTATCCTGTAACTCCATCAGTCACACACTGTCACATCACAAGTATCTTGAACTACCTTGAAACTACCTTGAAACATCTAAAACACTGAAAATACAACCCTACACTACCCTGAACTACCCTAAACTATCCTGAAACACCCAAACACTTCCCCAACGTCCTTTTAACGGATATATTCTCGGCTATTACAACCCGACGACAACAACCCGCTGGGTACCCGGATGGGGTGGCAGCGGTGTACCCGGGCGGGTACCGGCGAACCCAAAGGGTACCCGAGTGGTGCCTCGTCCTCCCTTACAATTAGAAACTAAATACCAAAAGGAAGAATCCTTTGCTACTTCCACAATTTGTATTCACTTGCATGGACGCAGTGTAATTCTAATTGGTAATTTGCAAGCAACTCTTTGGAATTTTCTCAAACACCTTGTGTACAATACAACTCTTTAAGATATGGCATATTTTTAACATACAAACAAAATTTTGCTACTTCAATATGCCGATCCTAGATCTACCCTCATGGATTGTCTGGTTCGTTAAATTCCAAAATTCGTGATTTGCCGGCTTGTGCGTGTTGCAAACAACCTACTTTGGATTTTCATCCGACATCTTATATGCATTCTGAAGCAACCTCTTTGAATACAACATTTGTTGACCCACTTTAAAGCTTCTACAAGCTTGAAATTTTGTTATTGAAGACAAAATAAAATGATATGTTCGCCTCTAATCTTATGTAAACCCGGTAGATTCTTCTCAAATTTTGTTATATATCTTTTTAATTAACTTTTTTTTACCTACTAATTCATAATTATAAATTTTAAAATAATAAAACACCTAACATTTGTGGCTCCTTTTTGTAGCAATGGTTTCTTTTCTTTTTCTTAAAAGAGTGAATCACTTTTACTTGTCTATCCGTTTTGTCAAAGGATAGCATTTATACCTTTGAAAACACTAGAGATGATCGGAGTGGTGCCTAACGAATAATAATGTTCTTTTTTAAATAAAAGAAACGAATTTATATCGAAAAATTTAAATGCAAAAAGTATATGTACTGACTCTATTATAAAGCATACTCGACGATAACAATAATTATATATTATTACCGTATAATAACAACTACTTATTAAACAAAACATCAGCCAAGAGCTAGAATAACAAGTATAAAGAAAAAAACGATTTTAAGTTAGAAAAACAAGTATAAAAGAAAAAAACGATTTTAGAGGGCGGGCCTTGGCGCAGCGGTAAAAGCTGTTCCTAAGTGACCGAAGGTCTCAGGTTCGATCCGTGGAAACGGCCTCCCCACAAAAATGTGGTGGAAAGACCGCGTACATCTTCCCTTAAATGGGACGGACCCTCCCTGGACCCTGCGAAAACGCGGGAGCTCTTTGCAGCACCAGGTACGCCCTTTTTGTATATCATTAAAACTTCTAGCTATATTACTTTAGAGTATCGTGAGCATATCGTTCGGTTTGATCTGGTTGAATCGGCCGGTTCGTCCGAACCGGTGTCGGACTGGGGAACCGGACCAGTTCGGACCGGATTTTGTTTTTTTTTTTTATTTTTTTGGATAAAAACAGGGTGTTGAACTATAAATTAGTGTGTTAGATATACAATATAGTTAAGTTTTATATATAATTATAAAATACTTATATAAATCATATATAAATTACTTATATTTGATTATATATAAACTATATATAATATACTATATATATAATTATGACGTCATCTGGTTCTTAAATCCGGTCCGACCATCAAACCAGTAAGACGTTCGTTTCGACGTCCGATCCGGTTCTGAAAACATTGATCGTGAGTATAATTATATTATATATTATATTAAAAACCATCAATTTGCTACGGTATACTTTCAGATTTTTTTTTCAATTTGACCACCATATGATTGAAACTTTTTATTTTCTCCATCTTGCCACCCATATGAGTATCCACATGTGTAACCTATATTAATTTAACCTATGTTTAGTTTTTCCTCTAATGTCGGCACCTTTTTTTCATAAGGGTAAACTAATCTAAAACGACAAAGATTCAGGCCCTGTTTGGTTGGGTCTGACCAGACCCGGTCAGACGTTCACGTCTGACTCGGTCAGATCTGGGGTGTTTGGTTGTTTGCCTCTTATCGAATAAAAGGTCTAATCCGGAGCTCCTACCCGGTCAGACCTCAACCACAATCTGACCCGTGGTCAGACGTGAAGGTGGAGTGACGGGCGGTGGTGCTTACGGTGGTGCTTGCGGTGGTGGTCGGCGACGGGCGGTGATTCAGATCTGTGGTGGTCGGCGACTGGCGTTGGTGCTTGCGGTGGTGCTTGCGGCGACGTGCGGTGGTGCTTGCGGTGGTATCTGTGGTCGGTGGTGGTGGTTCAGATCTGTGTGGTGGTGGCGTGCGGTGGTGGTCGGCGACGTGCGGTGGTGGTCGGCGACGTGCGGTGTGGTGGTGCTTGCGGTGGTGGTCGGCCGGAGGATGATGATGATGATGGAGTTGCGGTGGTGGTCGGCCGGAGGATGATGATGATGATGGAGTTGCGGTGGTGGTCGGCCGGAGGTGCTTGCGATGGTGTTGTTTGTGGCTGTATAAAAGAGAGAGAGAGAGAGACGAAAGTGAGGGTTTGTGTGGTGGTGTTTGTGTGTTGAATGGATTTTATTTTAAAAATTTTCCTTTTTACAACCAAACACAATTATTGGTTCAGATATCTAACTGGTTCAGACCTCTTACTGGTTCAGACCCTCTTATTTATTCAGCACTTATTCAATCAGATGTTGCCAAACATCCCCTCAAAATGTTATTTTCTTGAAGATCCAAAAATTTACCCTCTGTTTCAAAATATGAGTTAAAGTTTTAAACTTTAATAATTTCTTTTTTGGATTAATTTTCTTAGATGAGATGATATGTGTCACCTACGTCTACTTCAACATGTGGGTTTGTATCATGTTTCAATGTTTTTGCAGTTTTTTCGAGTTCGCGGCAATGTGTGGATATTTATAATGGTTATAAATAAAATGTGATGAAAAAAGTTTTAATCATAATAAAATATGTTTTTATTTTCGATAAAATAGCTTTAAGACATTGACAAAAAAGAGCACACAATCTCAAAAAAAGTAACAATGAAACATAAACATTAGAAAACTTTATGGATGAAGACGACAATAAAAACAAGAAATGAAGATGAGCCTAACCCGAAAAAAACATAAGGAACCATATTATAGGCTTTAAAAAAATTAGGATTTACTTGGAATGTGTAATAGCAAAAAAAAAAAAAAAAAAAAAAACACGATGGACTACCCTAACCCATAAAACACTAACAAACAAGTAACAAAGACCGAAGTGATTAGGGTTAGTTTAATACCAAGCTGGTTCTAGTAAAAAAAACAGACGATTATGGACCCAATTTAGGGATCGAAAAGGCTAAAATCAAACTTGCTAGCTAATTTATCATTCACGTAAACGATATGTTTAGATGTAATATTTTACTCTTAATTATAACATAACCTCGTCTTTCAACCGTTTTACTTGAGGCATATGTTTAATATCAGCTATCTAGTTGTAGTTGTAGCTTTGGAAATCGAAGTTGTTTTATGATGGTTGTGAAGTTATGCTATTCTAGTCTTCTATACTTCTATGTTTAAGTTGTGAAGAAATGTTTATTATTATTATTATTACTACTACTATTATTATTGTTATTATTGTTATTTATTTTATTGTTATTGTTATTGTAGCTATTGTCGCAATGCTTGTCCGAGTCATTCGTCTCTTTCGCCTTTAAAGTATTAACTCAAAAGCATTATGCCATCGCGACCTCCCCTTTTGTCTCGATTATGATACCAGTTGGCCCACTACTAGCATCGGGTTCTCTAGAGGTGTTTGTTCCATTATCAATCAATAAGTTTATTTCTTTTTGGGTTAGAAACAGCCCATATGTATGCTTTCAATTTAACGATACGACTAAACATGTTTTTTGTACTTTTTCAAAATTATTTGATGAAACTTTATAAGTGTTACAACACGATAAATATAACAACCCGAGCGTTTGAGTCATATGAACTTCGCATTTTATATATTGTCAAACGAGTAAGTAATGAGTAAATTGTCTATTTAAAGTTTAAAGTTTTTAGATAAAATTTTTATGTTATAAGAGACCGTTCGAATATAACGTTTGAATATAATAATAATATATTATATTCGAACCTGCTCCGTTTTTTACGAAACTTAGGTTGACTCGTAGAGAAAAATAAGCTCGTCACAACGACATATTTGAAATTTCATAATACGCTATATATTAAAGGTTATAATAAAAAAACGAGTTAAGCAGCTGAATTAATTATAATAATATAATAATATATAATAAAATAATAATATAAATCACTTGCAAAATTTGGAATCCTCAGCGCATGAACTTTCAGACTCCCGCATAGCTCCTCAAATAATTTCATCTGACTTCTGATCTTTTATAAATAGAAGAGTTGAATTTAGAATATAAGTTTTTTTGGGAACGCTATAATATAAAGAGAATCCTGAGTTCTCAATACCCCGTTGGTGTTGCTAGTAGTCATTTTGGTACTCGAGTAAGAGCACGACTAAGAGCGCGAGTAGGGGAGACTCTACATCAAATTGCCGTAGATAGTTTTCAGGTACGCCCTTGTTTAAGATTATGTTTAATTATTATTATAGTCGTTATTATTATTATTATTATCATTGTAGGTATTAGTATTAATATAGTTATTACTAATATTATTATTATTATCTTTATAGTTATTATTATTATAGTTGTTATTTTTATTGTAATAGTTAGTATTATTATTGTTTGTTATTTTTTAGCGTTATAGTTGTTATATTTATTATTATTAGACTTTAAGGTTATCATTAGGGAAGGTATTGGGTAATCCCGAGGGTTGACTCGAGTATGATGGAAACGCCCGAGTTATGCAAACTAGTAAAGGTTGTACCAAAGGGTTGGTATAGGATAAAAGAAAGTGCCCGAATAAAATCAACAAATAGAAAAAGATAACGAATCATCCCTAAAATTGTTACTAGCTAGAATATAGCTTAAATAATGTTATTTTGCATATAGGATAATACCTGATAGCAGTGAACCTGAGCGGACGATATCACTAACTTGATTGATTGAGGTGAGTTCCTCTGAACTGTTCTCTAAAACGGGATGTGATGTTATGATAACTGGTAATAATTGAAGAATTGATTATCAATAGCATCTGTGATATGTGGCAATGCTTGATAGGATGCTTGAGGACTGCTTTTATGATTCTGCTTTAGCTAGTGGATTTTGTATACATAGTCTGGTTATGTGAATTTATACTGTGCTTACTCTGTTCCTATCTGTTTGCCATGGCTGTATCTGCTTGATGCAATAGTCAATGATAACATGTTTTGAATTTTAAAGAATTTTATGTTTATGAACTCACAAGGTTTATGCTGAGTCCCAAATATTTTCTATTTTTATGGACACACATCCTAGGTGCCAAGTGATCACAGAGCTTGAAGATTACGAGCTAGTTTATGAAAAAATAAAGTTCTAGAATGTTGTTGAAGATTTGGATCTCTAGTATAGTTAAACTGATGTAATAGTATTATCTATTATAACAAATGTATTGTACACGTTGATGTATATTTAAAGTTAGAATTCCGCTGTGTATTCTCTGATTACTATGTGTTCTGTATATCCGATGCGTAACGCTCCCACTGTGAGCCCTGGGAGGCGGGTGTTACAAGAAAACATTCAAAAATCAACATTTGAAATATTTTTTGCATATGATAAATTTTCTAATTTAGATAAGATAATTGTAACATTAAAAAATTATAATTTTTTCGTTATATCTTAATTCACAAACATAAGTGACGTGTTCTCATGATATATATATCAATAATATTTTGCTTTGAGCCTGTGATATATTCACGGCAATAATAATAACTATTATTATGTATTATTACTAAAATTGTTGACATTATTGTTATCGTTATTATTATTATTAAAACTATTATTTTATTGTATTGTTGTGCATTTGTCATGGGAGTAGAAGCTTTACTCACTTAAAAGAGAAACATTTATAGCTCGTTTTGATACTATTAGAATATAGGCTATTTGATATTTGATATGATACTTTAGTGATAAAAATTATTTCTAGTTAGAGTGTTGGGTTGTGTAAATATGGTTCTCGATGGCCTATCACTTTGTTCTAAAAGTCAAATAAACAGACTAAAAATTTTCAAATAATTAGCACAATTTCGATTCAAAACACAATAATTAAACGTACATTATATGCAAACAACTCCTAAATCGACTCCGTGTGTTAATTTGTTTTTAAGACTTGCGTATAAGGTTATGTGTTATGGAATATAGTCAGGCTTATATTATTCAGTAATATAAACTAACTGAATGTTAACTTTGATGAAATGAACCATCCCAATTTTTTGACATTTTCTAGCGGAAAGAACTTAAAAAAAATAGAGGAAAGGAGAGAAAATAGATAGAAAAGTTGTGATTTATAAAAGTGTGGGTTAGTATTTATAGGGTAAATATAAAATTTTAAACAATTTTT
Source organism: Flaveria linearis (assembly GCA_024085815.1). Taxonomy (NCBI): domain Eukaryota; kingdom Viridiplantae; phylum Streptophyta; class Magnoliopsida; order Asterales; family Asteraceae; genus Flaveria; species Flaveria linearis. The sequence continues at coordinate 54,081,235 of CM044016.1, forward strand.
TTTCTTTACCTTAATTGAGCCGAACAACTCTTTTTCTCCCTACCGTAGGAGCCAACGGCTCTTCTCCTCCGCTACCCTACCCACGCCCCACCCTCCGCGCCCCCCACTAGCACCATCCTGTTGCGGTGTTCGTGATCAGGATGGTAAACACTTGGCTCGCACCCACCCCATTAGCGGCCCACAACACTTAGTCTAAGAAATGAGTCGAATTCAATTATTGCATGCTAGAAACAAGTCGAATTCAATTATTGCATTATCACAAAGAAATTTAATTATTTGCATTTTTTACTTCTCAATATTCAAGAGAACAACTATTAAGTTTGAGTTTTCGACTTTTCGTTATAACAAATTATTAGATGTTTTTATCTAAAAGTTCTATCCATTTAAAGTATAAAATAATAATAATTATTAGATGTTTTTATCTAAAAGTTATATCCATTTAAAGTATAAAATAATAATAATAAAAGTAATAATAATAATAATAATCAATTGTAACGTAAGCGTACAAATGACTAATGCTTGCGTACAACACTATGGTCCCACACATATCTTCAATGAGTCGGCAGTCTTTTTTGTCGTAATCATCAATTAGTCTACAAGTGGACTCAACCTTTCACCATTTGTGTGCCCATTTCACCTTATTAATCGATCAAAGTATCAACTAAATATAATTTATTTTAGTGAGAACATGAAACTCATGTGTGATATTTTTTGACAATACTAGAAAATAATTAACATTATTGGTCATGACGTATGAACTAGCTAACAGTCGCGCATTTGTTATTGTTCACGAAACCAAACTTTAATATTGTAAATGCGAGCCCTGAACAGATCCTAACTGCTCCGATGAAACTCCAATTTAATTACCGAGTCAATCATCTTTGTTTCAAGCCTACACACAAACAAGGAGTAAAAAACTAGTGTTTTTTTTGTAAATATGAGGTGGGGATGAAAAAGCTGGTATGAATCCTCTAATAGACTTCATCATTTTTCAAATATTGTCACAATCGTTCTTAAACGTGGTCTAATTCTGAAAAAAATCATTAATTAAAGATTAAGTTTTAGCAAACAATGTAAAAGCAACCCTAATGAGGTGTATGTTAAATACATTCCTTTTAACTAGGTCCAAAATTAAATTATTTCAACTCATATTTTTAATACACTTAATAAAGTTGGACATCATGAGCATACATATGCAATATATATATATATATATATATATATATATATATATATATATATATATATATATAATCAGGATCATTACAGAACCATTTTTTATTTTCAGAACCAAAAGAACCATTGACTTACATAAATGTAAATTATAAACCATTGGTTTACATAGATGTAAGTTAAAACTGGTGATATTTAGTTGTTTTTTTATAGTTTATTGTTCATGTCTGATATACACATATGTAAAACAGGTCAAGTATTACCAGACTTAATATACATTTATGTAAATCAATGGTTCTGTAGTTCTGAAAATAAAAAGTGGTTCTGTAATGATCCTAACCCTATATATATATATATATATATATATATATATATATATATATATATATATATATATATATATATATATATATATATATATATACTAGTGGGGGCCCGCGCACGTTGCGGCGCCGGCGTGATATTCAGTTAAAGAAGCCGTGTGTTTACATAGAATAGGGAAGGAATGAGCAAGCATCGTATTAATAGTGGTAGGAATCATATTCAACAAGGCCAAAGCCCATTGTTGTTATGAATCATATTCAACAAGCCAAAAGGGTATGTTGTTTATTGAAATGGTTCATATAAAGTATCTTCAAACATGATATAGTAATACGAAAGACTGCAGCTGTTGTTGCGGTATGGTGTTCATGGTTTGTCGTAGGCCTTGCACATTTCAATTATCTCCTCCATGTGGGTCTCCCACCATTCGTCGTCCCAATCAGTTGTGTTACCGTCTTTCTGGTCAGCATTTGGTGTGGTGTTGGATGTGGAGACACGGTCGTGTTTCTTCTCCTCCTTTGTTGGTGTTGTTATTTTGGTAGGAGTTTTTGCTGAAAGTACACAAGTTTTTTTTAGGAAGTGGACGTATGTACAGATTCATATGTGTAGAATTAACTGTAAATATGCATGCATGTATGTTTATATATTATAAATTGTAAGGTAAGAGTTGATTTGTGCGTACCAGTTGGTGCTGTTTGGGGACCTTTTTTCCTTTCATCAGTTGTTTTTTTTTATCCTTGAACTGTTTAGTAGGCGAATCAGGACGTGGCCTCTTTTTGCCTTGGTTGCCTGAGAAGGTGCAGTATTTTGTTATATGTGAGACTGATGTATGTAGCATTTTAGTAGGGAGAGTCAAATGAGTCACGTACCGGGTGTTTTGGTATTCATGTTGTCTGTAGCGTCCATGTTCCTTCTGTTAATCTGTTGAATGTAGTTGGGAATGTCAGTAATGTGTTTGGCATGTGTGTGGTGTAGGAGTGGACGTTTGTGTGGTGGCAGTTAATGATATTGTTATGAAGTAACGGTTGGTAAATTTTTCATTATTTTAGGGTGTTTTGTAACGTGTGTGGTTGTTGTGTTGTTTGTACTATTCTACCTGTGTGTGTGGTGAGGTTTTGTGTTATCACTGTAGGACTTCCCGGTAGACGACATTACAAGTGTAAACCTTGTAAGTGATTGTTGTCCATCTGGATTTCATATAATTTCCTGGAGCTGGTCATGACTAACCAATTCCCGTTTGTCATGTAGTGTGTAATTGTTAGCCATGATGACAACGGAATTGGTGCGATTGGAGGTGTTGGAAAGAGGCTTGTCCATTGTCCGTCTCTCAACACCCATATGTTTAGCGACATATCTTCGAAGCCAGTAGTTAGTACCATATGTAGTGTGTTTTGCACATCTAGTAGAATGCCTTGGAAAATGCCTGCTGACGGGACGTTGGGGAAGTTAATCTCTTTTATTTGCTCACTGGTAGTATTAAACGCAATGACAGCATTCCTGCCTACCACCCAACACTCGCAAACTGTGAAGTATAGCGTGTCGCCACAGAGGGTGCCAGGTGACCAGTAGAAGTGTCGGGTTGTGCATGCTGGATTTGGATTAAAGGGTATGGTCCTCCATGTTCCCATGTTTCGGGAGTAGACAAGGGCTTGAATAACATTTGATCTTCATCTCATGTGTAGCACGCGATAGTCATTGCAAGTTGTCTTGTATAGTCCAACAGTGTCTAAAAAATCCTCGTACATGCCGTGGCCATCGGCGGTGTCCAAGCGCTTGTATAAAGTAGTTGTTGGATTCCACAGTATGAGTTCATTAGTATGGTAGAAGGACCCACAAAGCAACCCATCCAAGTGTGCCAGTATCATTACATTGTTAACGTTCGGCTCAAATGGGAGTGGAGTGATGGTTGCTGGGCCATATTCATGGGTCTGAAAGTCTATTGGATGGATAATGGAGCGGAGGTCGCGAACAAAAAGTGTGCTTTGGCAACCGGCTTCCAATGCTCGTGAACAGTGTGCCCTCTCAAAGTCTCGGGTGCAAAGTAAGGCATACCACTGTTTGCATACAACTTTGGATCTGGCGGCATCCTTTGCAATCACCCTTGTTAGTATATCAAAGACCACAACTTCAACAGGTAGGTTTGCCATGCTTGTGGGGGGGCACGAAAGATCATGCAAAATTGAAAGAATGAGTTAGTTAGTTATTTTGTACTTCATTGGGCCATAATGTGGAGGATGATGCAGATGGTAGAAGTTATGGAATTTTTAAAAGGCCACTAAACAAACGGAGACATATGAAGGATGGTCATATGAATATGGTATGTAGGGTTTTCCAGGCACACAACGGTAGGTTTGGGTGGGGAAATATGGGAAACTTTAGGGAAGGTTGTTATGCTCGTGGTGTGTTAAAATTTGAGATAAGTGAACTTGTGAACCCTATGAGTGTATCAGCTATGATAATGTGTAACAATACTTTGTCATATCAGAACCAGTAGTACACTAATGCAAAAGGTATATTCAATATGAGGTTTACACCATATTAGCATTATATACTTATAATATTTCAACATTATAAACAGTGATGTAAGAAGCTAACAACTGGTTTAAGAAAAGAAATATGTACTCTGTCTTGATAGGGGAAAATAAAATAACGATTAAGGAGCAACCTAAATGGAGCATAAGAATTCAGGACAGAGGTCTTGACATCAACAATTCATCGAGTATAACGCAAATGCAAAGACAAACACACATATAAACAATGTTGAGTGGAAGTAAACAGACAAAGAAAACTCAGGGAAGCAAAATAAAAAAGGTTGAAACATAGGCTGAACACCCAAAAGACTTGCAGAATCATCTAAGGAAGAAAACATGAACAAACAACCTAACTTGGCTAGGTAACAGAAGTTAAAGACCTTCCTCATCCTCAACAACAGCTGCGTAAATGTTTCATTGCTTTGCCCTTTCATTTGATATCTTCACTATGTTACCATGACCTATAACCAACCATACAATCACTAATACCTCAATAACTAAATCTGCGTCGTCAGGTAAACATGAACAACCACTATAGTTGGCCTAATTAACACAATGTTAGCACATTCTCAATCCCCAAAACAGATGCAGAAATGTTTCGTTGCCTTGTCCTTGTCATTTCATCTCTTCAGTACGCTGGTATGAGCTTTAACCAGCGCTACAAACCCTAATACCTTAATAACTGAATCCAATTGATATTTTGTATAACTACTGGAAAAAACAGATGTTGAAGGGTTAAAGGGAAGGAAGCAAATTGGCCCATTAGTAGGCGATTTATAGGTTTAAAAAACATTATAATTTTTTAAGCATTAATGTGCAGCAGGTAACTTATAAATCTAGGTGTATTTTGAAGCTGTTAGCAAAACAACTAAACATTAACAAGCACCTATAAGAATGCAGGTAAAGATGCTTATAGTAAACTTACCTATACATGTTTATCTGACCTGGCCTGAGTCTGGCTGTATTAAACTTTGACCCATTTTTAAAAAATATGCTCATATTGGATATAGCAGTTCATTTAGCTAAGTGGCTATATAATTTTATTTGATTTTTGGTCACGGGTGTTCCTTAAAGCTACTTGTAATGTACTAAGCTTACCTATATAAGCACTATACAATTAACTGCCTCTACATGTCTTACTTCTAAGGTTAGCTGTTGTGTGTACACATAAGCCTACTCGTCATTCACCTTGCTTATAAAACTAAGAGTGAAAATCTGTAAATCAGATTCTCTTGTTTGTGATATTTTGGATTCTGTATACGACAATTGGTAGAAGATGGTACAGCTGATTATTAAGCAAACCCGTTAAGATACTGTCCTACGTATGTAACAGCAGGTGGTTATGCTACTGTTTATTTGAAGATTGTCTGTACATGTGATTAAATGTATATGTTAACAAAGAGTACTTTCAAATTCTATACTATCAGAAAGTTGCAGCCAAATCAAATTCAAGTATGTGCTGTGTAGCCACACATGTGATGTTTGAAAAATTTTTAGCCAAATTATCACTAAAACCTACATGTAATGTTTAAGGAAGCACAAAGTTGTGGACAAATCAAATTCAAGTGTGTGGTATGTCGTGCTGGGCAAGGCTACAGTAACAATCTAGTTTTATAAACAAACAATTCAAATTCTAAAACTTTATAATTAGTGGTTGTGATGCTTTACGTCTATATGAAACTATTATTCCAGTCGAGGTTAGTGCAATACATAATTAAGTTGATATAATGATATGTATGTGTTGCTTATCAGTAGGCTAGGATTCACTATCTCCAACTTGAGATACCAACCAGTTTGCAAGAATGAAACAATTCAAAGATTTATGCTAATGTTCAACTCATTCATGCTAAAACAAATCAAATAGTAGATTCATCAAAGATACATAATTAAGCTCCATTAAACCAAGCATTTGGTTGAACAATTGGGAGACCAATTCCAAAATTAAGACTAAAGTAACAGAATCCCCTCAAATCACACATTTTTGGTAATATGTATTGGCAAATGTTCAATACAAACGAATTACATATATGGGTGTGCTATAATCACATATACACTCATACAGGAAGTTTTTAATTTGTTATGTAAGACTATGTTGCTGAAGTTCGTAATAACCTTGTTGATCCTTGTGAGTTGTGTACAGTGGTTGCGAAACAATTACAAAGGCATTTGTAGTTATTATCTTTTATTCACTTACGTCAAAATCATAATGACACCTATTTAAGGTATAATGTTATACAGTGACCCAATTAAAGTGTTGCCCAAATATCATCATCATATAGCATTGTTTAAAATCTATAACATTGTTTCAAGTATAATCAAAGAACCGATCAATTTATTAACAAGTATAAAATGTAACCAAACATTTTCTTCTTTCAATTTTGACAAAGGAAAGCATGTGGAAGCAGGTTGTTCTTGCAACTGTAACGAAACAGTTCGTGTGGAAAATGTGTCCATCCGAAAAGGAATCCAGCATCAAATTAACATGTACAGAAATAGAAGAAATAGTTAAGTGGTACCTGTAAATGAGCCGAGAGTAGGTAGTTGATTGAAGGTTTCTTCTGCTTCCTTGCCTACGAAAATATAACATACATATAAGAACAGGGTTACGAACATGTACGTACCGTAAACCCCTGGAATGGTTCTAAAATGCCCAAATTATGATCGGGGTAATCGGAATTGAAGTGAATGCAGGGAAAGTAGTTCAGAAGTCATACCTTTTTTCTGTCGTTGATGTTGCTGGTGGAATTGCAGGTTTGTGAGATGAATGCGGGAAGCAGAAGACAACCGAGACGGGAGGTGAAGCGAGCAGTAGTAATTGCAGGGACCTTAAAGCATCGTGCGGTGGTGTATAGGTACGAGTGGGTACCTGAATCGAACACCCAACATGAATTGAAGAGGAACTCAGGCGTAACGGACGGTGGTTGTGGCGACGCTCAGGCTGAAGACGAAGACTAACGGGCGCGTCTTACAAGGAGGGGGAAATGACGCCTCTGCCCCTCCTTCACACATTATAAAGGAGTATATATATATATATATATATATATATATATATATATATATATATATATATATATCAGTTTTAACTTTTAGCCCTTTAATTTTTCGCATTAATCAAAATAGATAAAAAGGGTAACCATGAAGCCGACAACACGAATACGCACTCCTATTAACTAGCTTTCTTTTATCTTTTCATATTTGTTGCATTGTATTAGTAAAATTAATATTGTAAGTGCTTTAATGGCTTTAGTAATTTAAGAATTTATGTAGTACACATTTTGAGTAATACAATAAATTTTTCCCTTAGAAAGCAATCACCTCTGGATTCGGATCTATTGTTTTACCTTTCCGCATCTTATTTTTTGTTTTATTTTTTTTTGAAAATGTGTACCGTATGATATAAATCACTACTATATTACTATACTAAGTTATAGTCTCGTGTATTACATGGGGCTTTATAATAGAAATTATATAATTTTACAATGTGCAAGGGATAAAAACATTTGAACTACAAACAAAATAGAGAAAAAAAAAGAATTGTAAGCTCTTAATTAATTTAAATACATGTCTAACAAACTCATGTTTTAAATAGGAAACAAAAATAGACAAAAGTTTTATCTCACACTATACACTTATACATACAACTATACAATGCCATAACATAGGTGCATAGCTTAAAAAACCACCATTATATTATGCTCTAACAAACCATCTGATATTAGTATTTTAACAACGCAACCTGACCATTAAATCAATATATCAAAAGTTTAAAAACATACTTTGTTTAAAAATAAAAACAGCTCTGTTTTAAATAAAATTTACATCATATCATTTAGATAAGAGTTATAAAGAAAACTATGTATTATATTTGTTTAAGTTAATGAATAAATGTTATTTACAAAAATTTTAACTAAAATGTTAAATGCAATATTATAATAAAAAATAAAAATATAAATGTGTGTTGTCATATTTTGGTTGATTGAATCATTTAAATATGAACCTTGAGTTTTTTAAATTAAGATTTTGATTCCGATTATTAAGATATTTTTACAACAATATGTGAGATTTATTTGAAAGGGCTTCAAAAGATATTTTGATAAATTTTAAAGTCAAATGTCATATTAGTAATCTTAAGTTGTCAAATGGCTAATTTGATAATTACCATTTAATTTAATAGGTCATAAAAAAATTGGAAGGGAATATTTTTATGATTAAATGTGTTATTGACAAGTGCTACAAATTGTAATAATTTATTAGTATAGATTATTTACGATACAAATGAAACAAAGATATGAACAAAATATGAGACGTTGGACGCTCCATTATGTTTTAGTAATTGAGACCTTTGGATATGCTTTTTGACACAGAGGGTTTTCATGTATCAAGGTTATTGTATTTATTTATGAATCTTTTTTGTATCTTATTAATATAACTAAATTAGAAAGTTTTAATACTACGTGTCTTTTGATTTGATGGTCATTTTATTTACCATTGCTCTTGTTTTATTTCATGTTTTGGTTATAAATACAATACAGAAGATAAATTCTAGAGATTGAGGCCACATATGTAAATGTAGATTATTTTATATGTTTCAAAAGGAATTCTGATGCCATGGTGAATATTTTATTTTAAAGGGTTAGAGAGTTTAAATCATAATATGAGAAATGTTCAAATATAAAAAAGTTTTAGATCTAAACACTATAAAAAGTAATCTCAACAATTAATATTTTTAATCAATAACTAATATCAAATTATAGAAAAAATAAGTTTGTTACAGGGGTTTTTAGGCACAGCCAGCTTTATTGATTTTTTTTCAAATTTTCTCATTTTTTTAAATGTTAATAATAACTTATATATACAGTTTTACTTTTATAAAAATTACACCATAAAAACATTCAATTTTTTAATCTTTAAAACGAGTACATTATAGTTATATAAGATGATAGTATTTTTTTTATATTTTTAAACTCATATGATTTCTGCTCGTAATTGTGTCTTTAATGCAATTTATTATGTATTTTTATTAGTTATTGTAATTGTTTAAAGTGATGAATTAAAATACACACACACACACATATATATATATATATTTACATATATATATATATTGGTGAAATAACACTGTTGTGTACTTCTAGTATGTAAACAACAATGATAAGTTAATAAGTAAACAATCTAACGCATTTAGAACAGTGACAAAATAATAAAAATATATATAAAACATAAAATATAATCATAAAATATATTATTATGTTTTTTGATTATCATCATGTTATATTCAACACAATAAGTTTTGAATAATACATGAATGAAATAACATAATTGTGTACTTTTAATTATAAAATACAACGATAGATAACAAGTTTATATAACTTACAAAAAAATAATGACAAAAACACATTATTTTATCTTGATCATTATGAGTTTTGAAAACTTTATTGATAAATAATAATACATTGTGTATTTCTGATTATAAAGATCATTGTGTACTTATAACTGTAAAACACAATTATATATAACAACAAATATATATAATTTATTAAAAACAATGATAAATATTACACATTGTTTTATCTTAACCACTATAAGTTTTAAAAAACATGTTCGTTAAATAACATCATTTTGTACTTTTAGTTGCAAAATATATTGATAGATAACAAGTTTATATAATCTATAAATAAAATAACAAAAACAATACAAAATGATTTAAAAAGCAAAACACAATGATAAATACATATAACAAATAATAAAAAATATATATACATTAAACTGATATTTGACACAATGAATATCTTAAACACAATGAGCTAACGTATTTAATATAAAAAACCAAAATCTACCATTTAAAATAATAGAAGGACATATGTTAATATCACAATCATTTTAAAACTTTTTAGATTAAATATCTTCCCACTTTAATAAAAGGGGTAACTAGTTTTGACATGTGTCATCACCACATTTCACATCACCAAAGGTTGGACATGTGTCATCACCATATTTCACCTCACCAAAATTTTTCCGCTTATCTCTCCTATTAAATTCTCATTAATTAATTACTAATAATAAATTAAAGAAAGTATATTTTTATTAATTATTTTTTTAAGTAAATAAATTTTTATAAAATAAAACTTACTTCTAAAACATCAAACTTTTTAAAAAAATATAAATTATTTTAAATTGATGTTTGTAAGTAAATTTTTTACATACAAAAAATAAATAAAATTGGGAGTTAAGTAATTTTTAAAATTTTACATTTTTTAAAATGTTTGCCTTAAAATAAATTTATTTTATTTTTCTTTTGAAAAAAAATTAAAAAATTAAAAAAACTAAGAAGTCGATATCATTGTTTTATTATTTATAGTTCGTACTTGTATATGATTTCAATTATATTTTATCTTAAAATATAGTTTTATAACTAATAAAACATTTTCTTATTTGATATTTTATTTTTTTAACCCGTGTAATACACGGGTTTACTAAAACTAGTTATCATTATTATAACCATACCCATACAATATATGTGATTAATTAATATAAATTAGAAACTGTTTAAAAAAACACGATTTTGTATTTTAACCCATTTAGTAAACATACATGACATTTTTGACCAAATCATGTTAGTTTCAAGGAAAAAGAAAATGATACTCTCATATTCATGAAACATCCATGAATCCTAAAGAAGAAAATTGTAAACTTATGTTACGTAGGTTTTTATATTCTAGACGGTGTAGTAATTTAATAACACTGATTATGCTATAGTTTTCGAGAGATGACACCATTTAAAAATTTTACAATCACATTTATAATTCTTTTGACATAGTTTAGACGATACTCGATTGTTCATAATGGTTTTAAATGAGTCTCAATCTTAAAATAAGAACGTATTTATTCATATAGAAAATAGTTTTTTCTTAACGGCACGTAGAGAAATAGTTACAACTAAAAGAATCATTAAATTATATTCATAATAAAATTTCTAGATATGGCTGTAAACCAACCACACAGTTATCCAAAAAGAAGAAATAGAAAGGTAGCAATTTTCCAAAAAGATGAAATAGTACTTATTGAATAAATTTGCTTTATAAAGATCAGATATTTTCTTGAAAATTTTCAACACCTATACATTCATTTGTAGGCAAATCAAACATGCTAAAAATAATAATAATACACACATATTTAAATATATTAAAATAAGAGTAAATAAAACATCTACTCCTCCACTTACACATCTAATAAATACTAATGATTTCTTGATCTAGTGGTTAAGAGGGAGGGGAGCGACTTTGCCTTTCTTAGAAGTGCAATGTTCAAACTTTGACATAAATGAATATAACTAATTTGGTGATATTAAAAACGAACAAGACATTAAAAAAAATCTAATTAATCACATTCACCATTATCACCACCACCACATTCACCATCACCACAATCTTTAAAATCAATCAAAATCTTGATTTTTTTATTGAAATAACATTATAATAAATAAAACATTATGTTTTTTTATGTATATATGTAAATTCGTAAGTAAAAAATTATGACAAGTATAAGTTACATTTACACCTGCAAAAGAAAACATATATTTGCAGTTGTGAGTTACACTACACCTTTCTTAACTTACGAATTTACACATAAACATAAAAAACATAATATTATATATGTATAATAATATCATTTCAACAAAAAATTATGATTTTGATTGATCTTGAAAAGTGATGGTAGATCGTAATAATAATAGATTAAGATTTGATCCACTCTCGTAATCTATACATACACATGATATTTTACTATGGTAACTATATAAGGATAACATATACAAAGTAAACAATTTGTGCGAAGTATACGAAGTGATAACAACCATTGATCTAATCGATAAACAGTTCAGATTAACAAATAGAATAATTACGCAAAAAATATGTCTGGAAGGTAGATTTGGAAATAGCCTACAATTGTTGACTTTTTTAAATCCCCCTCGTTTTCTTAAACGCATACAACTTTTTTATATGTCATTATTTTTTCAGAAAATACATCATAAAATCGAGCATTTTATCCTCTTTAATATGAACATGATATTATTTTTATAACGTGATTAATTTTCCTTTGCGTAATAATATATAACTTGCGTAGTTATGAATATAACTTGCGTAATTGTTTACCTTTTATGCGTTATTGTAGTGCGGATAAAACTACACGTCCGTCAAAATACATGTGTTACACGCTGGTGACTACGTACGTATACTTCGTACGAAAATTACACTTTGTATAGTAACCGGAAAATGACGTTTATTTCATAGTTTTATTTAAACCAAGTCATATATGCTATGTAATGTCAAAATCTTCATGCTAAAACACTCTATACAAAAGAAGGAAAAAAAATAAAAGAAAAACAGTAAATTACATTACACGAACCGTTACAAGTTCAAATCTAGATATGATAAACTAACCTTCTTCTATATGCACCGTTTGATCATCCATTCCATCATCCTCACCATTAATATTATATTCTTCCTCAACATCATCAATTGCATGACCCATCCACTCGTCCATAGGTGCACACTTGACCTTATGGTGCACCCTCCAGTCATGGGCTTGACACCCACGAGAACAATAGTTCACTTTCCCACAACCCGAACACCTTCTAAATTCATTTCTTCGGGTCTCGGGTCGCCCGCACCCATCATAAGAGCACATCCTCAACCCCTCACCCGGGTTCCCGTCTTCTCTTGACCCGAACCATTCCACCATAAACCTATTAGCGGGTTGCATTTCTCTACCTTTCAGGTTAAACCCGTAGTCGCTAAACAAGTCAGAGTCAAAACCCCTATGATTCTGATTATTAGAATTATTCAGATATCCAATCAAGTTTGCTGAAATTGGTGGTGGGTGATGGTGATTATAAAACCTCCATATCAAAGTATGCGGTAATGATAGATTATCAAAGACACGTAGGACAGATGCAACTTCTCTTGCATTAGCTTGCACGAGAAGACGACGCCCTTCAGGAACATTCTTACGGACACCATAACCATCTTGTAAACAGTGTCCAAGTTCTCGAAGGGCGTCAATATGACAAAGGACGGCTGCTCTGGCACATAGAGCAACCCCTGCACGAAGATCCTTATCGTTCTTTGACCCTCCACTTCCATTAAACTGAATCAATGCTAGCGAGTACAACGCCTGAGCGTGTGACTTAATCGCCGCCTTCGCTAGCAATGACGCTCCACTCGCTCGATTCTTCATACAATAAAACCGAATCTACAAACAAAACATACCAACTCAATCTTAGCCATTGATCAACACAATATGCACAATTAATAATATAATAATAATAATAATAGTTAAATTCGGTTTGCTCCCTGATATTTAATAAAAATAATCATTTTCCTTCAAAATATTAAAATGTCAATTTACCTTCAAAAGTTTCATAAATTGTTTCAATTTCAGTTCAAAATTTCATTAGTTGTTTCAATTTAAATCCAAAATAATGAAATTTTTAGATTTAACAACTCATAAAAGTTTTGAAAATAAATTGATATTTTTACTATTTTAAGAAGAAATAATTATTTTGAGCAAATCTTAAAAAGCAAATTCACAATTAACTATTTAACTCTGATAATAATATTATACAATAATACTTACCATTCCAAGCATATAATATGCCTCCACGCTGCCGGAGTTAACACATAGTTTCAAAAACCGGTGAGCCTCCGGGCACCAGTTTTTCGCTCTCACCGCAAGCGTTTTCGAGCAAGTTTTCGATAAAACCAACGGATGAAGGCCCAATCTGTTCATCCGTTTACACGTAAGAAGAATCGCGATAAAATCCGATGGAGAAGACGCTGTAGAACTGAGTTTGCACAGGATAAATAAAACAATATCATCATGTAACGTTTCAAACAGATCAGATCTTGTTGTGCATCTTCTTATTTTCTTCATGTACACCATCTCTTTGCTGTCACCAATAACAGATTAAGAGTGAATTATTGTTTGAAGATGAAGAGATCTGTGATGAAAAGTGAAATTAATATGTGATTTGTGAAGTGTTTGAGGGTGTGTTCATGTTGTTTGTTCATCAGTGTATTTGCAGAGGCTGTAATTAAGGAAATGATAGAATTGAGAGGTTGAAGATAGAATATGAGGCTTTATAGTTGTTGAGGAAGATTAAGTAAAACGATAGATGCTATTGATAAGGAATATAGTGCCCATGACCCACGTATTAATAAAATAAAACAAACATGGAAGGTATATAGAAGTGAAAAAATATATTTTATTGTAAATCAGCGATAAACAAGAAACAAACAAACATACTTATTATATCTCATTAAAAGCAAGTTCTGGGAGGGGTAGGTGGCGGCGAGTCTTTCCTCTATCTAGAGAGGTAGAACGACCGCTTTCAAAGAGACCAGCGACTCGAGGACGATAGTAAGTAAATTATATAGCATATAACACATAAGTATATAACGATAAACAAGAAGAAAGAAAGAAAAAACAAAGGACTGATAAGTTTTTATGACTGATTCTTTCTGCACTACGATACGTTATATATAGATAATACATGTGTGAAACCCTAGAGGGCGGGCCTTGGCGCAGCGGTAAAAGCTGTTCCTAAGGGACCAAAGGTCTCAGGTTCGATCCGTGGAAACGGCCTCCCACAAAATGTGGGGGAAAGACCGCGTACATCTTCCCTTAAATGGGACGGACCCTCCCTGGATCCTGCGAAAACGCGGGAGCTCTTTGCAACACCAGGTACGCCCTTTTTATGTGTGAAACCCTAAGCCCATAACACTCGGGCCGAACTATAAAATTGTCGGTATTTATAACATATTTATGTTTTATCTTTTTATTTGTTTTAATTAATGGTAAGTTTTAATTAATGGTAAGTTTTAATTAATGCATGGTAATATTAACCAAGTCAAATACGAGGTAAATGCTAATTTGAATGTAAATTGCCATCTTTTCAAAGTGTGTATCGTTCGGTAACCTTTGAGTTTGTTTGATTTTTTTTATTAATTAGTAATGTTTTGTATCTCATTGGAAAAATTTCTATCATCCACTCTATAACGTATAACTTTGCACGCGTTTTATTAGGATTTTTAAATATCAGATCGCATTCTTATGATAAATCGATTATCATTACAATGTTTATGCTAATTAAAAAGATATGACATGACCAACATCTTATAATATAAAAGGTAAACATTGTTTATAAAATCAAAATCTATTATCATTATAGTGTTTGTGCTGATCAAGAAGATGTGAACATAACGGCATCTTATAATATAGAAAATGATTCAAATAAAAAAGATATTAAAAATTGTAAAAATTAATCTTAACAATCAAATATTTTAATAAATGGTTTAGATCAAATTACAAGGAAAAGTTTGTTATATGAGTATTTAGCATATTCATTTTTGTTGACTTTTTTTTTAAATTTTCATATATTTAAAAATTCATAACTTTTATATACAATATTTTTTTTTATAAAAATTACACCATAAAAATGAGTGTTTTTATCTTTAAAACGAGTACAGTAATGTTATATATAAATATAATAATTTTATTACGTTTTTAGCTCATATGAAATCTGCTTGTTATTATGTATTTAATACAACTCATTATGTTTTTTGTTAGTTATTGTGTTTTTAAACACCAAGTGTTTTTATAAATAATGAATTCTAAATAAACGTAATGATAAAATAACAACCAATTAATCTGATACATTAAAAACAATGATAAAATAACATAAAATTATATAAAAATAAAACAATGACAAAAGTCTCATTATGTTTTTTGCTCAATATTATGTTATCCTGGACAAAATGAGTTCTAAAAACACATATTTGTGAAATAATATCATTGTGTACCTCTAATTGCAATACACAATGATAAAATAATAATAAATTTATATAATATATAAAAACAACGATAAAAATAACACGAAATAATCTAAAATATAAAACACAATAATTAATACATTCATATAACAAATGGTAAAAAACATCTGATACAATGAATTGATTTTTAACACAAGAACCTAACATATTATACACAATAACTTGATATATTTAAAACAATGACTAAAATACCCCATCCTCCCCCTATAAACAATAAAGTAACATATGTCAAGCCCCATAATCATTTTTAACTTTTTAGTTATATATCAATTTTACAATAACTTTATCATATAGTATAAAAGTTAAACATTGTTTACAAAATTGAAATCTTGAAAACGTCATATAAGGATGCAATGGTATGCCAATTGTTTGTTTTTACAGATGAAGTTAAAAATGAAAGTGATACAAACATTATAGAAAAAAATTCACTAGTTGTACTACAACTTCTACTTTGAGGTATTCTCTTCTAGCTTGGTTTTCGAAAGCATCACCTGAAAATACGCATCATAACATTTGAATGGTTATACTACAGAACATTTTGATATATGAATGAAAACTATTATATGAAAATTGCATCAAAGAGAATATAAGAAGCTTGGAATCATTATAAATGATCATTAGAACTTGTTAAAAATGATTATTCTAATTATAAATTAACAAATAAGAATATGTCCTTGGTGGGTTTTGACTAAATTTGATCTACATAGGAAAAATGTGTAAAATGGTGTTGGAATTATCATTAATTGATAAAAATTGGTAACAATCATCAATAAAATTGATTTGTATTGTAATCCAAATTTAAATCATAAAACTACCGCCTTTGGCAACTATGAATTTTAGCTAAACTGATCTAATATGACAAATTGTAGACAAGAATATAGGTTATTACGATCCGTTATGCTTCCTTAAGTGTGTTTGAACATAGGATGCCTAGATCAAAGTCAAATTGGTAAATTTTGAAACTAACAAATTGGTCTAGGTTAATAAGAGTCTAATATATCTTAAAATCGTAGTTAATTGTTTTATCAAGACCCAACATATACATATACTTAAATTTAAACATTTAGAGTTAATTGTACATGGAAGTTTCTAAAGTGAAGTACGCGTCAAATTGCTTGTTTAGTGGAAGAGAAAAGCTATTGTAAAAGTACTCAGGATATTTTTGTCTTTAGGTGCGAAGGCAGTTGATATAGGACATGTACCACAGTGTTACCCCCATGTGCTATGGCCTCACATGAGGAAAACTTTATTCTTAGTAAGCGTATTGTGTGATAATCATAACCATTCTCCTTTAATAGCTACTTAGAGGAATACGTCATAGACCACGACATTCATATGAATCGACTTTGAGTGGCTCTAGCTACAAGGGTTTGTTAAAAACCCTAAGTGGCATCTCTTTGTTACATTGTTCATCGTGACATAGTGATTTTTTAACTAGTGAAACGATTTAAATTGGTTATAAATTTAACCTTTCTTTTCTAAAATGTAGTTGTTCAAGCCACCAATAAGTGAAATGCAAGATTGTTGAATACAAAGAACAACTTATATTGCTTACAAGAACTTTTACAAGGATGTTATGCAAAGGTTTTATGAGACGAAGAGGTGAGGTGAACAAATGGCAGCCCCATCTACTTATAGTGATAGCCTAAATCACTAGACTATTCTAAAACATTTCTAGTCTAGAAAATTCTATACAACTCATAGATTATAAAAGGCTATTCTAGAAATTCTTCATGTCTTTAATCTTCCATCTAAATTTATAACGATTATTCTAGACACTTAGTTGAGTCTTGGAGTATCGAGTCTTAAATTATCGATCAACCTAGACTATTTCGAAACATGACAACTTTTAATCAATTTTAAGCAGGTCATAACATTATGTATCCTATTCTATAGGAGCATGAAATTTCGGTTAATAACATTATCATCTTCAATATATATTAAAATTTATAATATTAAATATCCTACGACATCCTAATATAATTCACATGTTTCTTTGACTACGTTTAATTCGATTTAGAATTTACAATATTAACATTACTTTTACGGGGCACAAGTGTAAATTCAACACTAGAATAACCGCAGGACTTGTATAACTTGGATACTACCTTTTAAAAGTCATTGGCACGAGTTTTAATATGTATACTTTCTTTAAAAGATATTAGTTGAGTTATCATCTTTGATATATTTAAGTTTTAAATTAAACACCATGCATCACTATTCACTCGTGCCATCCCGAAATGATAGTGATTTTACGTGAACAAGAACCAATGGCACATGATGGGAAGAGATACATGTGTAAATGTTGGTGACACTCACCATGTGATGTGCCAAAACACTAGTTACATATTGTTTATAGATCTATATTTTTGTTCTCGACACTTTTGATATGTATTAGTTTTGCATCTAGTTACACATCCAGTGACTATAGGTTTTAAACATTATTATAACACACAGTCACACATCTAACTTTTGTATATTGATTTCGTAGGAAAACACTGCCGACAAATTAATTTAGTTGATGGTTTTGTGATGTCTCCTGAAATTTCTTTGGATGGCTACATGTTTGAGCAAAAGTACAAACCAAATGAGTGAGAAGATGTAACTAAGAAACAATATGGTTGAAGGAGCTTAGAGCATTCACAATAGCATTCACAATAGGTTTTTTTATATATATTTATAAATGTGTTTCTTATATTATATTATATTGTATTATATTGTATTATATTGTATTATACTGTATTATACTGTATTATACTGTATTATACTGTATTATACTGTATTATACTGTATTATACTGTATTATACTGTATTATACTGTATTATACTGTATTATACTGTATTATACTGTATTATACTGTATTATACTGTATTATACTGTATTATACTGTATTATACTGTATTATACTGTATTATACTGTATTATACTGTATTATACTGTATTATACTGTATTATACTGTATTATACTGTATTATACTGTATTATACTGTATTATACTGTATTATACTGTATTATACTGTATTATACTGTATTATACTGTATTATACTGTATTATACTGTATTATACTGTATTATACTGTATTATACTGTATTATACTGTATTATACTGTATTATACTGTATTATACTGTATTATACTGTATTATACTGTATTATACTGTATTATACTGTATTATACTGTATTATACTGTATTATACTGTATTATACTGTATTATACTGTATTATACTGTATTATACTGTATTATACTGTATTATACTGTATTATACTGTATTATACTGTATTATACTGTATTATACTGTATTATACTGTATTATACTGTATTATACTGTATTATACTGTATTATACTGTATTATACTGTATTATACTGTATTATACTGTATTATACTGTATTATACTGTATTATACTGTATTATACTGTATTATACTGTATTATACTGTATTATACTGTATTATACTGTATTATACTGTATTATACTGTATTATACTGTATTATACTGTATTATACTGTATTATACTGTATTATACTGTATTATACTGTATTATACTGTATTATACTGTATTATACAGTATTATACTGTATTATACTGTATTATACTGTATTATACTGTATTATACTGTATTATACTGTATTATACTGTATTATACTGTATTATATTGTATTATATTGTATTATATTGTATTATATTGTATTATATTGTATTATATTATATTATATTATATTATAATATAATATAATATAATAAGAAAGCGTTTTTGTTAAAGATAGACTTCGAAAAGGCTTATGACAACGTCAATTGGAACTTTTTAATTTCTATTATGTCGCAAATGGGCTTTCCTCTGAAATGGTGTGATTGGATCAAAGGCATATGCGCGTCTACTAGAGCGGCGGTTTTGGTTAACGGGTCCCGTACTTTTGATTTTCAATGTGAAAAGGGTCTTCCTCAAGGTGATCCTCTCTCTTCTTTTCTCTTTTTGATCGTTATGGAAGCTTTGTCTTGGATTCTTGATAAAGCTAGGGATCTTGGGATCTTTAAGGGTATTCGCTTGGGCAATAATGATATGGAGGTAAGTCATCTTTTGTATGCGGACGACGCTTTGATTATGGGGGAATGGTCGTATGATAATATTAAGAACATCGTTCGAATTCTTCGTATTTTCTATCTTTGTTCGGGGTTACGAATAAATCTCCACAAGTCGAATATCTTTGGTGTTTGCGTGGGGGATGGTGAGTTGGACAATATGTTGGATTATCTAGGTTGCAAACGTGGGAGTTTCCTTTTACCTACCTAGGTATCCAAGTTGGCACAAAGATGACTCGTGTTAAAAGTTGGGAGCCGGTGATCGATACTATTCGGACCCGCCTTGCTTCTTGGAAGGTTCGGCATTTGTCTATAGGTGGTCGGTTGATTTTATTAAAATCGGTTCTTGAAAGTCTCCCGGTTTACTATCTTTCAATGTATAAAGCCCCGAAAGCCGTGGTCGACATGATTGAACAGATTATGCGGCGGTTCTTATGGGCCGGTCCTGGTATGGAGAATAAAATTTCCTGGGTTGCTTGGGATATTGTTACGAATCCTAAAAGCAAAGGCGGTTTAGGTATATCTAAGATTGAAGACGTGAATAAAGCTTTGTTGTTAAAATGGACTTGGAGGTTCAAAAAGGAGGGTAGTAGCCTTTGGAAGAAGATTATCTTGGGGTGTCACGGGTCAAGTAGACCTTGGTCGTTATTACCGTGTAATGCTTCTTCGAGTGGTTGTTGGAAATCCATAGTTAAAATTGGGGAAATTCACCTTCCTAACGGTAGGCAGATTAATTCCTTTTTTGCCGGGATTTTTGGGGATGGTAAACTTATCAATTTTTGGGGAGATACGTGGCTTCTTGACGTTCCTCTTCGCGTTTCGTTTCCTAATCTTTTCCGACTTGAAAAGTATAAATGGTGCAAAGTTTGTGATCAGCTTGAATTTGTAGATGGGAACAAACAGCTAAGATGGGAATGGAGAGTACAACCGCATACACAAGAACAGCTAGTTGAGTTATTTGATCTCCTTCAAAACATTTATAATATAGATTGGAAAGGTGGCATCGATTGCTGGAAATGGACCGAAGAAAAAGACGGCCAATTCACAGTTGCTTCGGGCAAGAGACTTCTTGCCAGTTCGCATGTGGGTGACGGTGACCTTGGGATTAAGTGGAAAGGATGGGTTCCGTTGAAGTGCAAAGTTCTAATTTGGAGAATCGCTCGAAATCGCATTCCTACTATGGCCGAACTCATCAAACGGGGAGTCTCTATTCCTCAAACAGAATGCCGATTGTGTCAAGAGGATGTGGAAACTACCTCTCATCTTTTCACCGGTTGTCGTTATTCGAATGAGGTGTGGCATCGAATTGAAAACTGGTGCAAGATTAGTCATTTCTTTTTGTTTGACATTCCGGATTTACTGGACCTGCCTAACTCCCAAGCCGCGTCTAAAGATTCGAAGCACATTCTTTGCGGCATCACTTACACGACCATGTGGATGATATGGAACGAAAGAAACGAGCGGGTATTCAATGATAAGAAGAGGCAGCCAGTTCAGCTTGTGGAGAATATCAAAGCAACGGCGTATTTTTGGATTCGTAATAGATCTCGTTGGAAATTTAAGGATTGGAAATCTTGGTGTAATTTCCCTTTGGATTGATGTATTTGTGTTTGTTTCGCTTAGTCCTTGCTTTTTCGTTTACTAGCGAGCTTTCTTAATGAAAAAAAAAATTACATACATTACATTACATTACGTTACATTACGTTACATTACGTTACATTACGTTACATTACGTTACATTACGTTACATTACGTTACATTACGTTACATTACGTTACATTACGTTACATTACGTTACATTACGTTACATTACGTTACATTACGTTACATTACGTTACATTACGTTACATTACGTTACATTACGTTACATTACGTTACATTACGTTACATTACGTTACATTACGTTACATTACGTTACATTACGTTACATTACGTTACATTACGTTACATTACGTTACATTACGTTACATTACGTTACATTACGTTACATTACGTTACATTACGTTACATTACGTTACATTACGTTACATTACGTTACATTACGTTACATTACGTTACATTACGTTACATTACGTTACATTACGTTACATTACGTTACATTACGTTACATTACGTTACATTACGTTACATTACGTTACATTACGTTACATTACGTTACATTACGTTACATTACGTTACATTACGTTACATTACGTTACATTACGTTACATTACGTTACATTACGTTACATTACGTTACATTACGTTACATTACGTTACATTACGTTACATTACGTTACATTACGTTACATTACGTTACATTACGTTACATTACGTTACATTACGTTACATTACGTTACATTACGTTACATTACGTTACATTACGTTACATTACGTTACATTACGTTACATTACGTTACATTACGTTACATTACGTTACATTACGTTACATTACGTTACATTACGTTACATTACGTTACATTACGTTACATTACGTTACATTACGTTACATTACGTTACATTACGTTACATTACGTTACATTACGTTACATTACGTTACATTACGTTACATTACGTTACATTACGTTACATTACGTTACATTACGTTACATTACGTTACATTACGTTACATTACGTTACATTACGTTACATTACGTTACATTACGTTACATTACGTTACATTACGTTACATTACGTTACATTACGTTACATTACGTTACATTACGTTACATTACGTTACATTACGTTACATTACGTTACATTACGTTACATTACGTTACATTACGTTACATTACGTTACATTACGTTACATTACGTTACATTACGTTACATTACGTTACATTACGTTACATTACGTTACATTACGTTACATTACGTTACATTACGTTACATTACGTTACATTACGTTACATTACGTTACATTACGTTACATTACGTTACATTACGTTACATTACGTTACATTACGTTACATTACGTTACATTACGTTACATTACGTTACATTACGTTACATTACGTTACATTACGTTACATTACGTTACATTACGTTACATTACGTTACATTACGTTACATTACGTTACATTACGTTACATTACGTTACATTACGTTACATTACGTTACATTACGTTACATTACGTTACATTACGTTACATTACGTTACATTACGTTACATTACGTTACATTACGTTACATTACGTTACATTACGTTACATTACGTTACATTACGTTACATTACGTTACATTACGTTACATTACGTTACATTACGTTACATTACGTTACATTACGTTACATTACGTTACATTACGTTACATTACGTTACATTACGTTACATTACGTTACATTACGTTACATTACGTTACATTACGTTACATTACGATACATTACGTTACATTACGTTACATTACGTTACATTACGTTACATTACGTTACATTACGTTACATTACGTTACATTACGTTACATTACGTTACATTACGTTACATTACGTTACATTACGTTACATTACGTTACATTACATTATTCGACGATTAAATTTTAAGAGTTGTTTTCTCTAAAAGCAAGATATAATGAGTTCAAATTGTGTAAATTAATTAAAATATAACAAGAATATACAATATAAGTTCAATAAACAAACATTCAAAATACTCAAGGAGTCCCTTTAAAGGAGCCATTGCCCAGAGCCCCAGAGCATATCCAAAAGGGATTGGATATGCTATAAACAAAAGTAGAGGGGGTGATCCTGGATGAGACTGAAATTAAGGGGTAGAGTATGATACTTTCAATTTTGGGTCAATCGAATCTTGTATGCTCCTTTTCTTTTTCTTTTCCATTTTTAGAAGCAAAAGACATGTATCATGTTGTTTGACTTTGACCATAATATTAATCTTCACACGTGATCGGTGATTATATATCTTTTGACGTTATAATCGGGATTTTTATATCAACATTAAAAGATATAAATAAAGTTGTTTTTAATTTTGTTACCGTTGGAGACTTACAGTAGATGTGAGACATTAAGTGTGTTTGATTTTTTTAAAATATATCAAACAAATAATAACTAATTTAAATCAAAAAGTTGCATATGGTTACCAAATTAATAGATAAATATATTAAAGAAGTATGTCGGTGGCTACTTAGTGTGTATTCTTTGCGGATGACGCTGGTTCGATACCAGCTTATTGGCACTATCATTTTGATTTTTTTTATTCAGAAGAAGCTTACATGGTTTTGTGCCTTTGTTTGTAACTAGATTTTGTCACTATTAAAATTAATTCAATTTTACAATAATAACCGTGCATGCAAACATGCATATAATTGCGACCTGACTATTTATATCTACGTTTACGAACCCACGGTGTGCTTAGTTACATTTCAAGCCTTTGTTTTATCATTTGGTTGGCACACTCGTTCCGGCGCACACATGCCGCAACGCGCGTGGGTATAAATAGCTAGTTAGGTTTTAAAGCTATAAAGTACAATTCAATGATTAATGAAAACAATGACCGACTAATTTTTGTTTCATTATCAAGAAAGACTACGAAACAAACGTATACAGGAAACAAAGTACATATCAAAGTGACTAACATGTTATCTCGTATACTTAGTAGCATGTCGGATGATGCATTAAAAGTAGGGTTATTCACGAATTAAACCAATCCGAATGAAAGATCGCTCGAACTTGGTTCAATTACAAACTGAGCTGATTGGTTCGGTTCAAATTTAAGAAATCGAGAATAATGTTTATGCTTGAACTAGGTTCGGTTTATAACCGAGCGCTCGGTTCTACTCACTTTGGCAGTTTAATAAAAAAATCCAAAGTTATGATTATTTCAACTATTCAGGAGTTACAACTATAATTAAATAATAACATAAATTTAACAAAATAAAAATTTTAAGCACAATTAAAAACTTATGATGACAAGGGTTAGGAATTTTGGGGAACTTAGAAATACTTGCGTTCCACAACTTCACGGTCATAGCATAATTTTTAAAAAAAAATTGATAAAAGACTAAAGGGACAAGGCCCAAGAATAGATATTACATAAAGTGTAGGGTTTAAATACAAAGTCAATATTATTTAAAAAGTGTGAGAAGCAATCAGGGATTGACATGTGGCATATTTTTAAAAATAGAAGGAGGGGTATTTTAGAAAGTGTAATTTATTAACAGAATTTTCAATACTTCAGCGATGTCGACCATTACACTGTACGATTGAGGTTTTCAACAGATTTTTCACTTTATCGTTGAAGATTCAAACAATCGAATCGTTGAAATTTTCAATTGATCAATCGTTGAAGATTCAAACAATCGAATTTTCAATTTCAATCGTTGAAGATTGCTTTACATCAATTACTTCAGCGACGTCGACGAGAGATGATCAGTTTGGTACGTATGAGGACGATTATATACTGCAATTGAAATAATATGTTAATTTTGGCACCGTAATTTTGTCATTTTGATCATCGTTCTGTCTATACTGTATGATTTTCTGTGAATTTTGTTATTGATTGACATCATCATTGTGTCATAGGTATCATCATTGTGTCATAGGTATCATCATTGTGTCATAGGTATCATCATTGTGTCTTTTGTATCGTCATTGTGTCTATACTGTTAGATTACTCTGGACATTATCAATTTGTTGTTGAACATATTTTATAAATGTTAGGTGAGTTATATGATACTATTTTATACTGATTGTGTCAGGTTTAGAGGTTCATTGTGTCAACCAAGCATGATTGTGTCAAAATCTATCTTTGTGTCATCTCTTTGTGAAGGTTCATTGTGTCATGTTTTGGGGACACATTATTAGCAGTTTTCATGACACAATGAATCCCAAACTATGACACAATGAATCCCCAATCATGACACTATGAACCTTCACAAAGACATAACACAAATATAGTTTTTGACACAATCATGCTCGGTTGAAATCCCCCCAATCATGACACAATGAATCCTCAATCATGACATAATGGATCCCAAATCATGACACAATGGATCCCAAATCATGACACAATCATGCTCAATGAATCCCCAAAGCATGAATCGTGACACAATGAATCCCCAAAGCATGACACAATGAATCCCTAATCATGAAACAATGAACCTTCAGAAAGACATTATTAGCAGGAATCATATGACAATGAATCCCCAAACCATGACACAATGAATCCTCAATAATGACACAATGAATCCCCAATAATGACACAATGAACCTTCACAAAGACATTATAAGCAGGAATCATGACACAATGAATCCCCAAAGCATGGCACAATGAATCCCCAAAGCATGACACAATGAATCCCTAATCATGACACAATGAACCTTCACAAAGACATTATTAACAGGAATCGTGACACAATGAATCCCCAATCATGACACAATGAACATTCATAAAAGACACATTATAAGCAGCTTTCATGACACAATGAATCCCCAAAATATGACACAATGAATCCCCAATCATGACACAATGAACCTTCACAAAGACATTATTAGCAGGAATCATGACACAATGAATCCCCAAACCATGACATAATGAAGCTTCGTAAAGACATGACACAAAGATAGATTTTTGACACAATAATGCTCGGTTGAAATTCCACAATGAAACCCCTAGATCATGACACAATGCATAGTTATATTTGACACGATAATGCTTGATTAGGTTTTACCTGTTTGTTCTTGCTCTTCGATTGGACTTATTCGTAGTGTTTCTGAGTTTATGCTTGTGGTTTTGGAGGTTGCCGAATGTTCATTAGACATTGAAGACGTTTTCGACTGTACGGGATGCATGCTTAGGTTTTAGGATTTCGTCGGAGATGGTTTTCGAGGTTGGCGAATTGAAAAGACGATGATGGAAGTTTTCGTCGGAGATGGTTTTCAATAGACTTTGAAGACGTTTTCGTCGGAGACGGTTTATTGTCAAATTACATTTTTGCCCCTCCACCTGTTAGCAGTTTTCCACTTATTTACAAGTTTGCCACCGTGTTTTTTTGAACCATTGATCTAATTTAATTAGTTGATCCAACGGCCAGAACCACTTCTCACACTTTTTAGGAATTATATGCTTTGTAGCATATCCCAACTCTTACATAAAAACCAATGATTCTTAGCCAACTGTAGGACTGTTCACGAGCAGAGCCGAACCGAGCGGACCTTTGCTTGTGCTTGGCTCGTTTCCAACCCGAACCGAGCCGATCGGCTCGTTTACAACCGAGCGGAAAATCGAACGAACATTTTTCGAGCATTAAATTTTCTAGCGAACGTCGGGCGAGCGCAATCGAGCGGCAAACAATTTATACAACTCAACTATCTTGTGTGTCATACAATTTATACTGCAACGAATAAGGTTTAATAACTTAAAAATCAGCAACATTTTATTACATAATACTTTCATGGATGATAACAGTTGTGGCTGACGATGAAGCTAGCTAAGTCTGTAGCCGATAAGGCGGAGAGCATATTGCAGATAACGGTGACGGTGAGAGTGAGATGATCGAAAAAATATCTTTTAATGGCTTAGGATTTCACTTTTATATTAAGTATAGAATTCTTTATTAGATTGATTGATCAAATATGTATAAATAATTATATATTTGTATATAATGGTCAAATCTACTAAAGCACTACGTATAAACTATATATACATATTAATTCGATCTGAACCGAACCGAGCGGACCTTTGCTCGTGCTTGGCTCGTTTACAAACCGATCCGAACCGATCGGCTCGTTTACAACCGAGCAAAAATTCAAACGAGCATTTTCGAGTTAATTCCGAACGAACGTCGAGCGAGCGTCGAACGTCGAGCGGTTTGGACAGCCCTAGCCAACTGGTTAAGATGAGGTACCCATAACATGTAAATAAAAGGGAGGTCATGGGTTCAAGTCTCATTCTGAGCAAAAAATATTCAGAGTTGAACCAGGGGGTTTCTCAGTAATGAGTTTCCTCCTGAGGGGGTTGGGGTGCGGTCCTGGCTGGGAAACGAATAGGTGGGTCCGGTTAAGATAACATCTATCCTCCGAAGCAGGGTCATACATTTGTCGTTAAAAAGATATTACATAAAAATATTTAATATATTAATATAATACATACGCACATACAATATATATATATATATATATATATACACATATATATATACATATATATATATACACACACACACATATACATACATATATACATATATATATATATATCTCTATATATATGTATATGTATAAAATAACAAACAAACAAACAAACATACCCAGTGTATTCCGCTTAAGAGCAGGGTCTGGGAGGGGTAGATGGTGGCAAGTCTTTCCTCTATCTTGAAAGATAGAGACACCGCTTCCGAAGAGACCCCCGACTCGTTAACAAAGGTAATAACAAGAACAATCGTAATACAAAGCATACAACACAAAGGTAGATATCATATGAAGAATTAGATAATGCGCACATAAAAAAACGGCATGTAACACCCAAAAAGGGTAGATGATGAAAAGTACACCTAACGTGTGGGGTCCGGCCATATGTCACCATATACCCTTCCCTCCCACAAAAGCCACTAAAAGTCCTTAATTTTAATTCTACGCCTCCACTCACTCCTATCCTCGATCATGTGCTCTGAAAGATGCAAGTCTTACATATCCCTCCTAATAACCTCGTCCCAAGTCAACCTAGGTCTACCTCTACTCCTCCTACCCTCTAAGCTGATGTTCTCTACTGCTCGGACAGGTGCTGTCATTGTTCTCCTCTTCACGTGCCCAAACCATCTTAATCTTCCCTCTCTTATTTTTTCTGTGATACAAGCCACCTCTAGCCTCTGGCGAAAGACGTCGTTTCATATCCGATCCAATCTTGTGTGTCCACACATCCACCTCAGCATTCGCATTTCTGCGACCTCTATTTGTCTCTCATACGATTTATTTATGGCCCAACAGTCTGTGCCGTATAACATAGCTGGACGTACTGTCACTCTGTATAGTTTTCCTTTTAGTTTTGCTGGGAACCTCTTATCACACAAAATCACTGATGCTGCTCTCCACTTGCACCATCCTGATTGTACACGGTGTGCTACATCGCTGTGTATCTCTCCATCTTCCGGTACGTACGAGCCAAGGTATTTGAACCTAGACGTCCGGGGGACTGCCATGCTTGGATACTGATTTGGTTGTCCTCTTCTGCCTCACCACTAAAGTTACAATGCATGTATTCTGTCTTAGAGCGACTTATTCTTAAGCCCCCGCGTTCTAGTGCTGCTCTCCACTGTTCTAATCTCTCGTTAAGCACCGTCTTAGATTCTGATATTAAGACAATATCATCCGCAAACAGCATACACCATGGGACTGGCTCTTGTATAGTCTTGGTCATCTCGTCCAAAACTACTGTGAAGAGGAATGGGCTCAATGTCGATCCTTGGTGGAGTCCTACTTCCACCGGGAAGAAGTCTGTGTCTCCGACAGGTGCTCGTACACACGTTTTTGCCCCGTCATACATATCCTTTATTATTTTGATATACCTCTCTGGTAGCTTTCTAAGTCGTAGACTTTCCCAGGTAAGTTTCCGCGGCACACTGTCATAGGCTTTTTCTAGGTCAATGAATACCATATGTAGGTCTCTTTTCTTTTCTCTATATTTCTCCATTATCCTCCTTATGACGTGTATAGCTTCTGTTGTAGAGCGTCCAGGCATAAATCCAAATTGGTTTACCACTATCTGAGTTTCTTGTCTAATTCTCGTGTTAACAATTCTTTCCCATAGCTTCATCGTGTGACTCAATAGCTTTATTCCCCTGTAATTTGCGCAACATTGGACATTTCCTTTTTTCTTATATATGGGGACTATGACACTGCTTCTCCACTGTTTCGGCATCTTTCCTGTCTTAAAGATAGTGTTGAATAAGTCCGTTAGCCATTATAGGCCCTCATCTCCAAGGCACTTCCACACTTCAATCGGAATGTTGTCTGGCCCCACCGCCTTGGCCCTTCCCATTTTCTTCAAAGCTCTCTTAACTTCATCGACTGTGATGCTTCTACAATAACACTTGTTTTGTTGCTTCGTTTGAGTTGTTTCATCAATCTCCGTTTGTTGATTACGGTTCTTTATGTTGAAAAGGTTATCGAAGTAAGTTTTCCATCTCCCCTTGATGTCTTTCTCCCTCACCAAGACCTTTCTATCCGCGGCCTTTATAAACTTCACCAATCTCAAGTCCTGTCTACTACGTTCCCTTGTCTGGGCAATCTTAAACATGTCATGTTCACCCTCTTTTGTCTCTAATCACTTATACATCCTCTCGTATGCTGTGTTTTTTGCCTCTGACACAGACTTTTTTGCCTCTCGTTTAGCCTCTTTGTATTTATCTTTTAGCTCTGCTCGTTCTTCCTCATTATTACAGCGTAAAAGCTCTCTAAAACTTTGTTGCTTAATTCTTATCTTCTCCTGTACATCTTTGTTCCACCACCAGGATTCCTTATAACCGATTGTCCTATTTGTTGTAGTCCCAAGCGTTTCTCTAGCTGCTTGAATGACTCTAGTTGTCATAGCCTCCCACTTTTGGTTGGCGTCTTCCTGTGGCCCACTCAGGTTCATTGGTATGATTTTATCTCTAAAGATGGTAATCTTTTCGTCTTTGAGTTGTCCCCATATGTATAAAATAAATTGCTAAAAAATAATTCGAGCAACAAACGAGCTTACCTTTGCTCATGCTCGGTTTATTTACAAATTGAACTAAGCCGCTCGGCTTGTCTACAAGCGAACCAAAATTGAACAAGCGAATTTTCAAGTATTTTTCGATCTAGTTTCGAACGTCGAGTGATTTGGACAACTCTAATTAAAAGTTGGTTACGTTGAAAGATTAGTTTTTAAAATCTCGTATTAAATTGAAAAAATTTAATTAAAATTGCATATTTTTTATATTAAATTATAGAGATTAGAAGTTTGCTAATATTATTTATCTATTGATTGAATGCTATCTTAAAGAAAAGATGAAGTTGGTAAAGAGTATCTATCTAGCCATATGGCTAAAGACATTGATCCTAGTTGTGATCTAACAATCCACTTGTTGTGAATGTATATAGCCACAATTTTCACAATGTGCAAGTTGTCATGGTAGTTTTGCACATCAAGTTATGTTGGGACCTACAATCACTTAATTCAAAACTTAAAATAATTATATATAACAATTACCAAACAGGGTATCATTAAGGTCACTTCAAGCTATAGTTTGACCCTTCAAAGGTAGTTATTCCTATACTTATCTATATCTTTTTTGTTCAGTATTAGTTTTTTTCTCACTCTTTTAATTTTCAAAACTTGATGTTTTCAAAATTAAAAAATATGGTCGTGATATTTTACTTCTATATTTTAATATAAATTCTATTTAAAACAGAGTTGTGTGACAAATATACAATTTATCAAAGCTTAAACGTTCAAACCGTCAAATTTGTTTTAAGTTTTTAATGTTTTTACAACAGATATATAATCTTTATAAAACCAAATTTAATTTGTTATTGCAACGTGCTTGCTTTATAATTATTTCAACGTGATTTTCGTATTGTTTCTATAAATTTTATTTAAAATCACAGTCTATGATGTTAAATCTATGATTCAAATGCATCAAGGATAAGGTTTGTAGATGTGGAGTGGTTGAAGCACATTGCATCAACTTAACTTGCATCTATCGACTCCTATTTAATCCATACACATGGCCAAATATTTGGCACCTTAACGTAAAAAATATTATATAAAAACAACTATACATATTTGTTTGTAATTATACACATTCAATTATGTAATTTATGCTAATAATTACGTAACTTATATAAATAATTACGTAACTTATGTTTATAATTATGCACTTTAAACGTACAATTAAAAAGTGAGTGAAATTGAAAAAAAAACCAATAATAGTAGACTATTTTAAATTTATCTTTCCACGTTACGAGGACCAATAACACACACAAAACATACGTGAACATAGACATGAACGCGAAAACAAAAACATAACCAGACACAACTTTCTTACTTCTAAGAAGAGGCGTTGGCACGTGTTGGATCGCCAGTTTGGAGATCTCGTATCTTTTGTTCATTTTAATATATTTTTTTCATTTAAATAAACTTAAGGGTATAATGAATCTATTATAATAAAAGAGTAACTTGGTATGACACGTGTCACCACCATAATCCTCCTCACCAAAATTTTCCCGCCTCTCTCTCCTATTAAATAATTACCTTAATTACTAATAATGTTATTTAATATTTTTTTAGATTAAAATATTTTTTTATAAATTAAGAAAAATATTTGTTATTAATGTTATTTCAAAATAAATAAATTTTTATAAGTAATATTTTTTTCTAAAATATCAAACTTTGTTAAAAATATGATATATTATAAAACTACTATTTTTAAAAATAAATTATTTAAAAACCAAAAATAATTTAGTTTAGGAGTTATGATAATAAAATATTTTAAAAATGATATTTTTATACGGTTTGTTTTAGAACAAAATATTATTTTTAAAAAAAATTAAAAACAAAGTTATAAAATGTTGATATCACTGTTTTATTACTTATAGCACTTATTTATATGTAATTTCAGTCATATTATATTTAAAATATCATTTTATTTTTCATGAGTTTTATTATATTAATATTTTATTTATTCAACTCGTGTAATACACGGGTTTTCTAAAACTAGTATATTATATTAAGGGAAATTTTAGGCGCATCGCCTTTTCCTGGAGAAAACCGACCCAAGCGATCACGGTTAGGTCTCCCCGTGACCGTTTTGGTCAGGTGTGAAACCTAACTGTCACGGTTTGCCCTAACCGTGACAGTTATATCTGGGGATCCGTAGTCAATGATTAGGTATGTAATTATGGGGAATTGATTGTGCGCAGGGGGGGCTATATGTCACGTTTTGGCCAAACCGTGACATATTGATTTTATTTTTTTATTTTTTAAGCATTAAACATTGTTTTTTATTTTAATTTTATCACTGTAAACTTGAGAATGAAAAGGCGGGAAACACCGTTCGATCAGAGTTTGATTTCGTGTATCTTCCGATTGATTTCAAGTTGGTATCTATCTGAATAATATTATTATTAATTTTTATGGTGTAAATACTACATGCCTATATATATATATATAAGCTAAGTTTTGACGTTGATATATACGTACAGCATGGTTTGAATGCCGGATATGCGTTTGTGAACTTTACAACATCTGAAGCAGCTTGGAAGTTTCATACGTCGGTTAAAGGAAAACATTGGGATTTGTTTCAAAGCAAAAAGATTGCGGATGTTAGTCGTGCTAGAATCCAGGTACTTTATTACTTTTAGTTTTATTAACGTACTCGCCTTAGTCATTAGCTAGTAGAAGTAGTGTGAGAAGGATGGTTGGGGGGAGAGGTAGGGTTGTGGCACTAGGATCTTGCACCATGGTCCGGTGGTGTGGTCTACCTTTTTCTGACGTCATCACGGTTTATTAGTCTGTACAAATGATGATTGATTATCTATTACTATTTTCACCGTCACATCATTTCTATCTTTTCATTCCTTTTTTGTTTATTTAAATATTTTATTTAATCGTAACATACGTGTTTGTGTTTTGTGTTTATTATTAAGTTATCATATTACAAGTAATTTTTGCGTTTAATTATTTTTTAAACAAGTTGGTTGTTATTTTATCACATGATTAACCTAATCGTAAAAATCAGTTGTTATCAAACATATACAATTAACATTATCAACACTACAAATATAAAACAAACAAACAAAGAAACACAACCAAACAAACACAACCACATATACAAGTCATCATAACTGAAACTGCACATATATATATACAACGAGTTTTTACATACAAAAAGAAATAAAATACAAACAAAATACCTATCTAATCCATCATCCCCGGATCGCTGCCCTGACCAGACCCGCCGCGCCAGAAGGGCCAGCACCGACATGGTCTAACCGCCTCGGTGGCTGTGACAACAACGGCGTACCCGAGGCGGCATAGTCCGCGACCATGTGCTGGACGACCCAGTCCATCATATCATGCAGCCTCGTGGTCGTATCTTCCAGCCTCCTGGTCATATCCTCCAGCCTCGTGACCCTGTCTCGTGTGTCCTGAAGCATATCAAGAACATAAGCAGGCAATCGCACGGCATGGTACACGCACTGAGGATGCTGGGGCGGGTCCTGGTCGTGCGGCGGGGGAATGGGCTGATCCTCCCCGCCGCCAAGGGGCTCGTGGGCATCCTGAAGGTGGACCTCAGCCCCCGCCAGCTCGGGGGGGTCCACCAACGGCTCGGGCACCCATGGCACGAGCTCCTGGTATCTACTGAGCAGGTGCCACGTGCCGTCGG